>CM042025.1:52975000-53575000 GCA_023525975.1 Smallanthus sonchifolius | reverse complement strand
CAACCATGGATGTTCATGTTGATCTACTCCCACCACCATTGATTAGCCATCATTTAAAAACATTTGGTATAAGTGACGTGCCACCGTATCTGAGGAACGACCTGCTCTGATACCACTTTGTCACGGGGTTATCTTTTGAGGCCCCGTGTGGCGCCCAGGCTTACCCTAAGTCGTTCAATCTATCCCGCTTATAATAAGGTTCACTGGTTTCGTCCTGCTTTGGAATCATCAGGGGAGCGGCCCTAGCTCCTGACTAGTGGTGCGTCCGCAGTGTAAACACTTTGGGGCACATACACTTTCCAAATCGCTGAGGCACTCCCCGATGAGGTTAATAGGAGTAACCAGTAACCCAAGCGTTCAAACATAAACCAAATAAATACGATCTTCAAACATTTGGTTCGTCACACAAAGCTTACTTAAGCTCGAGCTCGGCTCATTTAACTTACGAAAGCGCAAGCTCGAGCTTGGCTTGTTTTGAGCTTTATTTCTAAAGTTCAAACTCGGTTCGTCAGCTTGACTCGTGAGTAGTTTTTCAAACTTGGCTCGGGCTCGACTTGTCTATTATTTTTTTATTTTATTAATAATTATATATATATTTATAATTACTTTTATACATGTTTATAATTATAATTTTTATATATATTTATTTCAAATGTTCTTTTTAATTTTTATAGATGTTTAATTCGATATAATTTTTACTTCCCTAAGTTTTTTATCTATATAATTTAACATTTATAAAATTAATTGCAATATTATCAAGTTTTTAAATCTGGTTGAACCGGCCTAACCAGTAAACCTTTTGAACAACCTGTTCATAACCGCTCTGGTTTTAAAGTTTAAGCCCATTTGGCATAATGAACAAAGTTGCCCTAAAACGTTCGGGTTAAACAAATCTTACTTTCTAATTAAATATATCTTGATTTAAATGTCTCTTACTAGGTCAAATGTCAAATGTCTTTGCATCTGCTCAGCTGCTAGACCAAGTTCTATAATTGATTAGTTTATAATAAAATAAATCTTGTTTTTAAATGCCTACCATTTTCATAAACTAATGCAACAATTTGATCACTTAAATGGACTTATTATTAATAAATAACTTTTATTTCCATGAAACGCAACTTGATTACATAAATGCAGACTTGGTTTCTTATTACATCACAACTTCATAAATAACTTGGTTAATATTTCAAAGTTATTAAAAAATCAACTTATAATTCGTAATAACTATCAGAAAATATCATTAAAAATGAATATATGACCTTTAGTTTTTTTTACTTAGTCTCGGGCTAGTTGACTATTTTGTACTCGATCTTAAGATCGTGTTAGATAGCAACTTGATCTAATTTTGTTTCGACGTGATCATTATCTCGATTTGTCTAATCCTCAATTTACTTGTTTTTAATTGAAACCAAAAATCAAGTTAAATCGTAAATCAAAATTTTAAATTATACTGTTTTGATTTTGACTTTTAAGTAAAATTATTTTAAACTAATCACAGTTCAATTTTATGTATAAACAAATCATTCTAAAAATCAATATGAAATAAAATTTCGGATTCAAAGACTTGTCCGAGCTCGGTCCAATAACAAGTTAGGCTGTTGACAAGACCAAAATAGAGGTGCTCAAAACGGGTTTTTTTAATACCCGGTTTCGGGTATGGAACCGGGTTCGGGTATGATCGGGTATTGGAAAATCGTGTTTTTTTTAATATTGGGTATGGGTATTGGGGGAAAAAAACTCAACCCTATGTGCCCGGGTAGGATAAGGTATGGAACCGGGTGGAGTTCGGGTCAGGTATACTGGGTATTAGAACCGGGTTTTAATACCCTCCTTTCTATTTTTTTTACACAATATAACCATTTTAAACTGTTAGTTTGCTTTATATTCGGTAAAAATAATTAAAATAAATTACAATATCATAAATTCATTTTATTAAATATTACTAACTTTATATTATATATTTTTTAAATTAATCATATAAAATTTATAAACTAAAACATAAAAATTTACTTTAAATATTCACCTCTTTTTATTTTTTTTAAGTTTAGAAATTACAAAAACATAAATTGCAATACATTACAAAACAAATAGAAAATACTAATTCATTATATTTTTGATGTTCAATCATCGTCTTCGTTGTTGTTTGGTTAACCGTCTTCCACATTATTCTTTGGTGTTTATTCACCAAGTATTTCTTCATCATTAACGAGTTCTTCATCATTTATTGGGGTCGACATTCCTTCTACTACCTCCTCCTCGTGTATTTCCGCTTCTGTACATATTTCGCCTTCAAGTGAAGTAACATGTTGTATCCTTTTGGCCGCGTCAAGTGATCTTTCACACAAATGCACATTTCCACTGGATTCGAATTGAGTCTTGTTCTTCTTAAAGATATATCCCTATCACTAACAAATAATATGGATTCCAAAGCTACTGTAGAATCTTGGACACTTAGCAGATCATGGGCCATAGTGGATATAATAGGAAATTGGGATTCCTTTCCTTTTCACCAAGCCAAAATATCAAAACTTTCAAATTCTTGTGGGGAGATATGTAATACAAAGTCCGTTCCAAGATACATTTCGAGTTTGCTACTTGGGGTAGAACCTGTAGAGTCAAACACAAAGGTTGATCTTATCAAAATCACTAAGTGTTCTACTCCAGATGAAGAGAATCTACTCCAGATGAAGAAGTTACTCCTAAGGATGAGTAATCCGGATAACTATCTTATGCTAAAATGTCTAAGGACTACTCTAGATGAAGGTCTACTTCGCAGAAAGAGTTACTCCGGATAGTCTTGATTAGTTTACATGTGCTCCGGATAAACGAAGAAGAAGGCTTATACTCAAGAGAAGTAAGGTACTCTGGAGAATATGTAAGTGTTGCACTTGTATGCCTGGGTAAAGACATTTAACAACACTACCGCCGATATAAGATCCAAAGAGTTACACCACGAACAACAATATATCAGAAAGGTCGTTTAAGGATTTAAACAAGCCTTACACGAATTAAACTGGTATACATGCTGTAAGAAGTTTTACATGAGTTCTATGATGCCCACTTTTAAATGTTTTAAATGTTATGGGCACGTATGCATGCTATGCAATGTTCTACATGAACACTATAAGCCCATAAATACTTTGGGTTAGTGTTCGTGTTATTGTAAGAAGTTTGAGAAGAGTTTACATGAATACTTTATAAGCCTTGATTTAAATATTTTGGGTTGGTATCCATGTTGATGGTAAGAAATAGTCTAATACCTAAAACTATGTAACGAAGTATTCATGAAGTATCAAAAGGTGGTGGGTATGCCGCTGGTACACCCTATACATAAACTTCTTTGATAACTCGGGGAGAAACCATTACAAGGGTTTAGGTTAAGGGCTGGTTTTGGGAAGGTGATTTGAGAAGAGAAAGATGTTTTTGGCATGATTTTCCATAATAAACATTTGGAAAGAAAATGGTTGACATATAAATCATTTTAGAATTTACCATGATCTATCATGGTGAAGCGAAAAGACATAAGTCTAAGACATAATACTCATGTATAAGTAAGTTCACGATATAGGATACGCCGCTCGTACTTCATATATATAAATTCACTTGATATAACGTGAACGAGCCTATACAAGCGTTTAGGGTAAGGGCTTGGTTTTGAGTATGGGTTCGAAGTTGTGACATCCGACATTTTCAGGTTACCTCCGTTAACGCAAACATCATTATCTCACACATTTATTCACACAAACTCACTTATCTCAGTTAGTCATTCATACATTGCATTTAATTAGGATTAATTAATGTGTCAGTTTTTGCACAAAAAGTCACGTAGCGGTAATTTGGAAAATTACCGGATCACACACAAGTCTAACCTGGAATGTTGGTGAACTAAGAAAAATAATTGCGAACAATTACATTAGTGTAAATTGTGTGAATTTACATGCTATGTGACTTTTACGTGAATTATGTGAACTTTCATGAAATCGCATATGTTTATCGAAAATTAATTGTGTTAGTTATTTGTGTAGAAGATGGAGTTTTATAAAAATACTAGTAAAGGGTCTTTATTGTTATTATTGAAACTTGTTTTTAAATAACCCATGGATTCCCTAGATAGCCCATGGATTACCCATAATCCACATTTAAACCCATACATGCATGTATATAAGGAATTTTATAAAAATTTTTTTTAACCCTAATCCCTTTTCTTCCCTATTGCCGTCGCAACCCCAAACCCCCACCCCTCTTGAGCCGAGATCAATAAGCACCCTAAACACCCTCCATTTGATCTTGATTCTTGCAATTAAACGCTTATTCGATCAATTCTAGGCATTGCCAACACTTCTACGTAAGTTTTTCCATCCGATTTCGTTATTTTATGATTCCAAGATTTATGATTGAAACCCTAGCTCATCCAAACATGGATTTTTGTAATAAAGTTGGTGACTTGTTAACTAATTGATGTTATTACACCTCTTTGATGATTGTATTGCTATTTGGAAAACCCTAGATGCTATTGGTTCATAACTTGCCTAAAGAGGAAACTTTTTGATTATGTGATGTTGTAGGATTGCATGCTAGACATGTTTGATGATAGTTGTGGTTGTAAATATGCTAGTTAGGTTGCATGTAATTGTTTTGGTGCATTGAATCTCATTAACAAAGCTAGAAATCATAGGCTTTCCTAAATAGGAAACTTTATTGAAAGGTTTTTATTCTTATATGTGTTTTATACGTGCATGATGATGTAAGATGATGCTAATGTGCTAAACAAGATGTATTAAAGAGTTCTAAAGTGTTGTTTTGTAGAAAGCACGTAGATTGTTCATAACTTACTAAAAGTTGAAACTTTTAGATTTTGAAACTTGGTTCCTAGACTTGAAGTACATGATGTACTGATCTTTTATGCATTAGTATGATTATATAAACATGTTAGGATCATGCAAACGTGTTATAGTGTAGGATCGGTGAATACAAGATGGTTCTGTTCTAGTTGAGATTGGCGGAAACAATCACAACTAAGCAATGTAAATAAGTAAACACGAAGAATACTGATAAATGCAATTTGTATTAAGCTTCAAGATTACAAGATTACAGAGAAAACTCTTAAGAAAAAATCACTAGTATACAATGACTCTAAGTACTACTTATATAGTAACTTAGAATCAAGACAGACCCTTGATTCTAAGGATCAGATCTAACACAAGCCGTTGATCTTGTATTGAAGCTATTCTATATGTAACGACAATAACAACTACAAAAGTTATCTTTACTCAAAAGTCTTCTTAGGCATCATTGCTTGAGTCCTTGGAAGAAGAGCGTTGTTGTCTTTTATTGTCTTACACCAGTAACATTCTTTCTACATGGAGTGTGTCAGTGGTGCAGCAGAATGTTGTTAGTGGTAATGGTTGCTTTATCGAAGCCAGTCAGCTACAACGTTTGATCTTCAGTGGGAATGGCTATCAGCAGCAATGTTGTTGATCAGCAGCAAGACATAATTGTCCACAGCTGCTGATGATATGCCTATCAGCAGCAACTTTGGTCTTCAGCGGATAAGGCTATCCGCAGCAGATTTGTTCTTCAGTAGAAGAACAAGTATCCGCTGCAGATAAGCTTATCCGCAGCAGTTTGTACTTAGAGAATTTTGTAGCCATCAGTCTTTATTTCTACAAATTCCCCCTATACTGATGCTACCAAAACTCTCTTACTGCTTTTGCTGCTGAAGCTTTTCCATGTTGCAGAATATCCTTTCTACCTCATAACCTCTTGGGTCCCGGATAGGATTGTTTAGAGGAAGCTCAGATAGAGTCTTTATGTCCTTTCTTGGCATTTCGAAGATGGACTTGCTTGAACATATCATCTTCTGTCCTTTAACATCAATCAGGATAAACTCATTGGTCTCAGCCTTGAAGGACCAACTGGTGAATGGAGAATGGGTTTGAAGAGGTTTAGAATCAATGATTACATCTTTACTAGGGTTTAAGTGATGTTTGATCACTAGCAAAAGATGTCTCCCACCTTCATTCTCTGGCTTATGGGCTTCACCCAACTCCATCATTTTTCTGAGATCTGAGTCTGGGAGTTGCAGTACCTCATCAACAGATTTATAGACTGATCTTTTTAGTTCTTCCTTTCCCCTGAAAACTTCAAACCATTTATATTTCTCTTGAGTCTTCTGGTGTGATGGTAGGTTTGGTTTTCTTCTTGGAAGGATGTTGATGAGGAGGAGCTGGGTGGAAGGATTTGGACTTTGTGGGTAGAGAGGAGGGAGGTCTAGGATTGAGAGTGGAAGGTTGTTGAACAGAGGAAGTGGTGGATGAGGGAGAAGGATTGGGTTTCTTTTGTTTCCTTTCATCTTCTTGATTAATCCCCCTCTTCTTTGAGCCTTTCTTCCCCAATCTTTCTTCCTCTTCCTTCTTGACTTTAAAGTAAAAGGCTTGCAGGTTCATGAAACTCATGGGACCCAACCTTTTTCCACTGTCTCCTCTAGCCTTTAGGAAGTCAATCATGACCTTCCTTTCTTCATGGGTTCTTCTGTTAAATGCAATGGTCTTCTTGGATTTCTGTTTGGCTTTTTCTTCTTCTTCAGCCCTTTTCTTAGTTGCCAATTGACCTTGCTGACCCATGAAGGCTGTGTAGATTTCGTTATTTGATAGTTTCTCAGGGTAGTCTGCATCCTCACCTTGAGAAATCAGAGCCACTATCCACTACTCTCTCATTTCTTTGGCTAGTTCAGAATCAGTTATTCTGAACTTAGCCTATTCCTTTTTCTTCTTCTCTCTTTCTTCTTCTTCTTTATTGAATTGTTCCTGCAGTTGAAGATCTAGAGCTTCATCTTCTTGAATTTGAGAAGCAGCAGGAATCTTGACTTTCAGATCATCTAGCTGCTTAGCATAGAGGAGGATCTGTTGTTCTCTAAGGAGTATGACAGTTTTTCTTTCTTGTGCTTTTTTTAATTCAACCATCTTCTTCTCTTCTTCTTCTTCTTTCCTCTTTTTCCTTCTTCTCTTTCAATAACCTTTCTTCATCTTCTTCTGTCATAGGTCTCTTCCCCTTGTCTTTGTTGGATGCCTCTGCTTCAGCTTCATGGACACAACAGCAGATGTAAGAGATGCTGTTGGGATCTCAGCTTCAGCTTCATTGGCATTTTGTGGAATGGACAAGGGAAGGACACTTTCTTCATCTTCTTCCCATTCAAGACCTGTCACTGCTTTCTTCATCTTTTCCTTTTCTCTTCTTCTGGATTCTTCTGTTGTGTTTAATCTGACAGTTGGAGAGGAAAGAAAGGATAGATCTGAGTCAGAGTTGGAGTCATCCATTGCAAGTCGTCCTTCCTTTTCAAGCTTAGCTTTGATGGTTTTTATCATTGCTTGACTCTCTAAGGAATTTACATTGCATATGTGTGTTCTGAGCTTGAAGACCTTGTGCAGGAAGTCTGAATTTAAAAGTACGATCTCATTGATGTTGATTGAGAGAGATGATCCATTACTTAGGAAGAATGTGAAGTCAGAAGACCCAGTGCTTGACCATCCTAGCACTTCCAAGTCTCTAACCACTATGTTGTAGAGAAATATTCTCCAACTTAGAACTTCTTCTTCTGTTAAAGCACTGCTCCTGATCAAGGCAAGTCTTGGAGCTAGTCTTTGTTCTGATGTTGTTGAATATTCTGCATGGTGTTTAGGATAGGCCACCCTGTTTGCTTCTTCTTGGAGCCTTTCAAACCAGGGAAGATTATCCTCCATCAAGACGTAGAACCTGTCGATTGCAAGTTCTGTTGAGATATCTATAGAGTTGTTGGTGCAGCTTGATAGGTACAGTTCAAGCACTTAGAGTGGATTTAGTGCATTCCAATTCAGCTCTTCTGCCCCACTGAACTCCTTTCCGATCCAGAATCTCTCAGTTGAACCATCATACCCCCAAGCTAGTATGGAGTCAAATTCTAGCTTATTTGAAGATAATGTGAATTGAGGGACAATGGTCTGTCTTGATATGGCTGCAGCAGTGGGAAGTATGCTGAATGATGAAGGTGTGTCTTCACTTTGACTTTCATTCTTTAACACCTCATCAACAGCTCGGACAACTAACTTCCAATCCTCAGTGATATCTTCTTCTTCATCTACTGAGTCTGGCAAGTCATGAACTTGAACAAAAGCAGGTCTGAATAGAGAACTTTGAAAGGTTGTCTTCTCTTGTATCCATTCGTCGAGGCTGTTAGCATTGTCTTCCACAAAAACTATCTCTCCCTTTTTGGTTGCATCAGTGCACAGAGTCTGGTCAGTTTAAGTGCCCACTGAGACAAGGGAGGGAGTAGTCACTGGGGGGCATTGATGGGCTTTATGCATAGATACTTGGTGCCTTAGTTTTGACACTTCGGCCTCTAGCATTTCCACCATTGCCATCAATTCCATGTTATGAAGTTTCAGTCTATCCTCATCCACAGTTGTGGAATCCTTGGATCCAGATGGGGACTTAGGCCTAGCCTCTGCATCCTCATCACCCTGGTTTTCTTGGCACCTTGGATTCCTCTCAGTGAAGAGTGTTTCAAAAGAAACATCCTCACTGTGAGTTGCCGTGGTTAGGGTCTTAATGATGTTATCACTGTCCTCCTGATTAGCTGATGTACCAGGAGTAGTGACAGCCCTTTCCACATTCACTCTATCAGTACCCCCAGAGTGAACCTTCTTGGGTGAAGAACTTGGGTTAGGTGCACTAGCATCCAAGTCAATCAATACCTCTAAGATAGTGGTTGTTGGAAAAGGTATATCATCTTGACAAGGTGCCTCTGCACTTAAGTTCAGAGAAGAAAGATAATGGAATGGATCAGTGGGTTGTTCTATGGATCCAGGATGTGATCCTGATCCTAATAGAGAAGCTTCTAAGGAAGTCTCTCTAATGATGTGGCTATCCCTTTTGATATTCTCATCAGAATTTTGGGATTCTGAATGAGGGCTTTTAGGTTGGGATTAGGCCTTTGAGACAAGAAGAGAAGGAGTCTTCTTGTTCCTCTTTCTAGTATATTTTGCTGCAACTGGTGCCCTTTGTTCCCGTTGAACGATAACATCAAAAACAGGTGTAAGTAGTTTATGTGCCTTTGCATCCTTAGTAGTATACACAGGGGTTCGAACAGTGGAAGAAGATTGTTGTTCAGGAGGTGAAGAGGAGGGTGTGGGATCAGTATCAGCTGGGATTGCTGAACTGTCACCCTGGGTACTTTGTATGTTCATCATTGTAGATAACAATGGAACATTGACCCTGAGAACTTTTTGGAAACAGTTCTCATACTTTGAAAAATATTACTTTTATGACCCAGCATAAGATATATTTTTGCAGGTTTTGAAAGCTCTTTTAATTCATTGTTAAAAACCTCCTGCAAGAACCTTGGGTACATATAAAATTGCTGCTTTGCACCTTCTTGAAGGTTGTATCTTAAACCTTCAAAGATGATATGTGCAAAGTTGAATCCTTGGCCAGTAACCATACCGTGAACAGCAGAGGCAATTGCAGAGCTCACTTGATGCCATCCACTTCTCTTCTGAGATATGCATTGTAGAAGAGTGTGGCATAGATACTTCCATGGGGGGCCCATCAGTGCCTTCTCTATTGTGTACTCATTCTGATTTCCAGTGTACCCTATGGATACAAAGGTCCTCATATAGACTTCTTTTGAGTATGAAATGGCGGCCCCCTCACCTTGAAGCTTGAGGTGTTTTCGGAGAGTAGCTTCAGAGATGGTGATTTCTTTGCCATCTACCTGGGCTTTGATTTGGGGTATCCCCTGTTCGGTAGAGAAGATGACAGATTTCCAGAAATCCTCCATGTGAGGAATGTAAATGGGTGGGTTGACGGTTAGGGAAAAATATATCTTTGATCGACAAAAAAAATCGATCATATCATCGAACCCCTCAGACTTCTTCCCTTTTATTAAGTATGCTGTGAGGTTGTGGTATGGAGAAAACTTATCAACGGGACGGTTTATGTCTACCTCTGCCATTTGTTTGGGTTTGGAGGGAAGGATGAAGGTTTTGAAAGGTGGTTAAGTATAGAAGGCTTTGAATGCTTATGGAGATTTAAGAGAAAATGATGAGGGTTAGATTGAAATTGAATATGAAGAGGTTATGGAGAAATTGATTTGAGTAATAACGGCAGAGGAGGGAAAAAGCAAACTTACTTGTACAGTACAACCTCATTCACCTTTTACTGTTACAGCTGTAATACACTATAGCAGTCATGGTAAAGACTGAAGGTAATTTTTACAGCGGGTAAAAGTTAATTTAGACTTATTTTTACCCATCAGCAGCAAACTTGGGTACTGCGGATTGGTTAAGCCTATCCGCTGCAAGCTTGGTTACGACGGATGGTTAAGTCTGGCAGCAGCAAACTCAATTACTGCTGATGGATGCAATGATCTGCAGCAAGGATGTTGCTGCTGACAGCCTTAAAGCTATCCGTTGGAAACTTGTTCCTGCTGATAACTTAAAGCAGTCAGTGGCAAATTCTTTGCTGCTGATGGATGCACTAATCTGCAGCAAGGATGTTGCTGCTGACAGCCTTAAAGCTATCTGCGGGAAACTTGTTCTTGCTGATAACTTAAAGCAGTCACTGGCAAAATCTTTGCTGCTGATGATTAAACCTGTCAGCAGCAAGAAATGGATGTTGCTGACTTATAACTTTTATTTATAACAAATGACAAACACATTTACAAAAACAAGATTTTAGAGACATATTTTAATCAAAGTTCATCATACCAATAGATTCAACTAAATATCTAAATCTAGCTTCATCAAAAGGTTTTGTAAACAAATCAGCATATTGCTCATTGGTATGAACTTTGGTTAAAATAATTCTCTTTTTCTCAGCTTGATCTCTTATGAAGTGATACCTGATGTCAATGTGTTTTGTCTTGGAGTGCTGCACCGGATTGTTTGTGATTGATATAGCACTCATGTTTTTTCAATGTGAATTGGAGTTACCATGAAAGTCATCCCATAATCCAACATTTGATTTTGTATCCAGATGACTTGTGCATAGCAACTTGAAGCTGCAATGTATTCTGCTTCTGCTATAGAAGTTGAAACACATGTTTTCTTCTTGCAATCAACGGAACCAATGATGATTCTTGGAGTTGGAGAGGATGGATCTGTTGCCTGTCATGTGCCTGGAACAACCACTGTCTACCACCCAGGTGTTATTCTTGTGACCTGGCTGTCCCTGCACATGAGAGAGATCTAGTTAGTGGGAGGAATCCAAGAGCTTGCATCCTTGTAAAAAAAGGGTTCTCGGATTTTCAGTATCAGCATGTTTGCAATCAACGGAACCAATGATGATTCTTGGAGGAATTTTGACTTTCCAATGCTGAATTGGGGGTTTTCCAGCTCTCTTTGATTTGTCAGCAGCTGATGTTGCTTTGGCTGCTGACAGATTTGCTTGATCAGCAGCAGATTTTGTTACTGAGGACTTTGGCTTATCAGCAGCAGATTTTGTTGATACTGATTGTTTTACTTGAGCAGCAGTAGACTTGGTTGCTGCTGAAGGCTTGTCCTTTGGTTTCTTGGGCTTTACTTGATCAACATCATTTTCGCTGGCTGCTGATGGTTTAACAACAGATGTATGCCCATCCTTCTTTACCTTGTTACCAAATGGTTTCTCTGTAGAAGTTCTTTTGTCGATAGGCTTTTGGCTAATCTGGTTGAAGGGATTAAATTTACAATTTGCAGCAAAGTGGTCTGATTCACCACAGATGATGCAAGATTGTTGAGGTTTTTGCAGCTTCTTCCTTGGTGTGGAGAAGGAGTTTCTGAAATGAGTTGCCTTGGCTTCAAAGCTTCTTATCTTTTTGTTCTTGTTCGTCTTTTCAAAAGCATGTTGCTTGAGGTTTCTTTGTTGCTGAGGGTAGTAGAAGTAGGTGCTGGCAGTATGATTGTATTTCCCACACACAAATCATGATTTTGCCAGTTTGTCCCTCTGAAAGTACACATAGTCCTTTCTTTTGAACAAGAATTTGAAGTTCCAGGGGTGAGCTTTGTTGTGCTCAAAGGTTGTTTCTTCCAATGTCTTTTGAACATATGGAGCACTCTTTCTAGGCGCATAACATATGTCAAACACCTTCCTTTGTTGTGATTTGGATAGAGGCTTTGAGTTGGTGGGGGTTGAAGACTGTCCCTTTTCAACAGTTAGCTTTCTTCCTTCTGGAGGATAACTGATTCTTATTTGTTTGGTTGGCTGAGATACTGGTACTGTTTTTGAAGGGATGAAAGGGCTTGGATTGTTGGCTTTAAAAGCTTCACATGTAGGAGGTGATGAAGCTTTATTGGTTTCAGTGGAGTCTGAGCATGTTGACTCAAACTCGGATGAAGTAGTGCATTCTTGCACAGGGGTTTCTTGGACAACAGGGTCAAGATTTCCGTTGGCCATGTCAAGGTTGGAAAGATTGAAACTTGTTTCATGGATAGCTACGTAGTTAGCGGGTGGAGGAATAGCATTGTAGGGTTGTTTAGCTTGAAATCCAAGACCAGCAGTTACCTTTTCATGAATTTGAGCATCCAAAAGTCTTTGCAGCTTTTTGGATGCAAATTCATATTTTTCCACATGGAGCTTTTGGTCTGCTAATTCAGCCCTTGTAGCTTTTAACTTAACCAGAAGCTCATCAATTTGAGTTTCAAGGTTTGTTTGTTCATGTTTTAGTGATGAGATTTCTTTCTTTAAACAATCAATCTTTTCCTTGTAACTATTGTTAACCTTTTTAAATTGAGATTTCATTTGGTGAAATTCTTCATTTTGATCTATGAGATTCTGGTTATGTATCCAATATCCAAGGACCTTATCAATACAAGCTTGAGTACACAGATTTTCATATACCCGAGGTGGTACCTCTGATGTGTCTGCCATGAGAGCTTGATTGTTGGCAGGAATATCCTCATACTGGAAGCTCCAGTCAAAGTCAGCAGTTCCAACAGCTGCACAAGCTGCAGTTTGTGCAGGAGGAGTGGCCTGTTGCTGTCTTGGTTGAGCTTGGTGAGCTTGTCTGGTATGAGCAGCAGCTTGGTTTGCCTTTGGTGCCTTGCATTCCCTAGCAAAATGACCAAGTTGGTTACAGTTGTAACACTTCAGTTTGCTTTTGTCCAAGCCAACCCTGGTGTTAAAGTTGTTGATTGGAACGGGTCTTCCTGTTCTTGAGTAGAACCTTTTTGCTCTTAGAGAGAGCATGTCATAGGAGTGCTATATATCCATTTCTTCTAGATCATCTGGATGAAAACATTCCAGATCTTCCTTGATAAAGGACATATTTCTTGAGTTTTCAGAGACAAAAGCAGCAAAGGTTGATGTTTGAGGTGGGGCTTCAAGAAGAAATGGTGAGTTGTTTGATTGAGAGGTTGGAGTTGGGGGATGAGTGACAATGGGAGGATAATAGTTTCTTGAACTAGGACCTGAGTGGTTGGAGTGGAGGGCAGAAGAGGAGGTGGTGGAAGTTGAGGCTGTTTGGTAGCTTGAGCTTCTTTCCTTTGCCTGAATCATCTCTAATTCATAGGTTTTTAGCATACCGAAAAGCTCAGTCATCTGAAGAGTCTTCAGATTTTTAGTTCTTATGATGGACACTGTGTAGAGTGTCCAGCAACTGGGTAGAGACCTAATGAATTTCTTGAGAATATATTCATTCTTCAGCTTCACTTTTGAGCAATGCATCTCACCTACAAGATAAGTATATCTGTTAAATAAAACAGTTAGAGACTCACCTTCCTTCCGGATGAAGTATTCATATTGCTGCTTCAGGATGTCTCTTCTGTTTTCTTTTACTTCCTCTGAACCATCAAACATCTTCTCAAGAGCCTCCCATAGATCCTTTGCAGTTTTTTATCCTCTAAAGTTGTGAAAAACTTCATTTGGTAAGCACATCTGGATGGCTCCCAAAGCTTTGAAATCTACCTCCATTTTCTCGATGTCTTCATCAGAGTATTTGGAGGATTCTTTGGGAACCAGTGTACCTCCTGAATCAGCGGATGCCATCATGGGTATGTATGGTCCATCTTTTATGGATTTCCACATCCCATATTCTTGATAGTAGAAGAAGCTTTCTATTCTATTCTTCCACATATCATAGTCTTCTCCAGACACTAGTCTTGGTGGTCTGCTGATGCTTCCAGTGTCTTCAACTCCACTGTTTTGTGCCATTTTTGATTGGTGAAAATGGGTGACTTTAGCAAAGAGATAGTTTTGAATAAAACCAGAGAATGATTAAACAAGTGTGAGTTTGTTTAATCTGTGAGCCAAAGCTCTGATACCACTTGTAGGATCGGTGAATACAAGATGGTTCTATTCTAGTTGAGATTGACAGAAACAATCACAACTAAGCAATGTAAACAAGTAAACACGAAGAATACAGATAAATGCAATTTGTATTAAGCTTCAAGATTACAAGATTACAGAGAAAACTCTTAAGCAAAAAGCACTAGTATACAATGACTCTAAGTACTACTTATATAGTAACTTAGAATCAAAACAGACCCTTGATTCTAAGGATCAGATCTAACACAAGCCGTTGATCTTGTATTGAAGCTATTCTATATGTAACGACAATAAAAACTACAAAAGTTATCTTTACTCAAACGTCTTCTTAGGCATCATTGCTTGAGTACTTGGAAGAAGAGCGTTGTTGTCTTTTATTGTATTGCACCAGTAACATTCTTTCTGCGTGGAGTGTGTCAGTGGTGCAGCAGAAAGTTGTCAGTGGTAATGGTTGCTTTATCGAAGCCAGTCAGCTGCAAGGTTTGATCTTCAGTGGGAATGGCTATCAGCAGCAAGACATAACTGTCCACAGCTGCTGATGATATGCCTATCAGCAGCAACTTTGGTCTTCAACAGATAAGGCTATCCACAGCAGATTTGTTCATCAACAAAAGAACAAGTGTCCTCTGCAGATAAGCTTATCCGCAACAGTTTGTACTTAGAGAATTTTGTAGCCATCAGTCTTTATTTCTGCATATAGAAACCCTATGTTCATACATTACTAATAATAGTAACTTTGTTGATTAAGATACATTGTGTGTTCATAGCTTGCCATGTTAGGAAGTTTTGTGAATCATGCATGTATCGTGAAACATGAACTACTTGTATATTATGTGTATTAGTATACTAAACAAACATTAAGTCACTAAACAGGTCACCAACGGGTTGTCGGGTCAAACTTGGTCAATCTTGGTTAACTATTTTTCAAAACACTTAAAAAAATGGGATTGTTTGGATACTTAGGGTTCATATAAACCTACACGAACACACACACTCATAGACCTATGTTAATAGGTGGCAGTTAGAGATTCATCGGTCTTTACTTAACTGTTATCTGCACGCATTCTAAGTGAGTTTCACGGCCCCTTTTCCTGTTTTAAACTAGGGGAGAAAACATGAACGCAAATAGTTAGATCTTACATTTCTTTTATATCACTTGTTGTACTAAGCGCAAACATATCATGCAAGTCCTTACATATCGAACCTTTTAATATAAGGGAATAGCAAGGTAATCTTGAGTAGTACTACTGGGCATGACAACCCACCCGCGTTAGTCACGCTAACTAGACTGGAGGTCGAACGAGTGTAAAATTGACCTAAACATCTCACCATTGTTTCATGATAGACATGGTGGAAGGCAATCAAACACAAACAGTCAGCTTCGTTGTCGAAACGCTTTAGTAACATGTTTAAAGGCTAGCTACCTATTGATATAAATGCATTTGTTTTATCTAGTAATCTTACTTACATTTGAAACTTGTGAACTCACCAACCTAGTGTTGACATATTAGCATGTTTTCTCAGGTCGCTAAGGTACGAGCACGAGATTAGGGCATACACTGGAGTCACATTTATTTTCAAACAATGGATTTAATTATTTATTTTGAAATGCATGGTTTTGGGCACCTTTGTTTTGCACATGGATTTTGTTAAACCTTTTCGCTTCCGCATTCCGCATTTACTCTGAATATTTAATGGTTTTTCTTAAACTCATATAGAGTCGTTCAAATGTAACTAATGACTGAGATCCTGGTATGTCACGCACCTCGCGGTAAAACTCCGCAGGTGGATTTTGAGGGTGTGACAGAAGTACCTTGACTGAAAAGATGTCTCGACATTTACTATCATGACATAGATAGAATGTTTTGACCGTAATGGTCTGTAAGGAAATATTTTGCCAGGTCTAGCCAATTGCCACAAAATATCTGGTAACTTATGGGCATGTGTTGTAGTCAGGACCCTAATCCAATGAACAAGTGAGTTCACGATGTATAGAATACGTGGTGGATACGCCGCTGATACATCCTATATGTAAGCTCGTTCTATACAACATGAATAACCCTGGTCATGAAATGACTATTATGTGAAATGTGATTCTCGGTCTATGGACAGAGTGCCATACGGGAAAGGAAGGAAATAATTTTTGGCCCGTGATGGTTTGTAAGAAAGAGTTTTTGCCACTTTTGCATAAAGAGGTGGTGCATGGTCTGAATAGTAGAACGAGTCTTGGAACTGTGTTTAATACTTGTGACTAAACTCATTACAAGCCTTATGATAATGATATGGCCAAGTTCATGGTTGCCATAAGAACAACAAGGGTTGTGCCTTTGTGCCATATCAATGGAAGGGTTGTACAATTCAATAGCAGGAGTGGTGACGATCACTCAAGGGGTGAAGGTGACCCGTGGAAGGAAAGGTCAAGAAATGGGTGGAAACCCATAAGGGACTAAGGTTTGGTTGTCGGTTCATGTACTTGAGCCATACGAGAAATGCAGCGATACTTTGAGACATGCACTGACTTGTAAAGTCTATAATCTAACTCTTATGAAAAGGGTTCGTTCGCAATATATCGAATGGGTGGTGGATACGCTGTTGGTACCCAACCGTTTAGGAATATTGTGAAAATTAAGACCGGTGTTATGAAAGACCGGTGTTATGAAAGACTAAAAATCTTGTAAAACTTTGGGCAAAAGGTTTAGGGTCTATAACCTAAAGAATAAAAATCTTGTAAAACTTTGGTTTTAAATTAAGACCGGTGTTATGAAAGACTTCTAAATTATATTCTATACATTATAAAATATTATGTTTTGGGCAAAAGGTTAATGTGATGTTTTGAAATATTGTGAAAATTATTATTTAAACTTAGAACTCATCAGCGTTAGCTGATTCACTTGAGCATGTGTATTCAGGAAAGAGTGTAGCTTCGAGCAGGAATATAAAGACATTGGAGCAGGCTATCTATCGCTGAGAAGACCGGCATATTTAGGTTTTTATACAACCTTGTAATAGATTAGTACCGTTTGTACAGGATTGGCATTTATATAAATAAAAATTTTTAATTTCCGTTGCATTTGATCTCTGTTATATTATGTGTTCATGAATAAATCCGACACGTGATCGGCATTCCGAGCCAACGGGGTGTGGGCCTCACATGTTCTTTCTAGATCATTATAGTATAAAAAGTCATATAGTAAGTGTAAGATTTGAGGTATCATATCAAGATATGAAGAGTCATATCACAATATGAAGAGTCATATTGATGCACGATAAGGATAACGGTTTTAAATCTTATATAATTACGAATTATATATTGAATAGTTTGATAGAACAAACGAATATATGAGAGACATAAATATTAACAAAAGTTGTTAGTAGGATTGTTTAAGGATTGATAAGACATCAAGGAGTTGATGAATATCAGTTACCTAAACTATTACAGAATTTGATTATAGGATAAACAGTCAAAACAGTGAAGTCTTGATCCAGAAGCTAAGTTCTAAGTCATCTTGTACGCTTCAGAAGCATACTTATAGAAAGCATTCATTATGATGAAGAAAGAGTATAGATGTTAAGAGTAACATTATGCGTGCTTCATTTGGTTAAAATAGTTTTGACATAAGAAGCGAAAAGTAATTAATACATGGTGTATTATAAATGTAATTGCTTGAATAGTTCAAGTATAAACAGTTACGTGCTACTTGAAAGAATTCAAGGTAGTGACAAACTACTTGAAAGAGTTCAAGGTAGTAATGATTACTTTAAAGAATGATTGTTTGAATATGAAAGACATAAGTGAATAAAAGAAAGAGTTCTTTTAAGATCATTTTGGGTAAAATTGCAAAGAAGATAAAATTGAATGAAAGAGTTCATTGCAAAATCAACAAATGATGTTGGACATCAGGAGTTTATTAAGATTATATAAAACAAAGTGGAACATAGACCAAGCCTAGATTACCAAAAAGGACTTGAACTTTTGATTCTTAGTGGATAAGAATAGCACGCCAAATGTTCAACCTAGCTAGAAGGAATCTTGATCTATGCCTTGGTATTTGAGTGATATTGAATGGTACAGAAACATTCAATATGATCTTGTAATTAACTGTTAATTCCTAATCATTAATGGTTACTCAATTCAATGTTTTAGTACGGTTAATCCCTGAATAAAAGTTATTATAAATGTCCGTAGTCGTTTAGATTTATGAGAATAAATCTAAAATAAGACTATTGTGAATCGTTGGCTTGTTCATAGTTATGATTCATTCATAATATGAAAGTTCAAGGAGATGAAGGCCAAGTTCATAGATATTCATTAGAGAATGAATATTGGACGTAACCCGTTTCAGAATACTTCATAGTTCGTTGTCCTAAGTAGGTTTTGAAAATGGTATTTTTAGTGTATCCTCATACCTGAGATATATACTAGGACTTGATTATGTGAAAGGTTGTTTCTTGACATTGTCTAATGTTGTTCTTTGACCCGATAGCAATAAGGGCGATTGTTAGAAACTAATCTGAAACTTAGTGAGAGTTTTATATAGTCAAGATGGAATTCTGTCCACTTACTACTGTAAGCGAAAGATATCTCGGGCACCTCGTTGATCCAAACTGGTATAATTGCACGTCCGTGCTCAGACTATGTGTCTGAAGGAACCACTTTGCATCTCAATCGAGTAAAGAGAATGTTTAAACATTATATGAGAATGAGTGATATCCATGTCTCATGTTCAAACGAGATATCAGGAACGGATAGGATAATTGATTAAGAAATGTCATGATTATTACAAATAGTTAAGTAAGAGTACTTAGACTAATCGGGAATAGTCAACTGTTGGATTTCAACATAGTCAATGATCCTCTAGCAATCAATCTCAAGCTTCAACCTTAAAACAAATTGCATTAGTTTCACAACAAAGCATGGGAGGTGAAAACTATGATCGGAGTGCTCATGGAGAGGAAGTTGTGAAAAACCAATGCAATCAGCCTCTCATGGCTGATATCAATGAGGTTCCTAAGAAGGTTAGTTGATAAATGTTGTTCTTCTGAATGTGCTGATAGGATTTTATTTTATAAGAAGCATAACCAGAACCTTTATCGATGAACTTAAGATATCTTTGTAAATTAATCAGGATTTAAAGACTCCTGAAAACTCTATAAAGAAAAAATTGATGTTTTGAACAAGGATATTTCTGAAATAACAGTCCAAAAGAGCATTTTAGAAATCCAACAATAAGATCTTTTGGTTAAGTTTTCTTCTGCTAGATCTGAGTTAGCTGTAGTTAAAGTACACATTGATAGGTATGAGTTTTCCTCTAAAGCCTTAGAAAACATGTTAGAAAAGCAAATTCATGAGAAAGTCTAGAGTGGTATAGGTTATAACAAGGTTGGTCCTCCATTTAATTGTAATTATACATGTAGTCCTATTTCTAAAGTTGATACTTCTCATATGCCAAATGGTTTTTTAAGTGCAGATCCTGATGTGATTGCTAGTCAGAATGAGAAGAAAAGTGATAGAGAGTGTGAGAAAGGAAAGAGTATTAGTGAGGATGTAGGAGAGTTTGTTTTGAGAAATTGTGATGTAGATGATTGTTTAGGTGATTTTGATGTAAATGAGAATGGTGATGAGGGATATATAGGTATGTCTCATATGTACCCTTATATTGTTAAGAAAAATTCTAACTTCATTTTCATACGTGAAGAGAAAGCTTTTAAATACAAACATGGATAGTCCATTGTGGTTGGATCAAATGTCCCTTCTTCAAGTAAAAAATTATTGAAGCACTTTTGTGTGACAGACACTCTGGATAGTGTCTTAGCTTTTGTACTTGTCTTGTATGTATTAGTCTTTGTATATTAGTGTCTGTATGTATTAGTTATCGAGTTGTAATTTCTAATGCATGTTATTGTTGTATATTTTCTCTAAGTGTTTTGTGCACTTAGCATGTGCGCAGGAATTACTACATGCGTACTTAGCACGTACGCAAGGATACTCTGCGTACTTGCTAAGTACGCATGAACAATTTGCCCTGCGCACTTGTTAAGTGCACAGAGATCAGGTCTAGTATAAATAGAATAGGTTGACAGAATTTATGTATGCAGACGTTTGCACTCAGTATATTCTCTCAATAACCTTCAAGTTTATAATAGACGGAGTTTGAAAGTGATTTTGTTGTCGGTTTACTCTGTGTTGTCACCCACACCGACTAGTCACACACCCACACGTAACGATCCGAGACACCCGGGTACCTACAAGTGGTATCAGAGCATTGCTCTTGATTTCGAGTGTTGTGAGTGTGTTAGGAGCATCTTCTACACATCCTACAGAGATTTTGCAAGCAAAAGTGGGTGTTTTTTGTTGATTTTTGTGATAAAATAGGGGTAGCTCTTGAGCACTATTTTAGAAGCAAAAATCACTCAAAAACCGACTTTTGTTGTGTATTTGAGTGTTTTGAGCATCAAAGGTTGGTTAGAAACGAGTTTCTGACCCTTTGGCTCATTTTGTTTGGTCATATCTTCAATTTATTCTGTCTCCGGTGTGATTCCAGTGACCGGAAAAAGTTGGTGAGGGTTGGTGAAAAAGTGACCTGCGTACTTACCATATTTGGCAACAAGTACAGTCTTGCTGCGTACTTACCAAGTACGCAAGACCATATTTGTTGTGTACTTAGGTCATCTCCTGTGTACTTATTAAGTACGCAAGAGCAAATTCTAAATACGCAAGACCAGATTTTTTAAGTGCGCAAGGCCAGAGTCAAGTGCGCAACTTGTTTTGACTTTTCTGAAATTTGACTAAGTGTCACACTATGGCAAATCTTTAGAACCTCGGTAACCTACTTAATTATGACAATGAAATTGGAACCCCGAAAAAACCGCCAAAGATGCTTAATGTAAATGATTATTCAAATTGGAAAGCACGCTTTGAACATTATATCTCATATACTGATTCCTCTTTGTGGATACCTATACTTGAGGGGTATAAGCATCCAACTTATACATATCTTGATGATGTTGTTCCCAAGCCTATTTCTAAGCTAGACGAAGAAGAAAAGAAAGTCTATGATAGAGTAAAGAAAGCACAAGAATCTATCACAATGGCCCTAACTAGAGAACTCTTTCACAGCTTCAGAGGTTATGATAATTCGAAAGATATCCGGAAGGCATTGCAGAAAATATTTGAAGGGAACAGTGACATCAAGAAGAGCAAGAGAGATCTTATGAGAAAGTAGTATGAGTGCTTTAGATATCTGGAGAATGAATCTACTGATGAACTTATATCTAGATTCTATCATCTTTAAACTGAGTTAAAAGCTTTTGAGCTAAAGTATCCTGATGAGGAATTAGTGGAAAAATTTCTGGATGCTTTACCACCAAAGTTTGAGATGTATACCACTCTGCTGAGAGAGAACCCGAAGTTCTATGAGATGACGATTGAAGAAGCAGTCGGTAAGGTTCAAGCTCACGATATGAACCTGAAAAGAAAACTTACGAAGACCTCAAATCCAAGACCCTTCTATGTATTATGTGACGTCTTCCACAGCTAAATCATCTGGTTCTGGTATCGCCTTATTCTCAGGGAAATCGAATGAAGAAGATAACTCGAATGGTTGTGGTGGTCATACATGCGTTATAGCATCTGGATCTGCTTCTCACCACCAACATCTCTCAAGAAATCCTCCCTCTACATCTTCAGTTAACCAGACTGCTATAGCCAAGATAGCTGAAGATCATGTAGCATTATTTTCATCGTGTATGCTTGCCTATGAGAACTTCATTGGTGGCAAGCTTACAGATCTTGAGACAATTGAAGAAGATTTTAATCAGGTGGATCCAGATGACATGGAGGACATGGATATTCAGTGGAATATGGCCATGATCTTGAGAATGGCCAAGCGTTTCTTGAACAGAACTGGCCGAAAGTTTATTGGTGGGCATTCAAATGCCAAGGTGGGTTTTGAGAAATCCAAGGCCAAGTGCTACAAGTGTCAGAACTTTGGACACTTTGCTCGTGAATGTCAGAAGGACAAATCACCTGCCTCAGGATTCACAAGACCAAGTCAGGGAAACAACCAAGGAAACAATCATGGGTACAACTCTAACAACCGCAATCAAAGTCAAGGTGGAACGTCCAATGCATTGGTGTCTCAACAGGACAAAAGCTTTGATTGGGGTGTTCATTTGGAGGATGCCCTTATTGCACAAACACAGGTTGGGCTAATGGCTGAGATGATGGAAGCAGAAGAACAGGAAGCGTCTGTAGCTGACCAAGAGGAGTCTACAACTGCCTTTGCCCTCATGGCTATTGGGGAAGCATCAAGTTCGTCAACTGAGGTAGACTCTAATTCTTTTGCTGTTATTTCATGCTCCAAATGTCTTGGCTTGAAAGAAGAAAATTCTAAGCTTCAGGACAAAGTCGAACCCCTTCGTATTGCAGCGTTAAGCTACAAGGAAAATGAAAAACGTTACAAAGATTCAATTGAAACTTTAAAGAAAGAAAAACGTGATTTTTCACTTAAAATCAGCGAACAACAGTTTCATTTGGATGTTGCATACAAGGGGTTAGAAAAGAGAAATAATGAAATTACCAAGTTACAGAATGAGGTCTTACAGTTAAATGGTAAAATTGAGAAGTTGAAAAATTCTCGCTTTGTGGTGTAACACTACGAATTAGTAGTGAGGCAAGTGAATGGCTTAGGGCTGGGTACTAATGCCATTCCTCCACCAGTTAGCGGGAAATTTGTCAACAGCTTAATTGACATTGATTTGTCTTGCCTTGATGAGTCCTCAAGTCAGGGTGACTCCTCTAACAAGAATGATTCCTCAAGTAAGGCTGACTCTGCATCTAATGAAGAGTTCTTTACTGCTACTGATGATGGGTCTGAGAACACCTGCCTTGAAGGAGTAGTCTCTGAGGAGTTACTAGGTGAACAAAAAGTTAAGAAAAACATTATCACTGATAGTGATAAATTGTATTTTGACTGAACCCGATATCATTGTATCAAATGAAAAATTAAAAGTGATGCTTTATGGGGATATAAAAACATTAATCAAGTTAAGAAAGAAGCCTTTTCAGCTCATTTTGGGCTTGGTTATCAAGAAAATTTGCAAAAATATTATATTCCCAAAAACCAGTCATCATCGGGTCAAACTCATGTTCACCAAACAACTTCTCCTGCTCATCATGCTAAGTCATCTAATGACAGATCTAATGAGCCTTACAAGAGGACTTACAAAGAAAAGAGAACTTGCTTTCACTGTGGTATGGTTGGTCACATTCTTGTGAACTGTCCTGCTAAGAACCAAGGGAAACGGCCAATTGTTTCACAACCGGCTATTATCCCTAAGTCACCACTAGTGAAGCATTCCAAAAGTCCAAAATCAAATGTGGTGAAACCACCAGTAAAACCTATGGTAAAGCCAAATATCACATCTGAGGCTAAACCATGTGTTTCAAAAAGGGGAAAGCTTCCTGCTAAACCTTGTGCATCTACCTCTGGTAGTGCACCAACTGGTGAGAAACCTATGGTGAAACTCTCTAAGCCACAGAGGAGAAGAAGGAACAATAGATTGAGAAAGCTGGAACAACTGGTTGGAACTCAATCTGGTGAAGCTTCCACTAGTTCACATGTTGCTGTTGAATGCAAGCCTACTGTTCCAGTTAAGAAGAAGAAGAGGTCCTGGAGTAACAAATCTAAAAGTTCTCAATCTCCTGGTCCCAAATATTCTAAAGATTCATCCATTTTTGACAGTCACGACTGCGAATTAATTGAGGTTGTCTATTTTGAGAAAGACGGACGACCTAAGACCACTATGGCTTGGGTTTCCAAATCTAACTAATTTCTTGTGACTCGTGCAGGGACATCCGAAGGGTACTATCTCTAATCATTGGTATGTAGATAGTGGATGCTCCCGGCACATGACAGGTAACATGGCCCTGCTTCAAGATGTGAAACCATTTAGAGGCGGCTATGTGGCCTTTGCTGGAGAGAAAGGCGGTAGTATCACGTGTCAAGGCATGGTTTCAAATGGTTATGTTAGCTTCAACAACGTCAACTACTGCGAGCAGCTGAAGCATAACCTGTTGAGTGTCTCCCAGATGTGTGACAAAGAGTACTCGGTTATGTTTGACAAGACTGAATGCATGGTTCTCAAACCTGGTTTTGAAATTCCTGAAGACTGGATTCTGATGCGAGCGCTAAGGACAAATGATACCTATCAGATAGACATGAGCGTGGTGAAAACCACATCATCTGTTGCTACTTGTTTGCTTACCAAAGCGACAGAGCTTGACTCTATCTTGTGGCATAGGAAACTCGGACACATTTCTTATCGAAAAATGAATCATCTTCTCCGAAACGGTTTGGTAACCGGTGTTCCTAAGCTGAGATTTACCGTTGCAGATGACTGTATGCCTTGTAAAAAGGGCAAACAACAAAGGAAGTCTCACAAGCCCAAGCTCCAAAACTCCATAGATACCCCTTTATAGCTAATGCATAAGGATCTGTTTGGCCCCACAAGTATCAGGAGCATTGGAGGTAAGTCATACTTTCTGGTTGTAACTGATGATTTCTCACGTTTTTCTTGGGTGCATTTTTTAGGTACAAAGGACGAAACTGCTGACATTCTTCAATACATGATCCTGAGCTTGGAATCTCTTTGCAAGTTGAAGGTTAGAAGAATAAGGAGTGATAACGGAACTAAATTCAAGAATAATTTGATGGAACTTTTCTGTCTCAAGAAGAGGATCCGTCACGAATTTAGTGCCCCGTACACACCTCAGCAGAATGGAGTCGCAGAACGGAAGAACAGAACCTTGATTGAGACTGCAAGGACAATGTTGTCAGATGTAAAGCTTCCTACCACTTTCTGGGCAGAAGCAGTTAATACAGCTTGTCACGTCTTGAACAGAGTTCTGGTTGTGAAGAGGCACAACAAGACTTGCTATGAGTTGATCAACAATCGACCTCCCAATCTTGACTATCTAGTTCCTTTTGGTAGTCCCTGTTCCTTATTGCTACAATACAAAGGCCGAAAGTTTAAGTTTCATGCAAAAGCGGTGGAAAGCATCTTCTTAGGATATGTTGCCAACTCGCCTTGCAATAGAGTGTACAATATAAGAACTCGTACTGTCGAGGAATGGTTTGAAGTGGATTGCAGTAAACACAGCATTCCACCAGAACCAACTGGTCCAGCTTGGGGTTTTGATTATGATGCGATATTCAAATCTTTCAACCTTCCTGATTTGTGTGCCGATGATGCATCAAATGTGTATGAATTATTTGGTGGCGGTGATGACTCCAGTTTCTCAACCCGTGCTACTGTACCAATTGTACCTCTCGATTCCAATACTGCATCAGAATCTGGAACTCATGACAGTGATAACATTGAAGGTGTTCATGTTGACGGAAATGACGCTCAAGCTAATCCTAATACTCGTGTAGGAAATGAAGCTCCAGCTGATCCAATCAACATTGAATCTTCTTCTTCTGGAACACATGATATGGGGGAGTTGAGCACGAACCTCAATTCAGAAATTCAGGAACTGAATGTACCAGAGACGAGAGTGCATAAGAATCATCCAATTGACAACATTATTGGTGATCCTCATGCCGGTGTTCAAACTCGTCATAGAACCATTGTTGATAACACTAGTTTATACTCTGAGATACTTGACACTGGTGTCATGGAAACATGTTTTCATGTTGCATTCGTGTCCCAGTTAGAGCCGAAGAATGTGAAGGAGGCTCTCGCTATCAACTGCTGGATTGAGGCGATGCAAGAAGAACTGTCTCAATTCCAAAACTTGCATGTGTGGGATTTGGTTGACTTGCCAAGAGGCATACAACCAATTGGAACCAGATGGGTGTTCAAGTGCAAGACGGATGATCGTCATGTTGTAGTGAAGAATAAAGCAAGGTTGGTTGTTTAGGGTTTTTATCAAAAAGAGGACTTGGATTACATAGAAGTATATGCCCCAGTTGCTAGACTTGAGGCCATTCGACTGTTTCTGGCTTATGCCTCCAATGTCGGCTTCAAGGTCTATCAACTTGATGTGAAGAGTGCTTTCCTGTATGGAAAAGTTCATGAAGAGGTCTATGTCACTCCACCTCCCGGCTTTGAAGATCCGCATAATATCAATAAAGTGTATAAGCTCGACAAAGCACTTTATAGTCTTCATCAAGCACCTCGGGCATGGTATGAGACATTATCAAAACATCTACTGTCAAATGGTTTCGACCGTGGATAGATTGACTCGACCCTCTTCATTCGAAAAGCAGGAGGTGATATTCTTCTTGTACAAGTGTATGTCGACGACATTATCTTTGGGTCTACAAATGAAAAGATGTGTAGGGAATTCGAACAGGTGATTAAGTCCAAGTTTGAGATGAGTAACATGGGTGAATTGTCGTTCTTCCTAGGTCTGTAAGTCAGTCAAAGAGAGGATGGCATTTATCTGCATCAAACTAAGTATGTGCAGGACATCTTGTCAAAATACAAGATGAATGATAGCAGTACTTATGGCACACCTATCCCCGTCAATCATGGTCTGCATCCAGACAAAGATGGAAAGGATGTGGATTGCAAATTGTACCGTGGGATGATCGGATCTCTTATGTATCTCACAACTTCAAGGCCCGACATAATGTTTGTTGTATGCTTGTGCTCAAGGTTTCAGTCACAACCGAAGGAGTCTCATATGATAGCTGTCAAGAGGATATTCAGATACTTGAAAGGGAAACCCTGATTGTGTCTTTGGTACTCAAAGCAGCAGTCATTTGACTTCAAAGCCTATACTAATTCAGACTATGGCGGTTGTAACCTTAATAGAAAGTCAACTTCTGGTGGATGTCAATTCTTAGGAGACAAACTGGTTTCCTAGCAGTGTAAGAAGCAGTCAACGGTTTCTGTCTCAACATGTGAAGCATAGTACATTGCTGCAGCTAGCGGTTGTTCTATGATATTGTGGATTCAGCAGCAATTGAGAGACTATGGCTTAAACTTCGCTGGAACTCCACTGTTCATTGACAACAATGCCACCATGTCCATCACAAACAACCTGGTGAAACATTCCAAAACTAAACATATTGAAATTCGCCATCATTTCATCCGTGATTGTGCTGAAAAGCATCTCATTGAACTTGTAAAGGTTCACACGGATGACAACTTTGCTAACCTTTTCACTAAGGCGTTTGATCGAACCCGCTTTGAACATCTTGTCAACTTGATAGGAATGTTCAATCCAGAGTGAAAACTTGTTTTTCTTAAATCAATTCAATTCATGAAAGTTAAAGTTTATATCTTTTAAGTTTTCTGTATAGTTCTTTTACTTTTCAAATATTTTACAAAAAATCCAAACAAAATAGAAAATGGAGAAAATTTCAAAGTTATCGTGAGAAAAGAGGAAATGATAGTACATCTGTAACGATCTAAACTCCATAGACGGCTCATATGGGAAATGATTGCGTCATGCTTACTTGATTGTTTAAATTGTTGTGTTTTTAATCTGCTTATTTACAAGTTATTTGAATTGTCAGTAGGCTGTAGGCGTCTTTGAATCACTAGTAGTGTCGAAACTAAATCTAGACTACAACTGTGATTTGAACCCATGTATGCATGTGTGCGTATGTAAAAGAATACAAAAAGATCATTATCAGATAAAGGATGTAAGATTTTAGCACATATTTTCTTAAGAGACCAGTTTCGGGTTATGTCTTTAGCACAATTACTGGGGTTCATCTCGCTGCCCATACTCACAAGTATGTAATAAGAGATTGAATTAAGACATGTCTTTACATCAATCGTTGAGCATGTATTCACCCTTGAATCATATCTGATTCATTGAAATCAAATCCAGATAAATGTTGGATCACCTTACCTAAATCCTCAGACTCCATATCTATTAACCTGAATCATCATATGATATTCATAGAAGAAAATCCAATCAAACCAAGACATCTGAATCACTCGATTATGAATCTTATGATTCTTGATAATCCTTATGGATTCTGCTTGATTTTTTTCTGTGCTAAACGATGTAACTTCATTCTGGAGATTTAAAAATCTTTAGGAAAATCTTAGATGCCTTGAGATAGTGCAATTTACATTTTTGTAGCATATCAGTGGGGTACACGTTGTATATCTTAAAATTAATACCTTAACACACAAGAACGTGATACAAAGATGCTTATGGTTTCAAATATTATAATATTGCCAACTTGAATTACTTGTTTATGTGCTTATTACGTATGAATAAATTGTAATCCATGACATGATCCCATATTCTTTGACGTTTATCTTGTATCGTTTTTGCTATAGTTTAGCCTGATATGATCCTCTGCTCGTGTCTTTGAACAAAAATAGTGTGTATATACTTGTATATTTCTATCTAGAAAAGATCAAAAAGATTCTAAGTTTGTGTACAGTTCAATTTTAATCAGAAAAGCCAAAAATATTTGTGTTTAACCTTCTTGAATTGACTTTGATTCCTCTTGATTGAATGTGTATATCTTGTTCGTTATTTGACTTGAAATCTTCATAATTTGAGTTGAAAGTTTGAGTACACAAGGGTCTCTGCGTACTTATTAAGTGCGCATGAGGTAAACCCTGCGTACTTAACAAGTACGCAAGACTTAAGTCATGCGTACTTAGTAAGTACGTAGGAGTTAAGTCATGCGCACTTAACAAGTACGCACGACCAGTTTGTGTTGGGTATATATACAGCAGTTAGAATTTTTCTTGGGTTTCATCTCATTTCAAACGTTTCACTATTGAATACCTACTGCTCTATTTCACTCAGGATTTTTGTGTGTTCCTAATCGTTCTTCCCAATCTTTGTGTCATCTTCACCTTAATTCTCTTTGGTGATAATCTCAGTGCATTTCACCCGTTACATCTCCGATTATTGACAGATTCTTTAAGTTCTTGATAGTGAAACTTTAAACGATTTTGGTTGTTCTACATGAAATTTTAGACCTAAAACTTGTTATTAGTCACTAATCGAAGCTTATTGACTCCTAAATTATCTGTATCAGGGTTTGATTTTACTTTTGACCCCTTGTTTGACTGTAGGCTACCGTCGGACTAAGGATAGGTCAAAATTAACGAGTTTAGCCACTCCTTGCTATTGATAGTGGTTCCATAGGTCCTACTCTTGTATCTCGGCCTTGTAGTGACCCAAATCCACAATAATGCCTCACATCAATTGAATTTTTGAAATTTGAAATTTGGCTAAGTGAAAGTTCCCGCGCACTTAACAAGTACGCAAGAAGTATATCATGCGTACTTGCTAAGTACGCAAGAACTAACCCCTGCGTACTTGCTAAGTACGCAGGAAGAACACTTGTGAGAAAATTCTAAGTCTGAAACTCTGTTCATTGTGTAGTTGCTATATCAAGTCATGTTTGATTCATTTCCAATGATGCTTCTTGTTCTTATTGTGTTTATTATTTGTTTTTTATAGTGATGGCTCGTGTATTTACCAGCGAATTCAATCTATTGGCTCTAACACAGCCCGAGTGGAAGGGTGCTGCACTTCAATATAGGGAGATCGTCGACTTCCTGAACCGATCGAAGATCAGCTATGCCATCTCTGCTGATCCTATTGTCTCAAGATCGTATCTGGAGCAATTCTGGGAATCTACTGATCATGACTGTACAGTAACCCCAAACGTCATTAGGGCTACTGTAGCAGGTCATGATATTGCTATTTCTGAAGACACCATCAGACGCGTGCTACAGTTTAGGGACTTATCAACTGATCCGGTGAGTTATCCTGACTAATTTGTTGATGGATGCTGGAGATAACGGATGGGGTATGTCGGTACCATGGACTACTCCTCGTACAAGAAGATGTGGGTACTTGATCAGTGGAGGTACTTCGCACACGTCATGATCATGTGCCTGTTTGCTAGAAAGGCGGGAAAGGATGCCATGGGGCATGACTTGGCGGCTGCAATGGTTGCCCTCTCTCTTAACAAGGGTTATAACTTTTCAAAATATATCTACAAGTCTATCACCGATCAGATCAATGCTGCTGATAGGTTTAGATTTCTATTATACCCTCGATTCGTGCAGTTGTTGATTAATGTTGTTGTACCTAATCTACCGGCAATTGGAGAGAGACTTCAAGTCAAACGGGTGGCCAAGAGAGTTTTTTCACAGTTCTTAATGCCAGGCAGTGTAGAACCTACCCCTGAGCATACTCCATTCTTTGGCCACCTGATCAATGAAGCATATGTGGCCCCTGCTGAACTCAGATGGTTTAGTGCTGAGTCTGAGCCAGAACTCAGTCAGCACAGTGATGAACAGCAAGAAGAAGAGGAAGTTGGATTTGAAGATGAAATGTCTAAAGAAGAAGGAGATGAAGAACAGGGAGTTGGAGGTGCTGAAGATTCTGACTCTGAATCAACCGAGTCAGATTCCTCTGATTCTGATGATGCACCGTCCCAGGCACACCCAAGAAGACTGACGAAGGTGACCCTTCCCAAGTCATCTTCCAAGAGAAAGCGACAAGAGACTAGCAATGAATACGAGCCCGATTCTGATTCGTACGTTTCTATACAGAGAAGCAGAAGAGAGAGTATAAATAAGCAACAGGGGGATAGGCCGCAACAAGCTATCCTTCATGAGGTAGAAGTCAGTGCTCAGGGGCAAGAACATGTAACGGCTGCGAGTACTGATTCCACTTCTACCTCACCTTCACAACAGCTTTACAGGCGACAGCGGAGGAGGCCACGTGTAACACCTGATGTGGCTATCACTGCTATCACAGAGGAGGTTCCTTTGATAGTGTCCCTCCCTGTACCATATGTCCAAGTGGCGGTGACAACTCCAATTTTAACCGAGTCTGTCACCATCACTCCTACCACCATTCAAACAACCACAATCCCTACCTCAATCCCTATAACCACTCTTCAACACATCAGTGAACCATTTCATGAGTTAGACTTTACTCATGGATTTGATTTCGATGAAATCTTCACCGTCCCAACTCATCAACCCGAAGCATCGTCTTCAAGGGGACCTGATCCTCGTGATACACGGTTCACTACCCTAGAAACTCAAGTCGAGAGTCTTCTTGAAACGGTACAGAAATCAAGAGAAGATTCTGACAAGAAACAGGGCCAAATAAACTCTTTGATTGATGTAGTAGCCGCGTTGAAGAAACAGCACGGCTGATGACAAGCAGCGGTTAGAGCATGACACTATGGTGAAATTGGTCTGTGATATGGCCAAGACGGTTGCTGCTCAGGGGAAGAAGTTGAAGGAGCTGTTGGAGAAGCAACCACCTAAGCCTAGCAGTGAAGAGGCTTGTCACTTAGTTGATCTGACAAAGGGTGATGATCAGGACAAGGATCCTGAAGCCGGACCGAGCGGAAGTGAGCAGCAATCTTCAGCTTGGGCGATTGTTCCCATTTCTGCCATGCCTATGGCTGAGGGGGAGTCCACTCTGAGTGAAGGTGGAGGTGATGCTTCAGGTGACAATAAAGGAAAGTCGGTGGCTGACGTTCTAAAAGATCTATCTAACGACGTGTCGGATGATGTGATCTTATTCTTAGAGCCAGACTATTCCAAAGAAGCACAGATCGAGGCTCTCTGCAATCTGGAAGAGGGAGAGATCGACTCTGGTGACGACTGGGATGAGGAAGATGATGATGTGGTAATCGAAGTTCCCAAAGGCGACGGGGAAGGAGAGTATGAGTTTGAAGATGGAGAGATCTTCGAAGTTCCATCCTTTGAATCTCATCTTGACACAGGTTCAGTCAAGCCTGCTAGTACTGTTGAGGCGTCGACTGAAGCCTACCATGCCGACCCTACACCTGTGGATCCAGAGGCATAGAAAGACAAACATATGCCTGCAAGTTCATCGAAGGATCCGGCTCCTGTCTGGCAAAAGACTTCAATCATAGATAACCATGGAGCGACATGGATGATCTTAGCTGTGAAGTTCGAGGAGGATAAGAAGTTGTTTTCAATCAAGCGAGCTGGGGGGTTCAATACTTGAAACCAACCAGTGAATCTTTCAACTCCATGCCAAGATACGACCTCGTGAACCTAGTAAACCGAGAGCTGCTGGGTCACTTAAATCACGCAGTAGCGATGGGTTTGTGGTAGGTTCTACAGCGAGAGGTAAGATCTGGTTAATTCGAAATGTTTAAGCATCAAGTGCCCAAGCGAGTCAGGGACAAGAACTCTAGACATCCTGTGACTAATAGAAGCTTAAAGAAACTGGTATACAAGCCAGTGCTGTGTGAAACCAAGATTCCCCTAAGCAAGTTATCTCAGGATATCCTCGGTAACATATGGTACTGGTACGTAGATCCTAAATCAGGCAAGGCAGTGGTGATTGGAAAGGTGTGGTTCGATAGTGGAAGCTTAGTACCAAGGGAACTGATCAGAGTGTTTGATGAAGTCTGCTTCATAAACTTCTCTGTGAAAGATCTGGAGGCGCTAGCGGACAAGTACTGCATGTACACGGACGAGTGGACAAAGTTCCTTGCTTCTAAATACGACAAGGTGATCAAGTTCTGCCTTGACTACAAGAAGAAGATGGAAGCTAAAGCTGGGGAGCAGTGAAGACCGAAGATAATCTAGAGCTGTTGTCAAGGGGGAGTTTGTTGAAGCACTTTTGTGTGACAGACACTCTAGATAGTGTCTTAGCTTTTGTACTTGTCTTGTATGTATTAGTCTTTGTATATTAGTGTATGTATGTATTAGTTATCGAGTTGTAATTTCTAATGCGTGTTATTGTTGTATATTTTCTCTAAGTGTTTGTGCACTTAGCATGTGCGCACGAATTACTTCCTGCGTACTTAGCAAGTATGCAAGAATACTCTGCGTACTTGCTAAGTACGCATGAACAATTTGCCCTGCGCACTTGTTAAGTGCGCAGAGATCAGGTCTAGTATAAATAGAATAGGTTGATAGAATTTATGTACGCAGACATTTGCACTCAATATATTCTCTCTGTAACCTTCAAGTTTATAATAGACGGAGTTTGAAAGTGATTTCGTTGTCGGTTTACTCTGTGTTGCTTGATTCTCCACCTAGTCACGGGCATTCCGCACCCGGTCCGACTAGTCACACACCCACACGTAACGATTCGAGACTCCCGGGGACCTACAAAAATTCTAAACATGTATATGTGAAAACAAATGAGAAAGTTTTGAAAAAATAAAACGACTACATATGTTAAATCTGTTTTAACACCTCATTCAAAACGGATTTAAAAAGATAAGCCTAAATCAAGTGTTTTGAATACTAATCAACAATCAAATAAAACCATTTTAAAAGATTCCACCAAAAGAGCAGGTCAAGGATCTATTCCTAAGGTAGTTTGTAAACCTGTTAAGATACTTCACCTAAGGGTACCCTCACGCGAAGGAAGGCGTGAGGGTGCTCACGGCGTGAGCAAGGGGAGCACACCACCCCCTCATGCGTTGATGTCGCCCAGACGGTCTATAAAACTAATGAATAAAAACCTAACTAGACTCTTAAGTAATAAAAGGAGTACCTTCAACTAAACCGCACTGACAGGCAAATGTACCTATCGAATGTAGCACATCTTAATGGTAAACCGAGTTATCGAACCCTAGAGACACTGAATACTAATAGTAGACTCTAACTCGGACTAAAGATTGATGATTGGGGGGGTTGACTACACTAAAGATTAACTAAGAATGCAGCAAACTAAGAACGACTCAAGCAATCAAGATCAAGACTAAGGAAGAAATCAGATGATGGGAAGAATACTACCTAGGTCAGAATCCTACTTGCAGAGCACAACTTCTACCGGTTCTGGAAACTAAGATGGATCTGGGTTTCTAAGGAAACAGCTCTAAACAACCTAGTGGATCCCTAATCACTCTCAGGGTGTCACCAACTAAGGAACCTAAAGATGTAATAACTCACCAGATAGTGGATTACCTTTCGGTCTCTCCAACAATGATAAAGTACCCGAATAGACAGATTACCTTTTAGTCTCACTGTCTACCATACATTCCAAGAATGCATGGGGTAATCTTAAAATAAGAACTGTGACTCAGAATAGCAACAACCACTAGACACCTAATACCAACTTCCTCTCAGACAGCTGACACTCGGATTCCTAATGACGAAGACTAAACGACTATCTCTCACTTCTCGGGTATTGAGACAGGATACACACTCAGTTATAATTAACATTCAACCACAACTCATATGGCTACTATCTCTAGCAAACCACACAAACAACCATAAATCCTAAGATCTATGACTTAGATACGCTGATCAAACTGGAAGACATCCACAATCAACGTACGGAATCAATAATCAAACACAAATCAGATCTAAACATGCATATTCATCACAATCATTAAATCAAGATCTTTTACAAAATCATTAACCATCAATTAATATCCAAAACCAGTAAAAATCATAACTTTACGCAGTAATCATCATAAACGTAGGTTGTATCAATGATCTAGCCAAGAATTATACTCAAAACAACCAAAACAAAAGTAAACGTATCACACATGGTTCAATCAACACAATTCAAAGATAAAGATTCACGCCTAATGACCGAATACGTAAATCTAAAGAACCCGGATCTCAAAGCCTTCGACTTTGCACTTGATTTGGCTTCTTACTCCCCAAAATCTCCCTTGGCTCTCCTCTGGACGGCAATAATTCGAACTTCTTATATTATGGCTTTTAAAAATCAATTTAATTTGGAAATCTATGGTTTTGCGGAAATTCCGTCTCCCGCGTACCGCGAAAACATGGGATACGCGAGGAACAAAATAGTCACGGACACTTTTTGCTTCCCTCGTGTAGCGCGAAGAATCTCTCTCTTTCTCACGCGTACCGCGAGGCCTCAAAATTGCAACTTTTTTCTCTTTTAATCTTCCAGCTTCATTCTCTTGCTTGATTTCTTCACGTATTCATTTGTAATCTTCACGAGAACCTGTAAACATACAACAGACTCAAATACAGACTTAAACGACTCAAAACAAAGATTAAACTAATCAAAAACGCACAAAACAATAGGAATAAAGATGTGTGCTTCGCACTACATCAAACATCCCCACACTTAACATTTTTTCGTCCTCAAAAAAGCTGCAATGGAATCATATCCCCGATCTAACTTAACAAACTCCATTACCAATGAGCAAAATATACTCATGCGTTAAAAAGCAATTATCAGTATTTTTGTCCGATTAAACCCAAGCACCAACTATCTAACCCCCGTAATGTGTTCTAATTCCAATTTATACAGTTATCAATCAACCCATGTGACTCACACTCATAAGTTACAACTCTACTTAATCCCGTCTCACTGTCATGTTTAGGCACGAATTAAACCATATAGATTTACCCTAACACGTGAAACTAAGATTTATTTATTTAAGAAATTAGATGAAATCATGTATGAATGGATGATAATGAGCATTAATAAGCAAATGAACTTTCATCTAGAGGCGTTTCAATCAAGTCACTATCCCGGAAGGTAACACATAGACTAAGTCATATTCAATAAAGCACATAAGAATCACTTAGGGGTGTTTTCTCCAAGTGGCCATCCCGGAGGGTAACACATAAGCAAAACTCAGTATTCTAATCAATAGGCTCAATGAATTATGGAATAATGGATGTGGGAGCCACCAAACTTGGATTTATTCTCATAAAAAGATAATAGTGTGCCAAAAATTTCAAAAACAAATAGATATTGACTTAACGTGGTACCTATCACCCTATGTTGACAGTTTCAGTATTACCGACACTCAAAGATGAGTACCCACATGATTTCATGATTTAATTACATGATTAATCCTAAGTAACACTCACAGGCTATTTAAGCTATTCAAACTGGCTGGTTCTACCAAAACATCACTAATTAGACGCGTTTTCAATCATTTAAATCAATTAAAACCAACAAGTAGATCCAGTTGTACTATCATTTTCCAAGTATAAGCAGTTATTTCCAAGGACATTTTTCAAAAAAAAAATTCTTATTTTTGAATTTTTAGACAAGACAAACTAGACTCACTAGACACTCACATCCCCACACTTGAAAGACACATTGTCCTCAATGTGAAGCAAAACAAAACTAAAAATAAAAATGCAAAAATAAAAACAGGAATCGACTTAGCTGTAATGTATGCTCTCGAATGTTTCCAGCTTCGTTCATCCTTGTGTGCACCGTATAGCATTTCGGTAGCGGTTGCACAAACTGTCGGGTTACCTTTACAAACTTCTATATAAGTGATGATCGACCCCGCCCGAATGGAGATTGAGTACGGGCGGGATGATAAAACCTGCAAAATAAACCTCACAACAAACCTGCATCATTAAACTAACTCAAATTAAAATAAAAACTCGAATGACTCAAAAAGAACTTAAAGACTCAAGATAGATAGATAGATATGCAGAGACATGTATTCGATGTGTGGCAAACACATAGACATGCAAGCCACAGCAAAGACGATCATCGGTCACGAACACTCTTCAAAGTCTCCCATGGTCGTGGTGGTCGGATGGCATGAATGTGAATGAATATGTTAATGGAATGTGTGAATGATATGGTATGATGGTAGTGACGGGTAGTGATGGATGATATGTATAGTGATGATGGATGGTATGAACGGGTATGGGAAACCACAGGAAAACAGGAAGAAAGGCAAGTCCAGGCGCCCCCTACGTAACGCGAAGAAGTGTGGACTACTCCTCGCGTACCGAGAGGAGTCAGAAATTTAGCTGGCCAAAACATTTCTCTCTCGCGTACCGCGAGAGACCTGGCTTTCTCTCTCGCGTACCGCGAAGAGTTCTTAACAGAAAGATAATACAAATTTTATACTTAGAAAAATTTTGGCCCCCTAAAAATCTTTTTAGCCAAATTCCTTAAAAACATATTCCAAGCATAAAAACATATGTAAAAATACCTAGAACTTCAATCCTGCTGATTTTCCTCACCGAATCGAGCGCGAATCCCTACAAAACACGACACAAACAAAAACACAAACACCGAAAAACCCAAAAATAGACACGGACTCAAACCAAGTAATGCATACAAACTCTACATCCCGAGCACTTGCCCGAGACTCAAACAAACCTATCAGGAGGCTTCTCCTTGATCCTAACCGGTACCGCCTTCATCCTCCGCGGTCTACCGATTCTCTAAATCCCTAACAAACAACTACTCCTACCAAACACTCTAGTATGTCTATCACTTCGATTCTTCCACCAAAACTTAAACCTACCAGGTCTGAAAACAACCTGGTTCAAGTTCCTTAACAGTTTATCTCCCTTAGACGTCCCCACACTTGGGGTTTGCATTCTCCCTAAATCAGATGAATCTATCAAAGCACGGGTTCTCTTCCGGGGTGGCCTAGACCTAGGAGAACTGGAACTAGGGGTTGGTTCGGTGGTCCTCCCTTCAGAATGAACAATAGTGATGGTTAAAGGCTCGGGCACAAGTGTTTCTAATGGTATGACCTCTAAGCCTTCACCAGGATCATCAGGATCCTCTTCCTTTTCTAACTTTCCCACACTTGGGGCTTGCCATATCATCTCCTCCAGCTCTACCATCATCTCCTGCAGATCACTGGGTATCTTATCACCGAAGTCATCCGGTGCATCCAACAACTCCTCTAGCTCTACCGCCCAATACGACGGTTCTTCTATATTAGGGGCGGGTTCGTCGACTTCTCTCTCTGGATCAGTGTCCTGATGGTAGTCCATGAAGGTATCAAGCATGCACACGAAGTGGTTGTGCTTGCCAACATCCTTCACGGACTTAGTAGCATCGAATATGATCGACTCATCCCCCACACGAAGTGTGAGTTTCCCGTCAAAGACATCGATCATTGCCTTGGCGGTCCGTAAGAACGGGCATCCTAGGATGAGTGGGACTCTTTCATCCACTTCCATATCCAAAATAACGAAATCCACTGGGAAAACAAATTTGCCTACTTTCACTAAAAGATAAGTGGGACTCTTGGCAATTCCCCGTGGATACTTGACTGAGCGGTAATCTAAGGAAATGCTCATGCGTGTCGGCTACGGTTCACCTAGGTCTAGCTGCTTATAAATGGAATAAGGCATCAGATTGACGCTAGCACCTAGATCAGCCAACGCGTGGTTTAGGGGCAAACCGCTAAGCAGACACGGGATCGTGAAACGACCCGAATCCACCAGTTTCTCTCGCAGTTTTTTACTAAGTGAGACTTCAGAGATCCCCTCTAGCTTCTTCTTGTTGGAAAGAAGATCTTTTAAAAACTTGCCATATTTTGGCATATGCTAGAGGACCTCTATAAATGGAATATTGACCTTGAGTTATTTGAACATATTAAGGAAGTGACCGTATTCCCTAGCGTGTTTATATGGCAACAAGCGAGCTGGGTAGGGAACACGGCTCAAGTCAATCTTGGGGGGTCTTCATCTCACCCCCACTCTTCTTCTCCTCTGCCTTCTCGGTAGGCTTCTCCATCTCTAGTTCCTCGTCCACCGGCTCCTCTTCTTCTACTACCGGTGGGCTCTCCTTCTCTTCTACTCTCATGCTCCTAGGCGACACAGCATTCAACTCGGGCTCCTCTAACATCCTAGCATCGATCTCATCAAATCTAGCTCTCCAATCAATCTTCTTCACATCCTCTACCGAAGGAATGCCATAGTTAACACCGTGGGAGGCTTCCTATTCTACTCTCTCCTCCTCTCTATGACTAATGATCGACAAGGCCATTACTGAAGCATTGGGGCCTGAAGATGGACCTCCCTGTCTGTCCCTTAAGCTCTTCCAGATGTCTCCTACCGTGCGTTGCAAATACTAGAATACCGACTGTTGATTCTTCAATAAAGTGTCGTGGACATTCGGTCTTTGCTTAGCGTCCCTGTCCTGCTGGACTAAATGGGCAAGCATCTGTGTCTGATTCTCTATCATCTCCTCTATCTTTCTCGTGTTGACACTGCTTCCCGAGCTCGCTCCAGCTTCTCCTCCTCCTCCATACTGAGGTTGGCGACCATTAAACCCATGCGGGTTGTTCCCAGATCTCCATCCCGAGCCATAAGAATTGTAGTTGTTGTACCCTCGATTCTGGTTCAGGTTGCCAGCAAAACTCACATGCTCCTAATGATTGATGGGGCAATCTCTGGTCTCGTGGTCTCCCCTGCACACCTCAAACCTAAGAGCACTGAGCTTGAGCTCCTTGATCTCATTAGCCATTGCTGCGAGTGCAGCAGCCACGCTAGTATCAGGAGTGACCTGATGCACACCTCTAGGAGAAGAGGCGGGTGCTCTAGCACTAGGAATGGAAGTCCTAGTAGATGGATGCTGATGTTCCGCCAGAGCAAAGCTCTCAAACATATCCTCACACTCGGCTGGCTCGAGCTTATCCATGATATGGCCTCCCACAGATGTGTTGAACATTTGCTGCTTCTCGAAGGCAAGACCATTGTAGAACTTCTCCACAATTGCCAAGTTATAAAGACTATGCTTTGGGCATCGGCTTAACAGCGCGTTGAACCGCTCCCAGGCCATGTGATAAGGCTCGTCAGGCTCCATCCGGAATGAATGGATCTGGTCCCAAAGGCGAGCGGCCCTGGAAGGTGGATAGTACTTCTTGAAGAACTTGGCTTGAAGATCCTCCCATGTGGTGATAGAATTGTCGGGGAGGGTGTCAAGCTAAGTAGATGCGCGACCAGAGAACGAGAATGGGAAGAGACGCAAGTAGATAGCGTCCTTAGAGACACCCGTGACATTGAAGGTATCACATATCCGCACGAAGCGGGACAGATATCCGGGTGCATCCTCATCCTCAAGGCCATGTGTAGAAGCATGTTTTGTAACTATAGATTAAATTCTATGTGTCGGTGTACGTGGCTAGTACGCAGGAGGGTGTTCCTGAGTACTTAGCTTGCACACCAGTTTGGTCCTGCGTACTTAGTAAGTACGCAAGGCTTTTGCCTTACGTACTTGTCAAGTACGCATGACCAAACCCTGCGTACTTAGACAAGTACGCAGGTAATGTTCCTTCCCCTATAAATAGAAGACTTGTCTTCATTTGTAGGGGGAACTCTGGAACAAAGTTGAGAGGTGTCCGGGTCAGGACGAGCTCTCCCGACCCCTGGACCGTGAGCTTAGATGAGAGATGTGTGCTCCTTCGGTATGTAGTCTGTAATACGGGATGACTTCTATGTTATGGATTACGTGTCGTTTCATTGTCTTTTATCTATGTTTGTGTTTCTCTGCTTCGTTTTCTTTGTTCCCACACAAATCTCAGAACAGGTCCGTGTAAATCCGCTGCGCGACAAGGCTCCCGGGACCTACAAGTGGTATCAGAGCCTTGGTGTTCGTTGATTTGTGTTCCAGTTTCGGGTTTTAGGGTTTTTTTGAGCAGATCTGAGTTATAAAAGTTCCCTACTTTTTCTTGCAAAAATCCTCAAATCCGAGTTTGTTATCACTTCATTTGGTGTTTGGAAGGCTAAGGGTTTGTTAGATGATGATTTCTAAGCTTTTGGAAGCATCAATTTCTCAGATCCATCACTTTTCGAGCATTCTCCTCAAGATCCGTCAAGAACGCTGTTACTTTTTGATAAGTACGTAAATTCAGCTTTTCTGCGTACTTACTAAGTACGCATGGGTTTTGTCTTGCGTACTTACTAAGTACGCAAGAGAAGTTTTCATGCGTACTTGTTAAGTACGCATGAGTATTTGACTCTACGTACTTAGCATGTACGCATGGGCATTTTGGCTTTGCGAACTTATCAAATACGCATGAGCACTTGGCTTTGCGTATTTACTAAATACGCATGAACACCCTTTATGTGCGTATTTACTAAGTACACATGGACTAGCTTCTGGGATTCAAAAAAAAATAATAAAAAAATAAAATTTTAGTGATCATTTGTACGTGTGTTTCGGCCCATTCTTGAGAAGATAGTAATTTTGGTTTTTTCGGACCAGAATTTGTATACGATGTGGCTTGGCGAAACACGGACGAGATTTTTGTTGGATGATACCACTTGTCATATATTGTTTAAGGGTCCATACCTGAAAATGTAGGCTACGAGTATCCGGGATACTTATTTAATAGGGTATGAATGCTGAACTAATGGGAGCAATTGGGTCGTCATCGGCTAAAGGGCTCGTTCTATTTGTGAAGATGTGGCTGCTTTGGGTCTTTTGGAAAGAGAATCATCTTGTTTAGGTATTCAAAACTGAATATGTAGGCTACGAGTATCCAGGATACTTATTTAATAGGGGATGAATACTGGAACAACTTGAACCCAAGGATTTGCTGTTTTGGATTTTTGCAAAGGAATAAAAGAATAAAATCCTGGAGTTGGCTAGTTGTGCTTTTTGAGGATTTGAGTGAAGTGATGATGAAGCTGGTCATAGTTTACAGAGAAATGAGGGGGATAAAATCTAGTATTCATGAGACGTTAAAGAGGTGGTGGAAAAGCAGTTGGTACTTCCTATATATATACCTCTTTAACGTAGCATGGATCTCAACTATGATTTCTTGTGTAAACTATATTTTTCGTGTTTGATTCTATCGTGTGTTTTCAAGATGAAGCTGGATATTTGTTGGATTATTAGTTGAAGATGGAACCTTTTATCATTGGCCGATGGGATAGGAAACATACCCTTGTTTCTGGTCTAGTCAGATGGAGCTTAAACTGAAAGGGGATATTGGAAATGAACATCTTCGGGAATTTGGTTGAGTCGTGAAGATACAGGATAGAGTTGGACACATCTGGTTGAAGACTTAAGTTTATCTTACTAGAATTCCTATGGGAGATGATTAGTTTGATGCAGGTTATTGGAAACTCAAACTCTCTATCATATGCCAGCTGATTTGGAGTTGTCTTAGTCTACTATTGTTACCTGTTTAGGAAGACATTGTCAGACTCAGAGTTCTAAGTCAGGGTGGAGGTTGCTACTGCTGAGAGGATGAACTACAATGAGTTGTGTTGGGTTAGTTGGTTCTTATTGAAGCACTTGGTTTGATCTACAATGAAAGCTACAGTTAGAGGAAATCGGGATTGTCATCACTCGGCAACTCAAGACTGAAGTTTAAAGATTTGAAGATCTCAAGTGGAATGCCAGAAGTTCAAGTCTCGCCAGAAGACACGTGATGTCATTAGTTTAGAGGGAGTCTGTTAGGACATTCTTTGTAAACTGATGTATATCAGTGTTAGAGATAGATAGAATTTGATGCTAAAGTTAAGAGGGAGTTTGTAGAAGCATGTTTTGTAACTATAGATTAAATTCTATGTATCGGTGTACGTGGCTAGTACGCAGGAGGGTGTTCATGAGTACTTAGCCTGCACACCAGTTTGGTCCCGCGTACTTAGTAAGTACGCAAGGCTTTTGCCTTACATACTTGTCAAGTACGCATGACCAAACCCTGTGTACTTAGACAAGTACGCAGGTAATGTTCCTTCCCCTATAAATAGAAGACCTGTCTTCATTTGTATGGGGAACTCTGGAACAAAGTTGAGAGGTGTCCGGGTCGGGACGAGCTCTCCCGACCCCTGGACCGTGAGCTTAGATGAGAGATGTGTGCTCCTTCGGTATGTAGTCTGTAATACGGTATGACTTCTATGTTATGGATTACGTGTCGTTTCATTGTCTTTTGTCTATGTTTGTGTTTCTCTGCTTCGTTTTCTTTGTTCCCACACAAATCACAGAACAGGTCCGTGTAAATCCGTTGCGCGACGAGGCTCCCGGGACCTACACCATGAAATTGAGTGGCATGAGTGATCGTGCTCATGACATGTGACGGGATCTGCCATGTATTGGTGTTCGGAATAGCGGGGCATGTGATCGAAGATCTCGCCCCGGTGACCCCGTCATTGGCCATCTGGTGCACTGTACGTCTCACTGGTGGATTAGCGTCACCCTTGGTAGGAAATGGAATTGGGCTAGTAGAACGTACCTGGTTGCTGCAGAATGCTTTCAAACGCTCCCGAAAGTCGCGGGTGCGCTCATGCAGCTCTCGTTCGGGCTCTAAAGAAGAAGAATATGGTGGTGATCCCTGCGAATAAGTATGGTGCATAAACTGACACAAGAATAAAAGAAAATAAATAAAGTCTCAAGACAGAAAGACTCGATCCTATATTAGACACTCAGATAGGACACACAAGTAGCACAGAAGAGAAAGACACACAATTAAGACTCAAAAATAAAAAAAAAATAAAAAATCAAACAAAGAACTAGTCAAAGCTAATATTGCTATTGCAAGTGTCCCCGGCAACGGCGCCAAAAACTTGATGTCGCCCAGACGGTCTATAAAACTAATGAATAAAAACCAAACTAGACTCCTAAGTAATAAAAGGAGTACCTTCAATAAACCGCACTGACAAGCAAGTGTACCTATCGAGTGTAGCACAGCTTAATGGTAAACCGAGTTATCGAACCCTAGTGACACTGAATACTAATACTAGACTCTAACTCGGACTAAAGATTGATGATTGGGGGGTTGACTACACTAAAGATTAACTAATAATGCAGCAAACTAAGAACAACTCAAGCTATCAAGATCAAGACTAAGGAAGAAAGCAGATGATGGGAAGAATATTGCCTAGGTCGGAATCCTACATGCAGAGCACAACTTCTATCGGTTCTAGAAACTAAGATGGATCTGGGTTTCTAAGGAAACAGCTCTAGACAACCTAGTGGATCCCTAATAACTCTCAAGGTGTCACCAACTAAGGAACCTAAATATGTAATAACTCACCAGATAGTGGATTACCTTTCGGTCTCTCCAACAATGATAAAGTACCCGAATAGACAGATCACCTTTCAGTCTCACTGTCCACCATACATTCGAAGAATGCATAGGGTAATCTCAAAATAAGAACTGTGACTCAGAATAGCAACAACCACTAGACACCTAATATCAACTTCCTCTCAGACAGCTGACACTCGAATTCCTAATGACGAAGACTAAACGACTATCTCTCACTTATCGGGTATTGAGACAGGATACACACGCAGTTCTAATTAACATTTAACCACAACTCTTATGGCTATTATCTCTAGCAAACCACACAAACAACCACAAATCTTAAGATCTATGACTTAGATACGCTAATCAAACTAGAAGACATCCACAATCAACGTACGGAATCAATAATCAAACACAAATCAGATCTAAACATGCATATTCATCACAATCATTAAATCAAGATCTTTTACAAAATCAATAACCATCAATTAATATCCAAAACCAGTAAAAATCGTAACTTTACGTAGTAATCATCATAAACCTAGGCAGTATCAATGATCTAGTCAAGAATTATACTCAAAACAACCAAAACAGAAGTAAAAGTACCACACATGGTTCAATCAATTCAAAGATAAAGATTCAAGCTTGATGACGGAATACGTAAATCTAACGAACTCGGATCTCAAAGCCTTCTACTTTGCACTTAATTTGGCTTCTTACTCCTCAAAATCGCCCTTGGCTCTCCTCTGGAAGGCAATAATTCGAACTTCTTGTATTATGGCTATTAAAAATCAATTTAATTTGGAAATCTAGGGTTTTGCAGAAATTCCGTCTCCCGCGTACCGTGAAAACATGGGTTGGGTTCCTCGCGTACCGCGAGGAACAAAATATCTGCGACCGCTTTTAGCTTCCCTCGCGTACCGCGAAGATTCTCTCTCTTTCTCACGCGTACCGCGAGGCCTCAAAATTGCAACTTTTTTCTCTTTTAATCTTCCGGCTTCATTCTCTTGCTCGATTTTTTCATGTATTCATTTGTAATCTTCAGGAGCACCTGTAAACATATAATAGACTCAAATACAGACTTAAACGACTCAAAACAAAGATAAAACTAATAAAAAACGCACAAAACAATATGAATAAAGATGTGTGTTTCGCACTACATCATGCGTGAAGGGGGCGTGATGGTGGTGCCATGAGAAACTTCACGCGAGGAACACACCCATTTGACTGTTTAATATAGCCGTTGAAGCCTATATTTGACCGTTGGAGACAATTTAAAAAAAATTACTATATATACAAGCACAATCATATACCAAATTATTATCTCTATTTCACCAATTCAAACACAAACTTAATCAAAATGGCATCATCATCTTCCTCTTCATCTTCAAGTGACGAAGCGGATCAAATGATGTTTCGTGCTTCGACATCCGCAACGATTACGTTGTGGCACGAAGCCGAGAAGTTCATCACGCTTTGAAAGCGGACTTGATTGAGCATATTTTCGAACGTTCGCAAAATTAGTTTTTATATAATTTTTATTTATGTAATTTTTTATTTATGTTTTATATTTTTTTATTTTATGTAACTTTTATTTATCTCTAAATGAATATTTTATTTAAAAAATAAATATTATATAATATATGCATTTAATGCTTACTTGAGATGAGTATACCCCTTGGCAAATGGGAGCCAAGTGAGGATTATACAAATCTGATGTGACGCCTATGTGACAGAAAAGGTACTCTCACTTGGGAGAGTCAAGTGAGAATATACCTCGTACCGTAAGAAAGCTAAAGTCTGCTTTATCTGTCATAATGAGTCACATATTGCCATTTATTGTGCTTATAATCATTTAAATAATATGCCAAAGAAGCCTCTTGATAGCAAAATGGGAGAGGTAAAAGAGCTTAACAAACCAAATCAACAAAATTTGCCACCTAACCGTAAAAAACAACCAAAAAGTGATTGAAAATTTGAAGGAACCTATTTTACCTAAATTAAAATCAACATGGGTAAGAAAATAGGACTTTAAGACAAATACTCGTGGTAATACTATTGATGATGTCAAAGATTTGGTTTATCAGGAAGTAAAATATATTGATTCTTCAGGAAGACTCAAGGCCACAATGGATTGGGTCCCAATGTCTAACTGGTTTCTTTGTATGTGCAGAAGCAACTTGGAAAGACTACTAATATTTGGCGTATTGATAGTGGTTGCTCAAATCACATGAAAGGCAAAAATTCAATCTTACTTGATTTTTAATATATTGATGGTGGATTTGTTGTTTTTGCAAGAAATTCACAAGGAGGAAAGATTACTAGCCTAGGAACAATCTCAAATGGCTCAAGCAGTTTGAAGATGTCAATTATGTTTAACAGGTTAAAAGTGTCGAAGTGGCTTTTATTTTTTTATTTTTTTTAAAGCTGATGACTTGGAATTAATATATATATTTTTTAATGTTAAAATTAACAAACCTATCTTTTAATATACTTGTTCCAAGTGATCAGACACCCTACCAGAATAAAGTAATCTGAACATAGAAAATAATCAACTTTTGATGCAAGTAAGATGAATCGAAATAATGGACAAAATCTACATCATGACTTTCGTGTGCCCCAAAAGAAAACAATAACTTTTAGCATGAAACTGGATTATAAAATATAGAGTTAATTAAAATATAGAGTTAATTACTAGGATGGTCATGTGCTTTTTACAAATTGCAATTATGATTCTTAAGTTTAAAAAATGGGAAAATTACCAAAATGGATATTTGACCAGTCAAACATATTAAAATGGATAAAGTTTTTCAGCCTACTAAGTTGTGGTCATTTAGACCAATAGTCGGATAAAGCCGGCTAGTTTAGCCGGCTTGAAATTCCATGCCCAACAATCTTTTGTTAGATTTTCAACCAACCAAAAATTGACAGGTAGCGGCTCTGAAACCCAAGCCGGCTAAAGTCCACTTAGTAGTAGGCTCAGCCGGCATGTCTTTTTCTTTCACTTGGCTTAGCCGGCTTGGCTTGTTTAAGGTGGCTTGGCTTGGTTCAGCCGGCGCCGAATGGGTTAATACACTCCATAGCCGGTTGGAGTGGTATTATTAGCATGCTTCAAGTTTTATAAATATGAATCTTATCATTTCAACCTTCATTTTCACTTTTCAACTTTCAATTTTCAGTCAAACGTTTAACTTCTAAAATATGGGTGGAGGATATCCATTTCCAGCAAACCCTTCTCGACCGGTTGACGAACCTGTTCAACCAGTACAGCCTGCTCGACCAGCTGATGAACCTGATGAACCTTTGACCTAGACGGATGAAGAGTGGAATTGGACATTTGATCAAGTTTTTGGCCAAATCCAAATTGGGGACAACCATGTCCCCAATTCAGAAGAGGGGTACGTCACTTACCCTAGAGAGAAATATGTCCCTGATTCAAATGAGGGGCATCTCCCTAACTCTGAGGAGGGTTACCTCACTGACCCCGAAGATGAGTACGTTCCTAAGTCTGAAGACGGGGAGGAATACCTCACCGAGGACGAGCGTTCCAGTTATTTTGATCCATGGGAGGACGAGCGCTCGTGGCATTCGAATAACTCCTTTGATTCTTTCGAGCATCTTTAATTTTTTATTTTTAGTTTATGTAATATTTTATTTTTAGATTATGTATGTTTTTAGTTTTAGGTTATGTAAGTTTCAATTTTTAGTTTATGAAAATTTTTATTTTTATGTTATGGTATTGTAATTTATTTTCGTAAGTTTTAATTTTTAGTTAATTGTCACGTAATGTAATTTATTTTATTTTCGTAACATTATAATTGACAAAATGATAACAAACTAACAATTATAAATTTTACAAAATAAGAAGATTTCATTAAAAATAATAAGATTTCATTAAAACAAAACAACATACAAAAAAGTTATAATATCACTCTACGTGTCAGTAGGTGTCGGTAAACAACGACAAATATAAATTTTATCAGCTATGAATCGCCGATATTTCGTAACATTCCCCCAGATATCTTCATCTAAATTTAAAGGCTTTTTCAGAGTTAAATGTTCCATTAGCATGCAATCTAAAACTCCTGAATTTTCAACTAGGAAATGGTGGTGGCTTTGGGTGTATTTTTCTTCACTCAAAAACGTAAATTGTTTCTCACTTTCCTTAGATTTCCTCCAATAATGAATATTCACCAACAAAGCTCTGAAGTGTACCACAAATTTTGTCACGAGCGGAAAAATTAAGTGGCGGTATACCACTGAAGAAAAACTTTCAGTACAGTATTGTGCTATTTTCATATTTTTCATATCAATTCCTATTAGTAACCAACGTCTTTGTTCTATTAATTGATTTACCACTTTTAACAACAGAATTTTTCGGTGTTGCGTCTAGTAATACCACTTAAATATGTGATGTAAAAAGTCGAAGCAGGCTAGTAATACTACTTCAGCCGTCTTTGTTCTATTAAAACAAGCCGACTAAGCCAGGTGAAAGAAAAAGACACTCCGCTTGAGCCTACTACTAAGTGGGCTTCAGCCAGCTTGGGTTTCAGAGCCGTCACGTGTCAATTTTTGGTTGATTGAAAATTTGACAAAAGATTGTTGGGTACGGAATTTCAAGCCGGCTGAACTAGCCGGCTTCAACCGACTATTGGTCTAAATGACCACAACTTAGTAGGCTGAAAAACTTTGTCCATTTTAGTAAGTTTGACTAGTCAAATGTCCATTTTGGTAATTTTTCCTTAAAAAATTACACTGATAGTCCATAAATTTGTCAAAATGTAACACCGATGGTCCCTGGACTCTGAAATGGATGGTGTTAAGTTTTCTGCTAAATTTTAAAAAAATGATAAAAATACCTTTGTTTAAAAAAAATTAAAAAACATTACCCATTTACCCCCCCCCCTACCCTATCTCCTCTCGCCACGACGACGACGTATTATATATATAAAAAATGACCAAAAGACTTGTATTATATATCTAAATACCCATTTAGTTGATAATTTTTCTAAATATACCATTGAGACGTCTTTTATCTTTGTGTATTTAAACATGTCTATAACCTGCCGTAGCGCGCGGGGTTAAGTTATTGGTTATTATGAGTTAGTAAGTTATAATTTTGATTTAATCTAATTTGCCTATTTTTAAAATTAAGGGGATGTTTGGGATTACTTTTCAAAACTACTTATTAACTTGTTAATAAGTAGTTTTGAAAAGTAGGTGGGACTTACTTTTCAAAAACTAACTTTTAACTCATTTAGTTTTAGGTGGGTCTTTTATATTTTCATCTCATTTTGATTTATACAAACAAACTTTTAACTTATTAACTTAAAAAAAAAGTTAATAAGTAGCTTAATAAGTAATCCCAAACACCCCCTGAAATTAAGGCTGTGTTTGGGATTACTTATTTGAAACTCCTTATGACTTATTCAAAAAGGTAATAAGTTATAAGTCATAAGTCACAATTTGTAACTTCTTAAAAACTTTAGGATTTTCTTTGAAAACTACTTATTGACTTATGCTATAAGTTAATAAGTTATAAGTAATAAGTAAGGATGGACTTACTTCTTGAAAAATGGTATAAGTAGGCTAAATAAGTAGCTTTTCCAAACACCTTATTAACTTATATAAGTTAATAAGTTAATAAGTAGAGTAAATAAGTAATCCCAAACACCCCCTAAAGGTTTGAAAAGATATTAGGGTTTGTGAAGAAGGTTATGCTTTCCTGATACAAGATAGCAAATACTCGTTGGGTGAAAATCACCCTAAATCACACAACCATAATCGACGGCGAATCCTACCTGAAACATGTCCGGAAGAGAAGTCCGGGAATACACCAATCTTTCCGATCCCAAAGGTAATTCAATTGCTTCTCTATTTCCTTTTTCCAACCACGTTTTCCGATTTTGTTCAAATTTGCAGATAAGAAATCGGGGAAGGGGAAAGATAGAATAGACGATGAAGACATCAATTTTCAACGAATGGTTGCTAAGGTTAGCGAATCCCGCTTCTCCTCTCATACTTGTTCTTTGTAGCCTGTTAACCTAATTTCTGTATAATCCAATGTGTTATCGTTGAAAGCCAGATTGAGTGATGTGATCCAACTGTATGTCTAAAAATGTTTGTATTGACAACATAATAAACTAAAAGGTGGAATCTTATGTTATCTTTGATTGTAAATTGTAAATTAGGATGCAAACTTTAATGGATGTATGCTTTTGATAAGGATATTGTAATAATATTTCAAGAATATATCATTGGATTAGGATGACTTGAATTACTAACATATTTCTGTTGATGATTTAAACATATTCATATAAATGGTGTGACATGAAAAATATGGTGTATTGGACATTTATAGCAAACATGCTTCTAGAAGCACCACCAACAAGAAAACATGTTATTCCTCTACAGAATTGCAAATTTTAAAAGAACTGGAAACCTCGTGCGTAAAGTGAAACTTATTGAAGTAACTGACTGTTTAGGGTTCTAAGGCTTATTTGTAGGTTTGGAGGATTCATAGTTGTCAAGGCGCAAAGGCCTTGCCCGGAGACTCGTCACAAGGCGCAAAAAAAGCGAGGGTTTTTTAAGCTAGGCGCATAGTATAAAAATACCATTTTTAGGGGGTTTAGACATGTCTTAGCATGTTTTAGGCTTGTTTAGGCCTTAGGGCTAGTTGAGGCTTTTTTAGGTTAATTCCAAGCTTGATTAGGGGTTTTAGACAAGTCCAAACAAGTTCCGGCGACTTTTTGGACGGAATCTGGCCGGAAAACGCTCCTCATGGCCTAAAAGCGCACCTTTCCAGGCGAGGCGCAAGGGCTGTGCGGTGCTGCGCCTCACGCGCTTTTGATAACATAGGGGGGATTTAATGTTTTACAACTTTATCTATGATTTGTTGATACGCCTTTTACCAAATCAAAGGAGACAAGTACGAAGGTTGTTATTAAATGCTAAAGAGATGGAAGTATGGAACATGCCCTAGATGCTATATATTAAGATTTTAAACCTTTTGATTAGATGTGGGTTTGTACTTGTATTTTACTTCTTATCTGTCATACAGGTATAGTAGATAAGTTTAGCCAAAAATGTAACATGTGAAACAGTTTAATGAACTGAAGTGCTTACAACCTTCTAAATCCCTTTATTGAAAAAAACTATATTATTGTTTAAAGGGTAAATGGCTTTAAAATGCAACCAAGTTTCAGGCTTTTACAAATGAACGCAACTACGTTGATTCTTTACCTGTTAATGCAGTTGTATTTCTACTTGATACTATTCTATACAAAAAAGTGAAACCATGTTTCACTTTTTAACTTAACAATGCAACCAAGTTTCACTTTTTGGCATAAATTAGTTGAGACATGGCTGCATTAATTGGTAACAAACCCACTTAGTTGCATTCATGGTAATAATATATAATAAATAATAATTCATTAGCCAATTGTTTTAAAAAATGAAGAAAAAAGACTTTGCAGTTTAATCTGCCCATTTTTCCATCTCTACTTATTATATAAATCTGCCCATTTTTCAATTATATTTAAAAAGATTACAAAAATTGTTATTCGTTGCTTTAAAAAAAACTTATTATATTTAAAACGTTTCATATTGCTTGCAACATTTTGGCCTTCGAATTTGCTAGAGTAAGCAACTATTATCTTCAAATTTGATTTAAAATTTTAGAAGGTTATTCTGATAACATGCCCTGCAGGGATCTTGGCTTGTCCTATTGGTTGGTTAATGTACACAGATGCAAGAGGTGGCAGGAGATCGTGGTGGTTACCTTCATGGACGTGGCGGTATTAAGCTCCTCTCCCCCGTTTTTAGCCTTTTATTGTTTTCAATTGCATTTATATATTTTGAAGGGGTGCTTGAACTTGCGTTTTGAAATTGTTACCCTTGTTATCACGACATTTAGTCGCAACAATCAGTTTTTAGTGTTTGGATAAACTTCTGCTTTTGTTTATCTAACAATATAATTGTATCAGGGTCAAATAATCGATTTAGATAATTATTTTTATACCGCCTTCAACAAAAGTGATTATCAAGGGTAAAATAAGATTACCTAATTACCCCTTCTTTAATCTATTTGAGAGAATTTTACTCCCATCTCAAGAGGAGTCCCCTTTTTTTTTCAAAAAAATGTCGATTTGGTTATTTATGTTTTTATAATTTTTGAATTAATTAGGATTGCCAAACACTCAAATCGATGATTATTTGATTATTACAACTTCAAACAACAAAAGCTCATCCATTTCCAAACACCGTCTCTTACAGCCTGCTTTATTATAGTTAATTATCTGATTCTAGTTATTCAGAATCACCAGAATCACTTAATTACTTTCAAAACGCACATCCAAGCACACCCTGAATCTAGTTGCTGGGCTTTCCTTAAGTTTGAATTAATTTCTTAAATAATCCGAATTTTTCAACCTCTTAAACAACTTATTATTTTTATTATTAATTTATTACAACTTCAAACAATAAAAGCACATTCAAACATTCTCCTAGAGTCTAGACTTGTACTGCCTGTTTTATATGTTATATTAGTTGGTTATCTGATTATGATTATTTAATATGACATGAGATTCAAAACATACACCCAAACACCCCCTAAATATATTCGTTAGGGATTCCTTAAGTTTGAATTTGCAGCCTTGGACAGTGATGATCTGCTCTATCTCAAAGAACAGATGGAAGCAGAAGAGGACGCAGAACGTTTATTACGTCGCACTGAAAAACGGGCATTTGCTGCATTTAAAATATCCTTTTTTGTCCAAAGGTGCATTAAATGAATTAAAAAGTCCAATAATATAATATACACACATTTAATTGCTGCATCACATTCAACTAGGGTAACTTCTTAGGTTTAACAAAATGGATTTACCATATAACTTCTGAGTTTTGCTTTCTGCAGTTTTTGTCTGACAATAAGCATATTAGCTATGTTCTGCAGTTTAGCATACCCCTTGGTTTCAACTTTCACATAAGATATAAAACCTTGAAATGAAAGATATTGTAAAAGAAAGTTTTTTATTTAGGAAATTGTAGAGTGACCCATGATCTATCTTTATTTTTCAAGGTGATTTGCCTTCAAATAATCTTGAAATTTTAAGAATTGGCCTTGGAAATGTTCATGTTTTACTGTTGGTTAAATATCTAAAATGCCCTTAAAGACAATAAAGGAACCCTCTCAACCAAGATCGAAGTAGCAGCCAATGGGCAAAAAGGTAAATTTGGATCGAGTGTGTATAAAAAATGGAAATGTCTTTTCTTTTATTTGTTTATTCCTCGACTCCTTAGAACAAAGCTGCAAGTTTAGCTGATTCTTCACCAGCTACAGTTCCATTGCCACTGCGTGTTGAGCCAAAGACAAAAACTGGAATAAGGTGCCACCCTTACTCTACATTTGAAACTAATTATTTGATTATTGTGATTTGAAGGAGTAACTAAAAGTTTTTAATGTTTGGATAAAAATATTTTGCTTTTAATTATCTGAATATTTGAGTTTCTTATTAGCTGCAACAAAAGTGATTATCTATTGGTTAATTAAAAATACGAGTTAAATACGGTTTTAGTCCCTATGGTTTGACATAAATAACCATTTTAGTCCAAAAGTTTAAATTTGACTTTTTTAATCCAATAGTTTCAATTTTGTATCAATTAACTCCACATTTTTAACACCATCCATCTCAGCTGTTAGATTTTTTATGAATGGACTAAAATACTCTTATGATAAAAACAAAAGAATATCTAATGTTTGTGGGACCGACACCACTTTACCCATTGTTTCCAACACTAAATCCCCATCCCTCTTCCTCTTCATCATCATATATGTTGATCAATATCCGAAGCAGCCTCTGATGACGAAGAAACCGACACTCCGACTCCTTTTTCTGCAGCCATAACTACTTGTTCGTCACCGTCTATTCGCAGTCGGAGGCTAGATTCAAGGCAAGATTCCCTAGCGATGGCGATGGAGTTCGGATCTGAACGAGACGGTTACGAAAGCAGGTGTGTGTGTGCTGAGGATGTACAAATCGTGGAAATTGTGGGTAAATTAGTACGAATCGGTGACCGAATATCTCCCTCTCCGGCCGTCGGCACTCACCTCCCTCTCCGGCCGTTGGCACTCACCTCCCTCTCCGGCCGTCGGTCCTTGCGTCTCTGGTCTGTTAGTTGCAGGTTTTTAGATGTCGATGAGGATGATACATGAAGAAATCTAGAGAGATGTATGAACGGTGACTTTTGTGGGATGGCGGTGGCGGCTGTTGGGTTGTGGGCTGCGGCAGCGATGGTGAGTTCATGGTGGTGAAGACAAAATCGAAAAGAAAGAGGAAAGGGTTTGTTTTGATTATCTGAATTCAAGAAAGAAAGAGAGGAAAGGGTTGGGTAAATCATGGTGAATGCAGGGGCCCAAGATATGGACCACCATACAAATTACAAGGCCATTCTTTAATTTTGTGGGGAGAAATGGTAGGAAAGGTGCTCGATCAAATGCCATTTTATTTTGTAAGCATGATGTATTCTTTTGATTTACAGGAATCTCACTCAATAATTTCATTTTGGGATCTGCAGATTTAGAACATTTTGGTTTAAAAAAAAAATTTGGGAATTTTTTTGGTCTGTGGTGAAGAAGACGGTGGAGGCTTTTGCAATGGCGGAGGATAGTGAGGGCCCGCCCACCCAAAAGTGTTAATATATACGTATTCGGCCGATTTTTCGCTCAGTAGTGTTAATTTAAATGTGTTCGGCCGAAAATTTTATAGTTCCGGCCCCAACCTGATAGGAAAAAAAATCCCAGCCCCCCTACGTTTTTTTCAAGCTCCGCCACTGGGCTTTTGCAGGTGGTGGATGGGTGGCAGAGGGCATTAGCGGTGGTAGGTGGGTGGTGGTGGTGGAGGAGGTGGTTTTTGTTTTTATTTTATGTATATATATTATTTTTATTTTGTTTGTTTTTTCATTTAATTTATATTTATAAATAAATATTTAATAACAAGGGTATAATGGTCTTTTTATACATATTTAACAGAAAATTTTTAACGGTGTTAGTGGTTTGGCTTTAATTGATGCAAAATTGAAACTATTGGATTAAAAAAGTCAAATTTAAACTTTTGGACTAAAATGGTTATTTATGTCAAACCATAAGGACTAAAACCGTATTTAACTCTAAAAATACTTATTTACCTCATCTTTGAACCTAATTTCAGAGACGTTTACACTAACATTTCACAAATCGTGTATTGTTTCTTCACAAAAATGTCTTTTTTGGTCATTTGTCTACTTTCTTTTTGGTCATTTGGCTTTTATTTTTTACAGACAACAAGATTTACTTAAAAAAGTAGTGGAAGTCAAACCGAAGCGACAAAAGGTTTCAACACAAGCTACGGGTAATGCGTCCACAGAAAATAAGGTGCAGGTTAATACAGAAGATAAAAACCCGCCAGTAAATCAAACCAACCCCATAAAAAGCTTGCTTGCCGCATACGAGAGTTCAGATGACGATGAAGATTGAACAGTGGAATAAGTGGTATGTTGATGGAACAATGACTATTTATATATGTTTTTGTAATTGTGGTTTGACAGTTAGCAGCAGGTGTTTTGTTAATTTTGTCTGGAAGTTATATAATCTTTAGCCAAGGAAATTCAGGTTGATTTTGTAGAATTCTTTGTTGATGATTCTTGATTTTAGTCTGAAAACTTATATGCTTTTGTAAACAGTATTTTGATTTGGTAAGCATGTGTCAACTGATCACAATTAGGGATGTGTATTTAGTTCAAAACAACCAGACCGAGACGTATTATGTACGCTGCGGTTCTTGGTCCATGATGTGAAAAAGTTGGTTTTCGGGTTCAAGTCCAGGTTGAAAACTTATATATTTAAGGTAGGTTCAGGTCCTGTGTTTAGGACCAAACCGCACCGGTTATGGACACCAGAATTATAGGGTGTGGTTATTGGTTCTTATATTTTACATTTTTTTGGTTTTGGATTGGTTTGAACTGGTCGGGTATTGTCGATTTCTTTTGCCTTGCTTCTGCCGATTCATTTGTTAGAGTAAATAGTTGTCGAGGGATTTTTGTGAGAAAAATAAAAAAAAGTATGTTCGTTTTTTATGTGCAAAAATTTGTTGAGTAACTTTTGTGAGAAAAAAGCAGAAAGCATGTTGGTTTTTTATGGTATTTGTCCTACTAAAAAAATCCATACGTGACGAACGATCCTGTACAAAAGTATGTAGGTATGCCGTATGCCACTGCTACCAGGTTTACTTAGATTTATTAAAATGCCAAATTTAGGAACCCATCAATGGCAGGGAATATGCTGTTGTCCTACACGCTTTTGATTCGGTATATTAGATGACAATTACTCCTCGTGAGTCAACATGGACCTGATAACGAGACTATGGACTTGCATGCAGCTCATAAGGAAAAATGCAAGGGTGTTGGGGGTACCCGAAGGTAAGACGGGTACACCGCCCCCGTTGAATCGGGTAGTGAAGCGGGAAGGCTGGTTCGGGTATATCTACTCGTATGTTTGGTTTGGGTTTAATTTATGTTGTACAACGGCTATATAGCCGTTAATATTTATAAAAAAAAACTAATTTAAATACCCAATATCATTATATAAATTCATCTTCATTCAAATTAATTTTTCACACAAAATAACAAATACATAATCTCAAATTTTCTATCTACAATGGATCGTGAATTGTTTATTACTCCCGATGAGTTCGACTTGTTTATTCCTCACGACAGCGGCTCTAGTAGTCTCCAATTTCTCACGGATATTGTCGCGAAAGCCGAACAAGAAGACACGGCCACCTCAAAAAAAGATATGTGCTACGTGAACATGAACAAGCTCTAGAAACTCTAATAAAAGATTATTTCGTCGAGGAAAATCCAAAATACGATGAAGGTACGTTTCGTGAAAGATTTCGGATGTCAAAAAGATTATTTTTAAAAATTGTTATGGTTCCAAGAGGGCATAGACGTGAGGATAAAAATAGTTTTGTGGCGTTATAAAAATGCACATCTGCGGTTAAACAACTCGCAACCGGTAATCCTCCCGACGAATACGACGAGTATTTAAGTATGGCCAATAGGACTTCATGTGAATGCGTATAGCATTTTTGTAATGTCATAATTCAACTATACGACAAAGAGTTCTTACGTAGATTAGGCTGATCGTAAACATTTCATTTGGAGAATGTATCCAACCAGGCAACGTGGACAATATATGAGAGGTGATCACCAATACCCGACGATCATGCTCGAAACGGTGGCTTCAAATGATTTGTGGTTTTGACATGCGTTCTGTGGTCCACCCAGCTCAAACAAGACATCAATGTTCTCCAACAATCTCCAATATTTACCGAGCGAGAATACAAACGTGGATACTATCTGACCGATGGGATATACCCTACTTAGTGTACCTTCGTGAAATCGTTCCCCTATCCAACCGATCCAAATGAAATGAAGTTTAAAAAGGTGCAAGCGTCGACAAGAAAAGATGTCGAGCGAGCTTTCGATGTTTTAAAAGCTAAATGGGGTATACTTAGGCGACCCGCCCGATCTCATAAGCAGGAAAAGATTAAGAATGTGATGTATGCGTGCATGTTACTCCACAATATTGTAAGGCCCCAAACACGGGTACCCTACTTGTTGGCATTCTCGACAAGCACAATAGTTCTAGACATCAAATAGTTTCATAAATGCAGCGGAAATAAAAGTCAAACACATATCCAGCGCCAAATCGCCTTAACAAAAGATTAGTCAAATTATTCAATCCAAACAAACGTTCTACTATTCGGAAATGTCATAGGTCTAATCATATCTCGGGTAACCACTTGCCAGTCCGAGAGCCGCCAGCTTACTCCTTTTCCTTTACTGAAATACATGTTAAAAGTTAGCTATGCTGAGTGAGTTCTATAGTGAGTATAAAAAGGGTAAACCACCAAAAAATCGTTATCGTTTCACAAAAATCGTTTTCAACACGTTTCACATTTAAAAAGGTTTATATCGTTTCCTGCACAAAACTCATTTGAAAACACGTCATAAAATATAAGTTTTTACGACCACCCGTGACAAACGTCACCATCGCCCCCACGGAGCTCATCACTGCACGTGCGGTACCCTCGTTAGAGTCCGCTGGCATTCATCCCCGTTTACTGTACCATCGGGAAACAGCAAACACAAATTCCCGTTTGACCACCATCAAACATTATAACCTCGTTTGACCATGTCATACTACGTCCTCTCGCGACATGCACCATCCACACATATCACTACAGTCCCGTTACGTAATCACACATGCATAACAAAAACAGTAACACATACCCAAGCATATAAATCGTTTAAACAAATCCATTTACCGTACCAAAACACGTATGCCTTGCGTTTGTTAAAAATCATTTCATCACATGCATTTGATGCCCAAAAACAGTTAAAACATTGAAAAGTGTTGGGCGATAGAACTCACCTTTGTGTGAAACGCTACGCTTCCTAGAACTCACGTGCACCTCACTTTCGTATTTCGACTTCAAACCTACACTAGGTAAACTAGGAGTCAATATACGACTCGAGACCCGAAACCGAATCACTAGGTTTGACTCGTCACCACACGTGACTAAACCTGAATCACAAACCCGACAACGCCGGAGACTCGCGGGTCCCGTACTCGACCCCCATAGATCACCATCGTCCACCGCTGGCCACTACCGGATTCCGGCAGCCATGACGACCGCCATCACGCCACCACAGCCGCCGTCGGGTCTCCCCTTCCTTGCTGCGTTTGCCATCCATGGTCGGTTCTTCCGCCGCGTGTCACGTGAATGCCGTCGTTGACCATGTTATAACACCACAACCACCCGACAAGCCGCTGGCCACCCCCGTGGTCTCGGTCGGACTCCCATACACAATCCTCGTACCCATTTTGATGAAAGAAATAAATAAACGAGTAGGGTTCGATGATTATACCCTTGAATCGGAAGAACTCGTGCGAATCGAATTCTCGATCAACTCGTCTCCTTCTCATTCTCTCCTTGCGTCCGTGAATCAAAAAGGGGGAGCCCCCATTTGCGTCGCACACTAATAGGGTTTCCCCTATGTGCCGAATTCGGCCTTTGGCGCGAACGGTCCCTCGCGTTTCGCCTTCTTCGCGTTTTAAAACAAACCTCGTCAAATCCCGTTAAATTCCCGTTAAACCTTTACAATAATTTACAATTACATTAACTCCCGTTATCTATAAAAATCCGGGATGTTACAAATATGATCATAAAAGATGACGGAAAAGCAATATCACCGGTCTATATTAGGGATTCTCCGACCGATCTAATTATTGACAATAATATCCTTTCGGAGTTGCACGATGCCAGTTCATATTTCAGACTTCGATTTAATCATGTGGAACATGTTGCTAGCATGATGCATTTGGACGAAGAGTAGTTTGATTAAATATTTATGTTTTTTTATTTATTTTATTTAATTATTTAATTATTTTTATTTATTGTTATTTTTATTTTTTGAATAAATGAAAAAAGTTTTAAATATATATTTAGTTTTAACTAAAAAAATGAAATAAAAAAATTCTTTAAGGTACATAGGGTTGTGCCCCTAAAACTTAGGGTACTTAGGGTTGGATTTGGGTAAAAATAAGGTAGCACTCCCTCATTGGGCATTTTCTTAGGGTACTTTTTTGGGTTAGGGTTGTGCTCCCAATACCCTAAGTGATGGAATATGTGATTTCTATGACATTTATGTCCATCCAAATCTTTGGTGAGTTGAAAAGGGTTACCGTGAGAATCTTTGTCGTTTAATATAATTATCATTGGGGAGTTGTAGTTTAAAAAGAACGAGACCGGGGGTGTCCCCGAACCACGGTAGATTATACTGGGACATCATATAGGCCGCCAGCTGAGGACGTATGAGGTTCAGATAAGTGAACCCGGGGTGTGAATACGCCGGAGGTACCAGACAACTCATGCTCATGGCATGGTGGTTGCCATGCTTCTCGCGAGATGTAGAGAAGTTATTGCTTGCTTAAAAGTTATTGGCATAAGAGGTTGTAATGTTGCTTGGGAGAGTTGTAGCAACTGCTCAACAGTATACTCTTGAGCTCGCAAAAATAGGAAGGGTGTAATTCTGGCCATTTCCTTGGGGACTAGGCCCTACACCACTAGCCAAACATGGAGTAGGACCTGAGCTGGTGGTGTTTCCTGCAGTTTCTGAAGGAGCATCGAAGTTCGCCGGAGGAGGTATAGGGGAGAAGGTGACTTCCGGTTCTTCCTTGTAGGCAAGTCGGACCCTCACACCTTTTGAACGCTCCTCTCATACATCCCCGTTTAGGAGGTCTCTGAGTTGGAAAAAATTCTTCCTGACTCCCTCTAGCGTGACATTGATGTCGATCAAACGATCTATAAAATTAAACACAAACTAACCTAGACACTCTAGTTAAACTCTAGACAACCCTACTAAACTAGACCACAAAGACAGGTAAGTGTACCTATCAATTGTAACACAACTAAAAGAAGTCCGGATATCGAACCCACGAGACACTGACTCTAACACAAATTAGACTCTAACTAGGACTTAATATTTGGTTTGGATTGGGGGGAAATTCTAAGAACTAAGATTAAACTAGGCAAATGATACTAAAGAAGACAAACGACTATCTAACCAGGACCGGGATGAAATCAATAAGAATGGAAAGGACTACCTAGGCTGTGAATCATGAATGCTAAGCTTGGCTTCTATTGGTTAAGGAATATGATATGGAACTGGGATCTGAAGATATGATACCCTCAAGACTGACTAATAGATTCCCGATCACTCTCGGTCTCGGGATGTGACCAGAAGGCAACTCAAAGGCTATTAAACTCACCAGTTATCGGATAACCTCTTGGTATCACCGATTATGCTATAGACTCGATAGATAGCTCACCCCTCGGTTATGATATCTCAATTCATCAAAGATGCAAGGAGCAATATGAATTCACTATGTTTGACACGGATTAGCAACAATACTAGACCTCTAAGGAAACGTCCTTTCAGACTGTTCAACACTCGGAAACCCTAACACTGAAGACTAACCGATTACCTATCACTTTTCAGGTATTTAGATAAGAAGAACACTTGATTTTAATTGGTTATTAGTTGATAATCCTATGGTGACTACGTCTAGATAACCACAAACTAATTGCAAACACACAGTAAACGACCTACTAAACGCCTATTCATGAAAGACATTCAATAAAGCATGTATGGATCAATCAACCAACAAAAAATCAATAACAAGCATGCATATTCATCAAACATATCAAATCAGATCTGGACAATAACATAAAATCAAATCAATATCCCAAAAACCAATAAAGATCCAAACTTTAACAGGCAATCATCGTAAACCTAGGTAGTTCTAAGGTTTTAGCCAAGCATCATGATAAAAACAGAAGAAACAAAGTTGAAAACATCAAACATGGTCATCAAACACAAATCAAAACAACCAAAACGATCAATCGTGACCGAATGCTTTAATGTCTAACCGTATACTCTCCGATTCTTCAAATCCTTGACCCAAACGCTTTCTTCCTTTCTAAAATCGCCCTAGATCCAATCTCTGACAGCAATTAATCGATCTCCCTCAATAATAGCCGTTCTAAACAATAAAAACCCTAAAATTTCTTTTTTTTCGAATTAGCGGGTCTCTCGCGTACCGCGAGAGACATATGGGCGGACCCTCACGTACCGCGAGGGACAAAATAGTCGGGTTGGGTTCTGGATTCTCTCGCGTACCGCGAGAGAACAATACCTCCTCCCTCGCGTACCGCGAGGGATCATTTTTCATAGAAAATTAATATTTTATTCTTTTGCTTCTTCATCCAACCCCGTGTGCTCGATTTCTCCAGGATTTAGCTTCGTTTTCCGCTTCCTCAGCACACCATAACCTGCAACTACAACCCGAACTCAGAACGAACTTAAAACAATGCAAAACGAATACAAAACTTATACAAATACGCGCAAATATACACCGATAAATACATCTGTTTTGTAACACATCAAACATCCCACACTTACACTTTTTTCGTCCTCGAAAAAGAAATCTACAATGGAATCATAACTGGACAAAACGTTAACATTTTCAATTTTTGATCAACACAAATATAATAACGCATTAAAGTGCAATAACCTGTATTTCTATCCGACTAAACCCAAACACCAAATATCAAGCCCCCAAGAAGTGTTCTAATCCAATTTATACAACGGGTCAATCAAACTATGGGTCTCACATTTAAAAGTCACACTTCCACCTAATGCCGCCTCACGGTCATGTTTAGGCCCGGGTTAGATCATGTAGATCTTCCCACCATAACATCTAAAACCTTTATGTTTTCAAAATATGGATGATTGCATGGAATGAAATGGAATGAGTATATTATGAAGTATGAATCAACCTTTCCTAGTGGTTCATCTCCCGGGTCACCATCCCAGAAGGAAGCGCATAAGATGCAGTCTAAATCACGTAAGAATTCAACTTAGACGCGTATCCACAGACTCACTATCCTCGTGGGAAACACATAAATCAAACCTTATTTATCCCAACTACTGATCACCCAAGTCCCGACCCATGGGTGTATCAAACAAGTCGCTATCCCGGAGGGAAACACATAGGTCAAAACTCAAGCTTTCAATTTCAAATTATACTCATGATGGATGCAAAGATGGAACACGGGCGCCATCAACTCTTGGATTGATTTGCATAAAAGGAGAGTGATGTGCCAAAATTATTTAAGAAACATAAAAACCTTATCTTACCGTGGTGCCTATCACCCTATGTTGACAGTTTCAGTTTCACCGTTTCCCTAAGATGAGAACCCATAAGATTTCATGATTTAATTTAATTTTTAATTCTAAGTAACACTTTTAGGATATTTAAGCTTTTCAACTGGCTGGGCCTACCGATTCATCACAAATTAGACACGCTTTCTATTGTTTATTTTATTTTACTTCAAATCACACAATACACAGTTTTACCTATCATCTTCCATGTACGTGCAAGACTCTAATTCAGAGGACAATTTTGAAAAAAACTCTACAGTTTACAACAACAGACTCAAAATACAGAACCTAGACGAATGTCTCCCATCCCCACACTTAAAATTTACATTGTCCTCAATGTGGACCGAGAAATGATGGTAACACAAAACGAAATTTACTAAAATAAAAATAAAACTAAAGAAATTGAAGCAGAAATAAATTACAAAAATTAAATTCACAAAAATCAGAACAGACTTCCCTGGTATAATGACTTTGATATTCCTCGTAAATCGTGTTCCCTAGCCTTCCATTCGAACGCGCTCAGCTGATCAAATTCCCATAATTCCTCAAGAACGAAAGCGACTGATTCTATCACACTAGCAAACAATTCAACCACGCATGTAATATAGCTATACAATAACAACCAACTGAACCGATCCCCAAACTGTACAATAATATATAACCATTAGTTTTTTAAATACAGACCAAAATACAAATGAAAAGAAATACATAAAAAATTACAGAATGAAAATACAAGGGACCAAAATATACAACCCGGTAAAAGGTGCTGAATGATGATCACTGCAGGTCTCCACCTGTGTTTGGCTGATCCGACTGATGCTGGTCTGGGTCTCTAAAAAACGGTGCTATCTCTATGCCTTGCTGCTCCATCAAATACCGAATCGCTGCATCCTGGCGGTCCATTCTCTCGAACATCTGATCTTTAAGCCCCTCAAGAGTGAGTGGTGCTGCTGTCGGCTGCCGGAGCGAGTGCTGAACCTGGGGGCGCTCTATGTGATGTGGAATCCTCTGTCATGGTGTGGGCGCCCCCATCTGTACTGCCTGCTCGGCAAGCGTCCTTACAGGTGGTGGGACCTATGGACCTGCCTAATCTCCATAAACCGCGGCGGATCGTCCATGGTGACGATTCCCGCCAATCGTAGCTCTACTAACCCATATGGAATGGTATCTGGGCCCGGTGTGAGTAGAGGGCCCGGATATCTGTCAAAAACTCCCAGACGCTCTGCCAGCCTGCTGATGTAAGGCCCGAGCTCCAGTCTGGCCTCTGGTCCACCGCGTCGACCCCTGGAAATAGATGAAACGAGAATGCTCGCTAGGTTGGCCTCTCGGCGACAAATGATGCAGCAGAGGCTGAAAAGATCAAGCTGACTGCATTTCTCAATACCGGACCGACGTCCGATAAGAGTGCAAGCCAGTACCCTGTGAATGTAACGAATGAGGGGGTCGCGAATGGACGACTCCAAGAGTGACGAGGGGTATGGTCCATCGACGATGGAAAGCCAAAAGTCATGCAACTGACTGTCGCTGACCCCTGATTGTGCCTCCGCCTGAACAGGCCCCTCAAACTCTGCAAAAACGGCTGCTCCGCCACCTCGTCCTCGGTGTACCACCCTGTGGCACCCGCAAACTGTGGCACCGACATCTTGTAAACCTGTCGGCCCAACGAAAACGAAACTGCAGCCGGCTCCTCAAACTGGCCTGTGACGTACCGGAAGGTAGTATGGAACTCGACGGTGAGCTCCCGGTACTGTGTGGCATCACAGGCTAATGCTGCCGTCCAACGAGCATCAATAAACTCCCATAACCTCGGGAGCTGCCCTAACTCCTCTACGAGCCCCCAATCTATCCCTCTGTGCTGATATAAATCCATGTCCATGAACCGCTCTAACCGGACAGCCTCCTCTGTCATGAGATCGAATCGGAGTAGAGTGTGGTGGTGTAAAACCCTAGCGTCTAGCGGAATCGGCTCCGCGTCAGGTGCCGAACGTGCCTCGAGAACCGGGCGCCAAAAACTTGATGTCGGTCAAGCGGTCTATAAAATTAAACACAAACTAACCTAGACACTCTAGTTAAAATCTAGACAACCCTACGAAACTAGACCACAAAGACAAGCAAGTGTACCTATCAATTGTAACACAGCTAAAAGAAGTCCGGATATCGAACCCACAAGACACTGACTCTAACACAAATTAGACTCTAACTAGGACTTAATATTTGGTTTGGATTGGGGGGAAATTCTAAGAACTAAGATTAAACTAGGCAAATGATACTAAAGAAGACAAACGACTATCTAACCAGGACCGGGATGAAATCAATAAGAATGGAAAGGACTACCTAGGCTGTGAATCATGAATGCTAAGCTTGGCTTCTATTGGTTAAGGAATATGATATGGAATTGGGATCTGAAGATATGATACCCTCAAGAGTGACTAATAGATTCCCGATCACTCTCGGTCTCGGGATGTGACCAGAAGGCAATTCAAAGGCTATTAAACTCACCAGTTATCGGATAACCTCTCGGTATCACCGATTATGCTATAGACTCGATAGATAGCTCACCCCTCGGTTATGATATCTCAATACATGAAAGATGTAATGAGCAATCTGAGTTCACTATGTTTGACACAGATTAGCAACAATACTAGACCTCTAAAGAAATGTCCTCTCACTCTGTTCAACACTCGAAAACCCTAACACTGAAGACTAACCGATTACCTGTCACTTTTCAGGTATTTAGATAAGAAGAACACTTGATTTTAATGGTTATTAGTTGATAATCCTATGGTAACTACGTCTAGACAACCACAAACTAATTGCAAACACACAGTAAACAACCTACTACACGCTTATTCATGAAAGACATTCAATAAAGCATGTATGGATCAATCAACCAACAAACAATCAATAACAAGCATGCATATTCATCAAACATATCAAATCAGATCTGGACAATAACATAAAATCAAATCAATATCCCAAAAACCAATAAAGATCCAAACTTTAACAGGCAATCATCGTAAACCTAGGTAGCTCTAAGGTTTTAGCCAAGCATCATGATAAAAACTGAAGAAACAAAGTTGAAAACATAAAACATGGTCATCAAACACAAATCAAAACAACCAAAACGATCAATCGTTACCGAATGCTTTAATGTCTAACCGTATACTCTCAGATTCTTCAAATCCTTTACCCAAACAATTTCTTCCTTGCTAGAATCGCCCAAGATCCAAGCTCTGACGGCAATTAACCGATCTCCCTCAAGAATAGCCGTTCTAAAAAATAAAAACCCTAAAATTCCTTTTTTTCCGGACTAGCGGGTCTATCGCGTATCGTGAGAGACATATGGGTGGTCCCTCGCGTACCGCGAGGGACAAAATAGTCGGGCTGGGTTCTGGATTCTCTCACGTACCGCGAGAGAACAATACCTCCTCCCTCGCGTATCGCGAGGGACCATTTTTCACAGAAAATTAATATTTTATTCTTTTGCTTATTCCTCCAACCTCGTGTGCTCGATTTCTCTAGGATTTAGCTTCGTTTTCCTCTTCCTCAACACACCATAACCTGCAACTACAACCCGAACTCAGAACGAACTTAAAACAATACAAAACGAATACAAAACTTATACAAATACACACAAATATACACGGATAAATACATGTGTTTTGCAACACATCTGACATCTATTCGTTCAACAGGGAGTAGGACGTTAGTCTGAGGCGAGATTCTCACCTTATGAAGTGAGGGAGTTTATGACTGAGAGTTGTCTTGTAGTGATAGTTCGATAGAGTTTCCGTCTATCCCCAGGGAATTACCGACCGTTTCGTCCGGGGAGGTGTGACTCGTCTTAGGCCGTGTGGGAATGACAAGTGCACCAGTCGTCCCAAGAGGAACGTCGTTCCCATCCATAAAAAGAGGGAAAATTTAGGAACAAGAGCTGAACTAGATGAGTTTTTGTTTTAAGCAGCGCAACCCCATGGTGGGGGCCAACTTGTTGCTACAATAAGAATAGGACTGGAAGAAGGTGTGGACGTCTCCCAGGCTAGACGACTTGTATGGACTTGCTAAGAAGCAAAGCACTGTTAGTCTCACCACATGAGGTGGTTTACTACGATCAGCCTCCGACGTGAGAATAAGTTAATATGTTCTCAAGAGATTATATTAGAGAAAGAGAGAGTTTGCGTGAGAGTATAGGATCGATAGTGAGTGAATCATGTTTGAAGAGTGGCTAAGGCCCTCTTTTATAGAGGGGTTTTCCTGCCTATATTAATATTAAAAGATAAAAGTGTATTTAATAAGAGAGGGACGGGAAAAAATGATAAGAATGAATATGGAGGCGACACGTGGCATTAAAAAACCTTTATTTATTATATAGTATAGATTTGATTATTACAACTTCAAATAATAGAAGCACATCCAAACATTATCTCCTAGACTTCTAATGCCTGTTCCATAACAATCGTATTAGACATTAGTTCATTACGTGATTCTGATTATTCAAAATGATATTCAAAACACACATCCAAGCAACCTCTAGATATATTCTTTAGGGTTTTGATGTGGTTCAAAACCTGGCTCTGATATCACTAATGTGGTTCCAACAGTTTTGTTGGCCAAAAGAAAATAGGGAAGAGCTTGAAAAAAAATTAGAGTGGATATTCAGATCATAATACTTCTCTGCTTACATTAAAAAGGGAACAACCCTTATATAAGGGCTTACATGAACTACAACTAGAAAATGGAAAACAAATGTGAGGTATGGAGCATCCCCCACTAAACCCATTAATTTAGAGCCACAATTAGACTACGTGTAGTGGTAGGGTGAATGTGAGAGTAGACACTGTGCAACGTAGGCGCCACATAGACACTGGGTTCCCTCATCCTCACCTTCACCCAGGTGTGTAATAGTAGGGTGAGGGTGATCAGTTTTGTAATAATTACATAAATATTGTTTTTTTTAATTTAATTAATTAAATTAATAAAGTAATACTAAACACAACATAACATTAAAAAAAACAACATAATATTAAAAAAAATAACATAATATCAAAAAAACAACATAATATTAAAAAAAAATACCATAAAAAAATAAAACTACTAAACTACATATTATATTTTTCTTCAATTTCTTTATTCAATTTAAGGAATATTTCCCGTTCGTCGCCGACCGAATGATCGATGTTCATGAAAAAAAGTTTCATATCGCTAGCCTTTTGTTTTGCTTCCTTTATTTTGATCTTCCACTCGGATAACTCGTTGAACTAGGTCATCCGGTCAGATATAGCGTCTAAACTCTACTTGTACTCATTGGTTTGGGTTGATGACGATGATGCGACTCGTTTGGCTTTGTCCCTTCCGATAGGGCGGGCGGTGTAACATCCCGGTTTCTTGTTTAGAGAACGGGTTTGTAATCATTGTACATAATTGTCCGTGGGTATAGAAGATTCGACGGGTGAAGTACGTTATCGTTTGTATAAATAATTAGACGGGGGGTTTAAGTAAAAGCTTAGGGGCCAAGCCCGAGACCTTAGGGGAAGTTTTATAAAAGGTTCGAGACGGGCCAAGCCCGAGTGAGGGTCGGCTAGCGTGTGGGGCCGAGCCTGGTCCAAGAAACACACCCATTAGGGTGTTACGCAAGGGGAGGAAACCCCATTTGGGTTTCTTGCGGCTGCCGAGAAGAAAGAGAGAGGAGGAGGAGCCGTTCGTCAAGTTCCTTGTTCGAGACAAGGTATAATCGTGATCCTCTAATCATTGTTTATGTGTTCTAAGTCCCGGATAAACATAATAATCGTTTTAATGATTCTAGGGTTTCGAAAAGAGACGAGCTTCTGAGAGAGATGAGTTTCTTGGTGATTCGATTCACACTAGTCACACGGATTGGAGGTATATTATCGAAAACCTTTATGTTTAATCATAGGGTATCATTTAGATCGAGAGTTTGATGAGTTTGGGGATTGGTCAAACCCGGTAGGGTGGACGTAAGACCCGAAGGCGACGGGGGAAGGCTTCCACGCCGGGTCACGTCGCTGTGGTGGCTTCGGAAGATAAAGGCAGGAGTAGGGAGGGGCTATGACGGCTTGGAGGGGATGACGGCGACGCGGTGGAGTCGTAGAAAGCACGTAGCAGTGGTGGCCGAAGGCCGTTGGGGCTTCAGGTGGCGGCCGGAGACGGCAGGAACCGGTTTGGTGTGACCGCTAGCTATAGGAGGAGCCGGGGGTAACTGATACGTGTGATGCCGAGTTAGTCGCGTAGGCTAAGGTTTAGCATCGGGTCGTATATTGACTAGCGTATTATGTTTATTATAGGTGCGAGGTTGAAAGGCGAGCACGAGGCGTTAGCGAATTCTAGAGTACGAGGTGTGTCGAGCAAAGGCGAGTTTCTATCGCCCACTTTTAAGTGTTTTATTGTTTTGGGCATGAATACATGTGAAACGTGATTTTAGTAAGTTGCAGGCATAGACGACGTTTTTGGTAAAGATAAATATATATTTTTAAGTAGTCGTTATGCTTGCATGCGTGTTTGAGTTTGTGTCACGTACTTAAATGTCGTGGCAGGAGATTAAGCATAAGCTTGATGTTGTGTTGACATTAGTCAACGAGGTATTGAGTCTGGCATTAGTCAGGCGGGAGATCGAGTGTAAGATTGATATTGTGTTGACGTTTGTCAATGGGATATTGTGTCTGCCGTATGTCAGGCGGGAGATCGTGTTTGCTTGTGTCTTCGGACCAGACAACACGGTGTATTTGTTTGTCGATAAAATATATTTTGTTTGAACTGTTGAGAAAGTATTATGAATAAACCATTCATATGGAAACCATTTTATAACGTTTTGGGATTTAATATTCCATAAGGAACTACTATAGAACTCACTCAGCGTAGCTGACTTATAAGCATGTATTTCAGGTAAAGAGAAGGTGTGAGCTGGCGGCTTCTGGAAGGCATTTGGTTACCGTGGGAGTTTGTGATGACATTAATTATTAGTTATTTCATTGAGACATTTTGATATTAGTACTTGATTTGAATTATGAATTAGGTCTGGTCATTGACCTTTGTTGACTATTTGTTTTTCCGCTGCAATGAATTGTGTTTAGTTTGATGTCTATGACTACCTAGCTTGCGTTGAGCCAACAAGTAAGGTTCCCGGTTTTGGGGTCTTACAAGTTGGTATAAGAGCGATGGTTTAAATAATCTGGGCGTCCTCGATGCCTAGACTTAGACTGAGAATGGGACCAATGAGTGGGAATGTCATCACGTGTAACCAAAAGCCAGAAGCGCCAGGTATGAGTTTGTGTGTGTGTCGTGTTAGTATTCCATGTTAATGTGTCGTGTTAGTAGGCTAAGACAGGGGCGTATGCCATGATGCAGTACAGGGAGGGTTTAAAACCTGAAAGGCAAGGCGAGAGGGTAATGGCGATTGGCCACCGTCATTAACTAATTGCACTGCTCGTAATGTTTTAAACTGTACCTGAATATTGCTCTGTTTGTTAAAATTTCAGCAAGTAGATGGCACCGAAAATACAAGTTGCTGTTAATGCTAACGCCGGGAGGCGTCGTAGGAATGTTTAGAATGAGAATGGTAATGGAGAGGAGGTGTCGGTTCACACTGTACCATATGTGCATACTGAACCTTCAGTGCACTTTGAGCATGGTGAAGAGTTCCAGTTTGAACCAGCAGTTCGCGATACGATGAAGAAAGAGGTGGTGGAGATGATCCACGAGTACTTGCTAGACATTATGAAAGCGGCATTCGAATAGTTAGAGAAGAGAGTTTTGGATGAGGTGAAAGAGAAGAAGAAACCGTCTGGGAACAGCGGTAACTATGACTATGGGCACTTCAAGAAGTGCGATCCGCCTAAGTTTGATGGGCGCAAAGATACGGTGGCTACGTACCACTGGCTTACTGATATGGAGTCTACCATCTCGATCAGTGAGTGTAGTCCGAACCAGATTGTGAAGTTCGTTTCACACTCTTTTGCTGGGGAGGCTCTACAGTGGTGGAACTCAGTCAAAGAAAGGATGACTGTTCAAGAATTGAGTGACATGACTTGGGATGATCTGAAGGGGTTAGTGAGGAGGAAGTTCTGTGCTCCAGGGGAGCTAGAGAAGGTTGAGCGAGAGTTTTTGACTCTCAAGGAGGGTAAATTAACACACCGCGGGTACACTTCAAAGTTCATTGAGATGGCACGTCTGGTGCCACACTTAGCTGGTAATGATGAGCGTTGGAAGAAACTGTATGTAAAGGGTTTGCCTGATAAGGTGAGGCATTTGGTTAAGGCTCAGCAACCGCCGAGCTTTGACGAATCTGTGTAACTAAGTGGGACATTATATGATGATGTCATGAGTACCGAGGTGCAGGAAAAGAAGCCGGAAGAAAAGAAATGGACTGTGCCTAGTAAGAGATTCATTAGGGACCAAAAGGTTCAATTTGGCAAGAAGGCAAGGACTGAGGGTCCAGATCCATGTCGTAAATGTGAGAGGTTGCACTCAGGCGAGTGCAAAGATGATTCTGTTTTGTGTTACAGATGCAGCAAGGCGGTACATTTCTCTAGAGATTGCTCACGTGATCCTAAGTGTTACCAATGTGGAGGCGTCGGCCATAGGGCGAAAGATTGTAAGACAGGTCAGGGTGCGGGACCAAGCAAGGAAACGGTCCCACTGAAGAAAGAGTATGAGAAGCCAAAGGCGAAGGCGAGAGCCTTCACTATGACTGCAGCTGAGGCGAAGAATGACCCGGACGTGGTCTCAAGTACTTTTCTTATTAATGATGTACCGGCTACTGTTTTATTTGATTTCGGGGCAAGTAAGAATTTTGTAGCCCCATCCTTCTGTAAGAGTTTACGTAGAACTGCTAGAATGATAGAGAAGCCGTTCAGTGATGAGACTGCGGTGGGAACGCCCACCAGGGTGATTGAAGCATTAGATGATTGTTATATCAATCTAGAGGGTCATAGGTTTCCCCCTAGATTATTTATAATCGCTTTGGGAGGTTTTGATGTAGTATTGGGTATGGACTGGTTGGCTGCATTTGATGCGGATATAGTTTGTCGAAGGCCTTGGAAGGTACAGTAGTAATGGTGTATGGAGACAGAGAAAGCTCTCTACCGAGAGTGATTTCGATTATGAAAGCAGTAAAGTCCTTGAGGCGATGATGAGGGGCATACCTAGCCTATATCACTAATACTGAAGCAAAGGGTGTAGAATTGTCAGAAGTTCCGTTGGTGCGAGACTTTCCTGATGTCTTCCTTGATGACTTGACTAGAGTACCACCAGAAAGAGAAATCGAATTCCAGATTGATTTATAGTCAGGAGCACAGCCGGTCGCTAAAGCGCCGTATCGTTTAGCACCGACAGAGACGAAGGTTTGTTGGATAAGGGGTTCATAAGACCAAACATCTCACCGTGGGGTGCACCAGTCTAATTTGTGAAGAAGAAGGACAGTAGCATGCGTATGTGGATCGACTACCGAAAGCTTAATAAATTGACGACTAAGAACAAGTATCCTCTACCACGTATTGATGACTTGTTCGATCAACTGCAAGGGGCGAAGTGGTTTTCGTGTATAGATCTGAGGTCAGGATATCACCAGTTGAAGGTTAGGGAGGAGGATATTCCGAAGACTGCTTTTCGGACACGTTATGGGCATTATGAATTCTTAGTTATGTCCTTTGGGTTAACGAATGCGCCTGCATCATTTATAGACTTAATGAATCGTGTGTGTAGACCGATGTTGGATAGGTCGGTGATCGTATTTATTGCCGATATTCTAATCTAATCTAAGAGCGAGGAGGAGTATGGAGAGCATCTGCGAGAAGTGTTAGAGACGTTGAGGTGAGAAAAGTGTTACGCTAAATTCTCGAAGTGTGCGTTTTGGCTACGGGAGGTACAGTTTCTAGGTCATGTTATTAACCCAGAAGGGATAATGGTGGATCCTACGAAGATTGAAGCGGTATTGAATTGGAACGCTCCGAAGACTCCAACGGAAGTGCGTAGTTTCTTGGGGTTGGCAGGCTATTATAGGAAGTTCATTAAAGACTTCTCCAAGCTAGCAACGCCATTAACTAAATTGACTCGAAAGGGGGTGAAGTTTACTTGGGGAGCAGATCAAGAGAGTGTGTTTCAAGAGCTAAAGAAACGATTTACTTAAGCGCCAGTGTTAACGTTACCGGAAGGAACGGAGGATTTAGTAGTGTATTCGGATGCATCTTATTTGGGTCTGGGTTGCGTGATGATGCAACGAGGTAAAGTAATTACTTATGCGTCAAGACAATTAAAGACGCACGAGGTGAATTACCCTACCCATGATTTAGAGTTAGTAGCTGTGGTGTTTGCACTTAAGTTATGGAGGCATTATTTATATGGGATCAAGTGCACGATCTACACGGATCACAAGAGCTTGAAGTACTTCTTCGAGCAGAAAGAATTAAATATGAGGCAAAGGAGGTGGTTAGAGCTAATTAAAGACTATGATTGTGAAATCCTCTACCACCCTGGTAAAGCAAATGTGGTTGCGGACGCGTTGAGTCGCAAGGAGGAACACGCTCCGATTAGGATTAAAGCGTGTCAACTGATAGTAACACCAGATTTTCTGACGTTACTAAGAGATGTGCAAGCAGAGGCCTTGCAGGAGGAGAAGCTAATATTCAGACAACGTGAATTGTTGACTGAGAATAGTTATGGGGTGTGGGTCAAGAATGACCGTATTTGGATACCAAAGTTTGGTGGGTTTAGAGAACAAGTGCTCGACCAAGCACACAAGTCAAGGTACTCGATACACCCGGGTACGACAAAGATGTACCAGGACATGAAGGGTAACTATTGGTGGTCAGGAATGAAGCATGATGTGATCCAGTACGTGAGCAAAGGTTTGACGTGCATGCAGGTTAAGGCAGAGCACCAGAAGCCGTATGGCAAAATCCAACCGTTAGAAATTCCAAAATGGAAATGGGAGCACATTACAATGGATTTTATTACGAAGCTGCCTAAGACGGTAAAGGGGCACGATACTATTTGGGTAGTAGTAGAACGGTTAACGAAAAGCGCTCATTTTCTACCGATTAGAGAGACCTTATCTTCAGAGAGGTTATCGGAGGTGTTTGTGAATGAGATCGTCGCACGGCATGGAGTGCCGATTTCTATTGTATATGACCGAGATACGAGGTTTACGTCAAAGTTTTGGAAGAGATTTAATGAGGCTATGGGAACGAGATTTCATATTAGCACAGCGTATCACCCTCAAACTGATGGACAGTCTGAGCGGACAATACATACATTGGAGGACATGCTTCGTGCATGTGTGATAGATTTTGGTGGTTCAGGGGATAGTCACTTACCATTGGAGGAATTTTCTTATAACAATAGTTATCATACGACTATTGAAATGCCGCCATACGAGATGCTTATGGTAGAAGATGTAGGACCCCAGTGCGCTGGGGAGAGATCGGGCAGAAAGAGTTAGGAAGTTTAGACGTTGTGAAAGCAACTTCTAAGAAGTTTGAGATGGTAAAGCTAAGAATGAAGGCCGCACAGGATCGACAAAAGTATTATGCTGATAAGAGGCGATGACCTATAGAGTTTAATGCAGGGGATTATGTGATGCTTAAGGTGTCGCCCTCGAAGGGCATCATTTGTTTCCAGAAACGCGAAAAGCTTAGTCCAAGGTATATCTGACCGTTTATGATTAAGGAGCGTGTTGGTAGTGTCGCCTACCGAGTTTTGTTGCAAGACGAACTGGCAGGGATACACCCAACTTTTAATGTGTCCCATTTACGGAAGTGTTTGGCTGATGCTACAGAACACGTGTCGCTAGACAACAATGTGATAGATGATAAGCTAAATTATGTAGAGGAACCAGTGGCTATACTGGATAGAAAGGAAAAGAGATTGAGAAGGAAAGTAACCCCGATTGTTAAGGTGCAGTGGAAGCATCGTAAAGGGTCAGAGTCTACTTGGGAGCCAGAAGCAGAAATGCGTGAACGCTACCCGCATTTTATTCCTCATGACGCAGGTTTCGAGGACGAAACCTCTTTTAGGGGGGAAGACTTGTAACATCCTGGTTTCTCGTTTAGAGAACGAGTTTGTAATCATTGTACATAATTGTCTGCGAGTATAGAAGATTCGATGGGTGAAGTACGTTATCGCTTGTATAAATAATTAGACGGGGGTTTAAGTATAACTACCAAGACCTTAGGGGAAGTTTTGTAAAAGCTTCGAGACGGGCCAAGCCCGAGTGAGGGTCGCCTAGCGTGTAGGGGCCGAGCCAGGTCCAAGAAACACACCCATTAGGGTGTTACGCAAGGGGAGGAAACCCCATTTGGGTTTCTTGCGGCTGACGAGAAGAAGAGAGGAGGAGGAGCCGTTCGTCGGGTTCCTTGTTCGAATCAAGGTATAATCGTGATCCTCTAATCATTGTTTACGTGTTCTAAGTCCCGGATAATCATAATAATGGTTTTTATGATTCTAGTGTTTCGAAAAGAGACAAGCATTTGAGAGAGACGAGTTTCTTGGTGATTCGATTCACACGAGTCACACGGATCGGAGGTATATTATCGAAAACCTTTATGTTTAATCATAGGGTATCATTTAGATCGAGAGTTTGATGAGTTTGGGGATTGGCCGAACCCGGTAGGGTGGCCGATGGGTGGACGTAAGACCCCAACGTGACGGGGGAAGGCTTCCACGCCGGGTCACGCGGCTGTGGTGGCTTTGGAAGACCAAGGCAGGAGTAGGGAGGGGCTGTGATGGCTCGGAGGGGACGAAGGCCGTTAGGGCTGCAGGTGGCGGCCGGAGACGGCGGGAACAGGTTTGGTGTGACCGGTAGCTATAGGAGGAGCCGGGGGGTAACCGATACGTATTCGGTGATCGTCTTGATCGTATACGGGCGCGTGTACATGCATGGGGGTTGCATGGGGAATTAGGGTTTTGCATGGTGTCATGCACATGTATGTGACCATGTGTGATGCCGAGTTAGTCGAGTAGGCTAAGGTTTAGCATCGGGTCATATATTGACTCGCGTATTATGTTTATTATAGGTGCGAGGTTGAAAGGCGAGCACGAGGCGTTAGCGAATTCTAGAGTACGAGGTGTGTCGAGCAAAGGCGAGTTTCTATCGCCCACTTTTAAGTGTTTTATTGTTTTGGGCATGAATACATGTGAAACGTGATTTTAGTAAGTTGCAGGCATAGACGACGTTTTTGGTAAAGATAAATATATATTTTTAAGTAGTCGTTATGCTTGCATGCGTGTTTGAGTTTGTGCCACGTACTTAAACGTCGTGGCGGGAGATTAAGCATAAGCTTGATGTTGTGTTGACATTAGTCAACGAGGTATTGAGTCTGACATTAGTCAGGCGGGAGATCGAGCGGGAGATCGAGCGTAAGCTTGATATTGTGTTGACGTTTGTCAACGGGATATTGTGTCTGACGTAAGTCAGGCGGGAGATCGTGTTTGCCTGTGTCTTCGGACCAGACAACATGGTGTATTTGTTTGTCGATAAAATATATTTTGTTTGAACTGTTGAGAAAGTATTATGAATAAACCATTGAGATGGAAACCATTTTATAACGTTTTGGGATTTAATATTCCCTAAGGAACTACTATAGAGCTCACTTAGCGTAGCTAACTTTTAAGCATGTATTTCAGGTAAAGAGAAGGTGTGGGCTGGCGGCTTCCGGAAGGCATTTGGTTACCGTGGGCGTTTGTGATGGCATTAATTATTAGTTATTTCGTTGAGACATTTTGATATTAGTACTTGATTTGAATTATGAACTGGGTCAGGTCATTGACCTTCGTTGACTATTTGTTTTTCCGTTGCAATGAATTGTGTTTAGTTTGATGTCTATGACTACTTAGCTTGCGTTGAGCCAACAAGTAACTGGTTTTGGGGTCTTACAGGCGGCTTCTTCCGGAAATTCAAGCTCATCGCCCAACTCGTTGAGATTAATGCTACGTCTATCCGAATTAGATTGGCTAACGTCATTGCTGGATGACGTTTTTGATCGTTTAGACGATGATTGTCCTATTAACGGGACTTGTTCAAACTTCGTGCACTTTCTCAATAATTCCCAAAGTGGAACCATTTTAAACACCGTCTCATTATTATCTTGTTTATATGCTTCTAACGCTCCTTGAAAGATATCAAGGTCACTTTGACAACTCCGGCGGTTGTTTAATTTGTTTTTGTAGTTTCCAAAATTGCCAACCTTCAACCGGATATCCCTCCACTTGCCGGTTAACATGTCCTCCGTACGGTATCCGCCTTTACCCATTGCTTCACAAAATTGTTCATATATATTTTTTTTTTAAATTCCGGCTTTTTGGTTACGTCCTATAAAATTAAATAACATAACATTTAATAAGAAAAAAAATATTACAAAAAATAATAATACGTTTATAAAAATTACCAACCATTGGATCCTTCGACACATTGATCCACGCTTTCACCAAAGCTAGCTCCTCATCCGGCGACCACTTCTCGGAACGCCCTTTAACCGTACCCGCTTCGGGTGTAGAAGTAGTGGATTTCTTTTTATGTGTTCTTTTTTTTGTTTGTGGAAGCGGTTGAGTCTCGGGTACACTGTCGGGTGACGGTTGAGTCTCGGGTACAAAGTCGGGTGACGGTTGGGGGGTACAAAGTCTTGTATATAGTGGGATAAAAATTCGGGTATAGAAGGATTTGAAGTCGGGTAATGACTCCAATTTTCAAACGTCAACAACGGGTTCGGATCCGGGGGTTGTGGAACGTACCCCCCATCGGGTTGTTCGGGTGGTTCGGGTTGTTTATAAATTGCCATGGAAGCATCTTTGTAATTTTTATAAAAAAAATAGAGAGGAGAAAGAAGAAAGATTGTGTAGAAAATTGGTTGTTTAATTTAAGTATATATATAGGTTAAATTTATTTTAAAAGAAAATCTTTTTTTATTTTTTTATTTTGGATGAGCGCAACTGCTAGTTTGCGACCCCTAACGGTCAAAATGGAGCCCCTCGCCCCGTGAACACCACCACGCTCCCTCTCCTCCACTCGGCATGGTGTTTCACGCCCGTGGTGGGGTGAGGTGGCACCATGCCCTCCTTCTCACGGGTGGACTACGCTTAGTCTTAAGAAAACTAGAACAAACATAAACCCACGTGGGAACATGCAGGCAATTTACGGCCAACACCCATGTATGTTGATCCGTATGCCCGACCTGGTACACATCATTTAGAATGCACATAACAGGTTTCCTTAAGTTCGAATTTGCAGCCTTGGACAGTGATGATGATGATATGCTCTATCTCAAAGAGCAGATGGAAGCAGAAGAGGATGCAGAACGCTTATTACGTCGCACTGAAAAACGAGCATTTGCTGCATTTAAAATATCCTTTTATTGTCATATGGTGCATTAAATAAAATAAGTAAGTTCAATCCATAATATATAATAAATAAAGATTTTTCATGTCACGTGTCCTCTCTATATTTATTTTTATCATTTTCTTTCCACATCTCTCTTTTATTAAATACACTTTTATCTTTTAATAATAATATATTTTTAAAGAGAATATTAATCTATACCTATACTATATAATAAATAAAGGTTTTTCATGTCACGTGTCGCCCATATAGTTATTCTCATCATTTTTTCTCGTCACACTCTCTCTTATTAAATAAATCTCTATCTTTTAATAATAATATTTTTTTAAAGAAAATACTAATCTTTATATTAATAAATCTCCGGACATATTTTGACGAGTGTATGTGTTAACAGATTATATTGTATTACATGGATTTATTCAACCCGTGTAAAATACGGGTTTTTAAAAAATAATTTTTTATTACTTAATATATAATATTATATTTATTCAACCCGTGTAATAAACGAGATTTTAACCTAATAATATAATATATACACATTTAGTTGTTGCCCCAAATACAACTATATTCTTTAGTTAGCGTGATTGATATGGTATTGTGTTACTAGTTTTCGTTTGACAAGCATCATGTACTTTTATTTTTGGCTGTTTGGATTTGCCGTTTAGAATCGTTTATCTGAACCAGAGGTGAACAAACAAACCGGATCCGGATCCGATCCGAAAGATAATCCGAAACCGGATCCGACCCTAACCGGATAAAAAAGAACCGGACCGCCGGATTTTTTAGGATCCAGAACCGGTTCCAAGGATTTATGCAGACCGGATAAAAATCGGACAAAATGGAATCGGACAAAATAGAACCGGACAAAATCGGACACAAAAAATCCGGAAAAAAAGGGGATCCAATCGGATAAAACCGGATATTTAGTCGGATCTGGTTCCAAATAGGTTCCAAATCTCATACCTCAAAACCGGATCCGATCCGGAACCGGTTCCACCGGATCCGGTCATTTACCACGTTTGACTTATCCGATCCGGATCCGGTTAAAAAAAAACCGGTTTGTGCATCTCTAATCTGAACTGTACGGCTGTAAACGGGCCAAGATGAGCCCGGCTTGGCCCGCACTTGGTTAGCTTAAAAACCAATTCTAGCCGGCTCGACTCATTTATCTTGGGCTTGGCTCGTTTAAAAACCAAGCCGAGCCGGCTCGGTTCATTTGTCTTAACGAACTAAAATATTGAGCTCGGGCTCGGCTTGTAAAAAACTCGAGCCGGCTCGTTTATTCTTTTAATTTTTTTAATTATACACTTTTTACACATTGATATATAAAAGAACAAAAAAGGTATATTTTTAACATACTCAAAATGCAGTATAATCCAATTTCAATACATAACCAAGTTCTAATAACTGCTAGTTCATCAGGAGCTTCTGAGTTCTACATCTTGTTTAAAATAATAGGAGAGTTGCTTGCCCTTCCAGTAACTCACCGTTTTGTTTTCACCCGACAAGTTGTTTACCCAAGCAAAACGTGTCCTGGTATTCCACCCCTTTTATGGAATGCTTCGTTCTCCCCCTCAACCGATGTGGGACTTACATCTCAGCCATCGGGGGCAAAGAAAGTAATATCTTGACACGGTTTGCTTGGGATGTTACAAACTAAATATGAACCCATTCATGTAAAATAAAAAGCCTAAAAACAAGTAACCATAACCCATGATCTAACACACTACTTAATACTAGTAAATCATTAAATAAACATATCAAATAAATAAAAACTAACTTCTGACTCATGACCCATATGACCCGTGACCCTTGACTCACTGACTCATGAATAAACCCGATTAGACCAACAACAAAAAGCAGATTATATATATATATATATATATATATTCAGTTTTGAAGTTATATTATATTAATCTATACTATTGTTAAAATGAGGAAAAATCCAGACTATTATTACATAAGAGTATTCCCATCGGCTTCCTTATCCAAATCTTTATAATTACACTAAAAATCTCTATCATTTTCAATTAAATAATATTTTTTATACCTTTATCATTACCTTTTCTCTCTTCTGCACTCACAACCACTTTCAAAAAAAATATTAAAAAATTTATAGAGGTGAACAGTGTTTTCACAAATACACAAATGAACAGTAACATTTTCTCTCTTCTCCACTTACAACCACTCCCTAAAATATGTAGAACCTACTCACAAACATATACAGAACTTGGTGTGAATGCTCTAAGATGGGCCTATGATCTGAACAACAAAATGGAACCCTAATTAAATTTTTTTTGAACGGCAATTTGGATCACTGACGGGTCACTAACCCAACCGATCATCTCCACCTCACTCAGGAGGAAACACATCATAGGTGAGAAAACCCCTTGGACCCCCTTTTTTATCACAAGTGGGACTTGAACCCAAGATCTCCCCATTTTTAGTGAATTCTTGTGTATACACATTTGCCACTAGGCTATGCTAGTGGTTGTGGAACCCTAATTAAATGGTTGAGTTAAATTTGCAAACTTGTTTTCGGTTTGTAACGTTATTTTTATTATTATTATTATTAATAAGGAGGGATAAGGGATTAGTATGTTTATTTTGGTTTAGTTGGGGGTGCTTATTGTAAGATCTTGGTTTATTTATATTGTTACGTATCTTATGAATGCATTATGAGATTTGAGATAATTTCCATCATTTTCTATAGTATTATTTGTTCTTTTGGTTCTAAGGGTGTTATGTATCCAATGTTGCACTTTCCTGTGACAAGCCAAACATGACATTGTTGTATTAAAGCATCACTCTTTTTTATCTGTTTGTTCGTTGACTCCTTATAACAAAGCTGCAAGGTTAGCTGATTCTTCACCAGCTACAGTTCCATTGCCACTGCGTGTTGAGCCCAAGACCAAAACTGGAATAATCTATTCGTGGGTGGGGACGATCTTGCGATGGCGGCATGGCGGGGTGTGGTGGGCGGGGGTAGGGTGGGGTGGGGTAGGGTGGGGTGTGTGGGGTTGGGGTAAGGTGGGTGGGTGAGGGTGGGGTGGGTGGCGACGATCTTGCGATGGCGTGGTGTGGTGGGTGGGGTGGGGTGGGGTGGGGTGGGGTGGGGTGGGGTAGGGTGGGGACGATCTTGCGATGGCGGCATGGCGGGGTGTGGTGGGCGGGGTAGGGTGGGGTGGGGTGGGGTGGGTGGGGTAGGGTGGAGGTGGTGGGGTAGGGTGGGGTGGGTGGGTGGGGACGATCTTGCGATGGCGGCATGGAGGGGTGTGGTGGGTGGGGAGGGGGTTAGGGTGGGTGTGGGGTAGGGTGGGTGGGGGTGGGGTAGGGTTGGGTGGAATGGGGTAGGGTGGGTGGGGGTTGGGTGTGGTGGGGGTAGGTGGGTGGCCGCGATCGGGCGATGGCGGCGTGGTGGGGTGTGACGGGTGGGGGTGGGGTGGGGGTGGGGGTGGGGGTGGGGGTGGGGTGGTGTGGGTGGTGGTGATGTCATTTGGACTCGAACCCAATTGATAGTTTTTTTTTTAAAACAACCCGTTTTGACCCGGACTAATTTTGCTCCAAATCCGTTTTGACCTGAACCCATTCTGACCCGAACCCGTTCTGACCCGAACCCATTCTGACCCGAACCCGTTATGACCCGTGACCCGAACCCACCCGACCCGCCCAGTTTGCCAGGCCTAGTCACGTTCCTCCCATGTATTGGGTTGACGTTTTTTTCTTCAGCGGTCTACATTATAAACTGCCTACCCACGACTGTCTTGGATGGTCAGTCACCATCTGAAACTTTATTCTCTCGCAAACATGCATATGGGAATTTTCCTACCTTTGCTTGCCGGGTCTATCTTTATTTGTGTGATTATGCTGATCACAAGCTTGCCCCACGAAGCCTATCGTACATTTTCATGGGTTATTCCTCTCAATATAAGGGCTACCGCTGTCTTGAACAGACAACCTCACGAATGTATGTCACTAGGCACGCTCGGTTTGATGAGAGCTCGTTCCCGTTTGCTGAGAAAAATTCACGATCAAAAAATATGTCTCTACCTTTACAAGCTTTTTTGGATGATTTTCCTTTACCGAATCACTAATCTAACTTTAATTAGAGTTTGGCCCAATCTGGTAAAACTAACAGGCTCATGCAAACAGTTCATACTGACCCACAACATTGTGGGCTGTGCTCTCCCCCTATAACAGTTGAACAACCTATTACCGAGCCCCTTATCCAGCCGTTTGCACACTCCTTCGGCCCAGTAGCAGATCCTTAGCAAGTTACCCATTTACCAGCCCAAGGTGCAATCGACCAAACTGCTGAAACATATCCCGCTAATGATCTTCCACACCATCAGCAACCTGCACATGCTGAGTCTACTGGGCCTGACCACACTAGTGGGCCCGCGGATAACCCTGCCACCACTTCTCAGCCGATGGTGACTCGATGAAAAGCAGGAGTGTTCAAACCGAAACATAAGGCTGACCTTACACACATTAACCACCATGCCCTATTTTCTGCTTTGTTCACGGCTCGCGACCCCAAAGGGTTCAAAACCGCGATCAAAAGTCATCATTAGATGGATGCAATGCAACAAGAACTCACCACCCTTAGCAACAATCAAACATGGACCTTGGTCCCATGACCTCAACATCACAATGTTGTTAGGTCTAAATGGTTGTTTCGCACTAAATATCGGTCTGATATCTCTATTGACCGACACAAGGCCTGGCTAGTGGCTCAGGGGTTCAGTCAAATCCCTGATCTTGATTACTCATACACATTCAGTCCTGTTATGAAAGCAGCACTGTTCACGTGGTTTTAACATTGGCAGTTATAAATGGTTGGAAATTACATCAGTTTAATGTAATTAATGCTTTCCTTCATGGTCACCTTAATGAGCTTGTATTCATGGAACAACCGCCCCGATTTACTGACTCCCGATTTCGGATCATGTATGTCGTCTAAAAAAAGCTCTTTATGGAGTCAAATAGGCTCCACGTGCGTGGTTCTAATGGGTTCACCTGCTGTCGTGCAGACCCATCTCTGTTTGTTTTTACCCAAGGGTCATGGATCATGTACTTATTGGTATATGTTGACGATTTCATCTTATCCGGTAATCAACCCAAAGTCCTTGTGTCCTTCATTGCTCGGTTAAATCGTGGGTTTGCCATCAAAGATCTTGGTGATCTTAACTACTTTCTTGGGCTTGAGGTTATACGTACTGACTCCAGCTTATTTCTTAGTCATTCAAAATATGCATATGAGATTTAGCAACGTGCAGATCTTCTAGACTCCAAACCCTTTTGTAACATCCCAAAATTGATTTTGCGAAGTTTGTTTCGTAGTGGTAAAGCAAAGAAATCCCGTGAGAAAGATAACGATATTTTACATGACCGAGTGATGTCGCGTATCCGACTTGCGTTGTACGTTGTCGAACGGGAATAATAAATCCACCAACACTAGAACGAATATTAAAAAGGAGAATTTATATTAACCTCATGCCGACCTTATTTAAGAATAATATTTCATTGCCTAAGATTATCTAAACCCGAGTTTAATAATTAAAACCGACCTTCACGAGAGTTTTTAAACGCGAACGAGGGACCGCATAGTCGAAACGAACTCGCCTATATACATGAGATTCCTTGTGGGAATCCTCATTTGTCACAAAACAAAACACACACATGTGTGTGTTGTAGAGAGAAATCCGGCCAAGAGCCGTTTTCCGGCGATCGGATTCCGGCAAGAAGAGAAGTGGAAGAGCTTGGTGGTTCGTGGTGGTTGGCGGAGGTGTAGGGGCGGAGCTGAAGGGTGGCGATCGGCGGCCGGAGGTGGTGGTAATCACGGTTTTCCGACGAGTCAAGAAAGAACTCCGGCGAGAGATATATTTTGGGGCTTTTCCGATCTAAGCCCAGATCTACACTCCTAAAGACCCGATCTAAAGACTACAAGAAGGTTTGGTCCAAAAGATGATGTTTTCCGGCTAAAACAAGGAAATCCGGCGACTGCACGTTTTTCCGCCGCCCCGCGGCGCTGGTGGGGCTTGGCGAGACGAGTTCATGGCCGCTTGAATTACCTCAATCGGAGTTCATATGGTCAAGTTATGGGCAAAACAAGTTTCTTCTCGCGTGGTGCTCAGCAGTTTCGTACAAAAACGTTTAGTACGGACCGTACACGAAGGTATAACTCATAAAACTTATATATCTAGTGTTGGTTAGTGGCAGGGACTCGGGAAAATTATCGGGGATGTATTTCGAGAACATTTTTTAAACACGTTAAAAATGGGTTATAATTATAATCTTTATCATAATTATCAAGTAATGGACGAATGGAAGTATGGTTTTGGTATTAGAATTTATTGTGCGGTTATTGGATTGTTGGTGTAGTTTGATGTTGGAATTAGACAATTGGATATTGTCTGGTTTATCAAAAAACAAACGGGACTCTGCCCGATTTTCATTAAAAAATAAAGAAACATGCTTTTACAACTTAGACGTACTCAGTATGGTTTGGGAACGATATTGATAGACGAGATTATAAGTAATAAGGTTTTTGGAATTGTAAACAACCCGCGGGCGAACCTGTTATGTTCGCTTGGACTATTTGGGCGAAATTAGTATGTTCGCAAAGGGATCGTCAGGGCGAACTTAACCTTAAGTTCGCTTGGTATAGTGGACGAACTTAGCATTACGTTCGCTGGATTATAGCCGGCGAACTTAGCAAGTTCGCTGGAGTTATAAAGGGCGAACTTGACATCAAGTTCGCTGGATCAGATATAGAGTAAACCGACTAGTGTTGTATAAACCTGATAATTATCCGTTTATCCAGATTGTACGTGACATAGTTTGGGCGGTAGATAACGTATTGAGGATAGCTTACCAGGTGAGTTCTATGAAACCCTTTTTAAATGTTTTAAATAATGTTTTCGGGCTGGTGTGCATACGTAACGATGTGATGGTTTTATAAAATCGATGTTTGATTTTTATGATGTTTTATAAAACGATGCTTATGAACGATGTTTTGGAAAGAAAGGTTACGAAGGATGTGTTTATGAAATGTTTTGCCAAATGAGATTTACGATGTGTTTATGAACGAATGATTTTTAATAAAACGTACGAATGCTTTAACTGAAGTTTTGATGTAAAGAAGTGAATGTTTATGAAAGTCACAAACGAACGAATCTGCCATTATTCCTTAGGGAATTGAGGTTATGGGTATGAGATGTATGTTATGGGCCTTACCTTTTAGAGGCCTTTGTGGCTGGCCAACTGTTGTACAACTGGGGTGATGACGGTCACCATGGGGATTACCGTGATCCTTGAAGTAGGTACGATTTACCTTACAGGGTAATTGTGATGGAAGTTAGGTACGACTACTCCTCGGAGTATCGTGTTGGAAGTTTGGTACGTGTCATCCTTGTGATGCCGTGCTTGAAGTTTGGTACGTATATGCTATGAGGTATCGTACTTGAAGTTTGGAATTGACAGTTACGAGAAGGCGCAGATTCGATATGTTTGTTGACTTATGTGTTATGTTATGTTATTGCATGCTTTACGTACGCTTTTATTAATGAAGTTTAAATGTTATGTTTTTGGCAAACTATTTGAAGTTCAAATTTTTATGTTAAAGCTAGAACTCACCAGCGTAGCTGACTTTTAATATGCACATTCGGGTTAAGGACAGGTATGGACGAGGAACGGTGATGCTTGGCAAGCGAGAGGAGTTACTCGGCTGATCATGATGACAGGCATCCCGTTACGTTTTAGTTATGATGTGTTTATGTTTAGGCAACGTTTACGCTTTCGCATGTTTAACAATGTTGACGTTATGTTCGAACGAAATTTTCCACTGCATTATTTGATATTCAAGTTTAAGAACTGTTTGTGAATGATTAAATCCAACGAGTGAGGACTCCCGGGTTTGGGGCCTTACACCTTTCACACTCCCCTGGCTATCGGTGAGAGCTCTTAATATGTTGGGGAACCTTGCACAGATCTGAATCAGTATCTCTCCCTTGTTAGGGCCTTGCAATACTTAACCATTACCAGACCCGACATCTCGTATATCGTGAATCAGGTGAGTCAGTTTCTTCAGGCTCTTACCTTTATTCATTTGCAACAAGTTAAAAGGACTATGTGGTCTGTTAAAGGCACAATGGCTTATGGGCTCACGTTCACTAAACCATATCATACCTCCATTTTGGGCTACTCAGATGCAGATTGGGCCCGATGTAATGAAACTCATCGCCACACCTATGGATACTCCATCTTCTTGGGTGGTAATATTATCACCTAGAGTGCCAAGAAACAACCAACGGTTTCCCGGTCTAGCTGCGAGTCTGAATATAGAGCAATGGCCAACACAACAGCTGAAATTATTTGGATTACACATTTATTGCGCGAGCTACATGCCTTATCTCTTGATCGTCCAACTCTCCTACGCAACAACAAAAGTGCACTTTTTTTGTCTCAAAACCCTGTGGCTCACAACATGCTAAACACATTGATTTGGACTACCATTTTATTCATGAACTGGTGACACCCGGCAAGCTCTGCACCAAGTTCATCCCGACCAAGCTCCAGGTGGCAGGTATTTTCACTAAAAGTTTTCCTCGACCTTAGTTCGAGTTCTTTCATGCGCAACTTCTTCTCGGACCACCACCCTTTAACTACGTGGCCTATGACTCGCTAAACACAAGTGCATATTCAAAATAAACTAAACCCACTAACAATAAAACATATGACAAAATAAATAAACTAACTGCTGAAAATAATCAGTCACTTTGACCCGTTCAAACCCTCGATCTGACTTGATACTTGACTCCAGGACTCGTAACTCGTGTGACCTGTGACTCGTGAATAAACCCGATTAACCCAAAAATCACCCTTAATCGTTGTTTGTTCATGACGTTCTTCAGTGCAGCGTTCCCGTCGAAACAACCTTCACCATGAACCATCTCGACCCTTCCCGGACACCCGAGCTTCACCTCGGTCACGTCCAAGGTCTTTCTCAACTCGAACTCTCCCGGACACCCGACCTTCACGTCGGTCATTTCAAAAGTCTTTACTCGACTTGTACCGAGAGCCTTCTTCCACCGATCTAGAAAACAAAGCCACCTGCCTCTAACATTTTCTTTCAATTGCCAAAAGAACCAAATCTAAAGCCACATGCTTCAATTTCTTTCTGCTCGTTTTTTCTGCAATCCGGTTGGACTCCACAAAACAAGTCGACCCGCCTTTTCCTATCTGATTTCAACCATAGTCTCCCGTGATTTGTGTGCCGATAACCCGATTTGTGTCTGTAGCAACACCCACCAATTGCAGCCCAAATCAGTAGCCAAAACCTGCGATTGTCGACCAACCTATGCTTCCGCTGCAATGGCAACCACGGACTCGAAGGTTACCCTCCCCCCTCAAAAGTCGACTCTCAAAACGACCCTCGTTTAACATTTGCTCTAATACCAAGTGTTGGTTTAGGCCCCAATAACACCCAAGTAAAACTCACGAACATGAGAGAAAATGAATTTACTGCTTGAACTCGCTCACATCTTATTCATTAACCCTGACACAATACTTATACTTGAAATAAGATAACCTACATGATGAAACTGAACGCTAAAACGTAGACACGTGGCCCTATGACTCGCTAAACACAAGTGCATATTCAAAAGAAACTAAACCCACTAACAATAAAACATGTGACCAAATAAGTAAACTAATTATAAAAAATAATCAGCTACTTTGACCCATTCAAACCCGTGACCTGTGTGACCCGCGACCTGTGAACAAACACGATTAACCCAACACATGGCATACGAGAGACTTTTGAACCGAGGGCATTAGGGGAAGAATTGGATCCAAAGAATTTGAAACAAGCTCTTGCTTTCTTGTTTCAAGCTATAACTGAAGCTATGAATATATACATGATCAAAATATATCCATAACATATATATCCTAACATTTAGGGCTTTCTTGTTTCAAGCTATACCTGAAGATATGCATATACACATGATCAAAATATATCCTTAACATATATATCCTAACATTTAGGTACCGCGGTGATAAAAAAAAATTATTTCCATGAAACTCAAATAATAACATTACATATCTTAATAATAAATAAAGCCTTATTGAAAGTAGAAATATGAACAATGCTCTCGTTTATTCTTGATGGTAATAATATAATTCATAGCTCAACATTTTCGCAGCATCTTCTCGATGTCATCATTGGACACAACCTTTTTCAATTCTTCTGTAGGTCATCCTTGAACACAACTTTTTTCGGCATCTTGTCTTTGGATATAGCCTTTTTGAGCATCTTCTCGATGTCATCCTTGGACACATTTCCACTCCCAGTGATTACTATACTTCTTTTATTACCGGTAGATACCAACTCAGCAGAGACATCAAGAATACCATCAACATCTATGCTAAAGCGAACCTTCAGTTTTTCTTTACCTGCAGGGGCTGGTGGAACACCATGAAGATCAAATTCATCAAGGAAGATGTTATCTTTCACTTTACCACACTCACCCTGATACACATCGACTTTCAATGATACTTGGTTGTCGACAATTGTATAATAATTACGCTCCTTCATGGTGGGTATTGGTGTGTTCCTTGGGATTATGACACTCATATTTCCTCCTATGACGCTGGTACCAAGGGACAATGGGGTCACATCTAGAAGTACCATATTATTCATAGCTTTATTACCCTTTCCTCTTAAGTTTGCAGCCAACACTGCTGCACCATAAGCAACAGCCTCATCAGCGTTAATGCTCTTGCAAAGTGGTTTTTGGTCAAAAAATTCCACCAACATTTGTTGCACCTTGGGAATCCTAGTCGACCCACCCACAAGGACTATGTCATCGACGTTATGCTTGTGCATATTCCCATCTCTTAAACAATTTTCCACATGCTGAATGCACTTCTTAAAAAAATCAGCATTTAACTCTTCGAATTTCGCCCGGGTGACCTTCATTGAAAAATCAGTTCCATCATACAAGCAATCAATGTCGATCGAAGTTTCGGTTGTTGAGGACAAAACCCTCTTCGCTTTCTCACATGCAACTTTCAATCTCCCCATTGCTCTTGCATTTTTACTCACATCTTTCTTTTGTCTCTTCTTAAATTCTTGTACACAATGATCAACCATCGCCTTGTCAAAATCCTCTCCACCCAAATGAGTGTCACCCCCAACGGCTTTAACACTTATGGTTCCTTCCCTGCTGATAGTGAGAAGTGACACATCAAATGTCCCCCCACCCAAATCAAATATGAATACATTTTTCTGTTGTGGCTGGTTGCGGTTGCCAAACTTGTCTAGACCGTAGGCAATTGCAGCTGCTGTTGGCTCACTAATTAAGCGCATGACGTTGAGGCCAGCCAGTGTACCAGCAACTTTAGTTGCCTGTCGTTGCTTGTCACTGAAATATGCAGGGACGGTAATCACAGCATCTCTAACTGCTGTCCCAAGGTACGCCTCTGCAGCCTCTTTCAACTTCTTTAGAATCATGGAAGATATTTCTTCCGGTGAAAGTTGCTTGTTTACACCCTTGTGTTCAACAACAATCATTGGCTTATCGGTTGATCCTTCGATTACCTTAAAAGGCCATGATTGTATGTCTTTCTGCAGTCTGATATCGCTGAATCTGCTTCCCATTGAACGCTTAACATCTGAAATTTATCAACTAGCATGATTGTAAATCTATACTTTTCTTGTGTGACAAATATCAAAGTTGTTCACCAAATCAACTTACCGTATACAGTGTTAGCGGGGTTCCTGGTTATTTGGTTTTTGGCACCCTCGCCTACTAAAAGATCTGTGTCTGTAAAAGCCACACATGATGGGGTGATGGTGTTACCCTGTTCATTTGAAAGGATCTCAACACGGTTGTGTTGATCAAACCACGCAGCAACACACGAGTATGTTGTTCCAAGATCAATTCCGATTGGAGTTGTTGGAGGTCTTATCGACTTACCGATAGAAGTTGTTTGACCTCTTATCGACATCTTGGAAGAATAAAGAACTGAAATTACAAAATAAAAATGATCATCAGAATCTATTGTTTTATCAAGTCAGCCTCCATGATATAGTCTCATCGTCTTCGTTTTGTCAATTACAGTTGCCAAAGAGAAACTTTTACAGAAAATAGACTTCACTTAAAACTCAAGCAACCATTTATCTAATCAAATATATAAAATAAGGATACCTGTTCACTATGTTACCCCACGATATGATCGAAACTGCTCTTGGCACCTCAATGGACTTCGGATATTGGCCTGATGTGTTAATTCGGGTGGTGACTGGTAAACTTCGATGTCAGCTGGCACAGATTGCTTTGAGGGATTGTATGAGTGGAATCGAGGGTTAGCTTATATTCTTATGTTAAATTTAACCTCATTATTATTAAAAACTTAATTCTAATATTTACAACTCTGAGTTCACATTGACTACCAAAATATAAACAAGTTGCAAAATTTGAACTTATTATTTTGACTATCTTGTTTACTTTATAATTTTCTGTCGTTTTACAATAATTAATTACATGTATTAGTTTTTCCTCTTTTGTGTGCTACTTCCTTTTTCCATTGAACACGTCATAGTTTTTTTTTAACAGGTTAAATAAAATATAATTTAATCTATTAACATATACACTCATTAAAATGGAATAGCGTGAATATAAATTTTAAAAATATGATTGGACAAATTAATTAAGAATAAACATAATTTTAAATTCAAAAATATGTAGATAAAATTTGAAACAAATAATTAATTTAGTTGACTAAAATAGTGAAGTTGATTATTAATAGGAGAGTGAGGCGGTAAAATGAGAATGAGGAGGCCTAGAAATGTAACAAGTGTCCTCCTAGTTTACTTGTTTATTAGGTAGTATAGATGTGCATCCATCTTAGTAAATAACATCATCTTAAATTAACTTACACTCAGTGGTGGACTCTGAAATTCTTTTCATGGGGTCGAAATTTTTTGGGGTCGGTTGTCTTACTAAATAATAAATCTTTTCGCTCCGGTTCAAGTCGGGTCGGGTCACAAAATACATACATTGCCACTAATTACAATAATCAAATATTCACTACTAGTATACTACATAGGCAAAAAAAAATATACACACATATAGGGTTGTTCAAAAAGTTCACGACTCGTGGCTCACTCGAAATTGGCTTGTTTGTAAACGAGCCAAGCTGGCTCGGGTCGGTTTGTAAACGAACCAAGCCCGAGCCAAGATAAGCCCGGTTTGTAAATGAGCCAAGCCGCTAATTAGATTTTTTTTTTGGTTAAATTGTTTATAAAATTAAATGAGTAATGGGTGAAATAAATGTGGGCTTAATTGTCTTAATGAGTAATGAGTTAATTAAATGTGAGCTTAATTGTTTAAATGGCTAAGCTTTCAATCCAATTTAGTACAAATGTCCAATTTAGTTTTTAGTTTAAACGGGGTCGGTGTTAAAAATTATTTTTTCTTCGAGCCAAGATAAGCTCGATTTGTAAACGAGCTAAGCCGCTAATTAAATTTTTTATTTGGTTAAATTGTTTATAAAGTTAAATGAGTAGTGGGTGAACTAAATGTGAGCTTAATTGTTTAAATGAGTAATGAGTTAACTAAATGTGAGCTAATTGTTTAAATGGCTAAGCTTTCAATCCAATTTAGTACAAATGTCCAATTTAGTTTTTAGTTTAAACGTTGTCGGTGTTAAAAATTATTTTTTCTTGGGGTCGGTTAAAATTTTATAGGTGACGTCAAAATTTTAAGGGGGTCGGTCAAGATTTTAGCTCATGTATAATAAATTTTTTTTTATGGGTGTCGACCGACCCAGGGGTAGCTCTGCCAATCCTTACACTCAATCGATCGTCCAAGGTGACAGAGAAAAATGCAAAACCAAGAAAAGCCAAAACTTGGCTTACGTACGTGATGATGATACTCGCTCAACTACCCAGACATGTTTACATGCATTTTAACTAAATACCTTAATATATTATATAATATTAAATTTTAAAAATATTTAAATAGTATATTAAAGCTTTTAGAAACTTCAATTATTAAACTTATATAATTATATGAAATATAGTTAAGTATTTAATATCCTAACAACTAATAATTTTTAAATACATAACATCTTAAACGGGTAGTATACCCGCGTACCCAATGGGTAATAAGTACCTAGTACCTGATAGGTATGAGACGTGATTTTCTAATATGGTATGAGACTGAGATCATCAAAACCCTACCCATTGTCTTCATATAGAACTGATGACTGAACTATATATGGTCATGCCTAAGTTGAACAATATATGCTCATGCCTAAGTTGAACTACGGTTAGACTCCACATCTTAACCATCTCACTTGAACAAGCCAAGTTCCATTCAAGACTTGTAATTCTAGTAAACCAAATATCCTCGTCTCCATTGTTTAACGCATTCTCAAAAACTCGCTAGAATACGGGTTGAAGTTGTTCACAACTTCAACTTCTATGGTGTCACCAACTTAGTAAACACATATGTTGGATCTTATTGTACTAAAGGTTTTGTTTTAGGAAGATAGAACTCTTGAGTGTGAGAAAAAAGGTGTAAATGATAATTGTATTAGTTGTGATTGTAATTAGGGTTTGTAAAAGAGAAGGGGTTAAATACTTACCCCACATTTACATAAACGTATTACCTCTAACATTAACACCATTACAATTGTATCTAATATCCCCCGCAAGCTAAGGCCAGGGAACGACCTGTAGCTTGGAGCGTAGATGTCTAAATATGTGTGTAGGCAGTGGTTTTGTAAAGATGTCAACAATTTGATCTTCTGTGATGTAAACTGAACCCGTAGCTTTCCTTGTGCAACCTTCTCTCGAACAAAGGGAAAATAAACTTCAATATGCTTTGTTCTTGCATGAAAGACAAGGTTAGCAGAGAGATATGTTGCACCAAGTTTATCACAACAGAGAGTAGGAGCAGAGACCGTGTTTATCCTAAGTTCTTTTTGTAAGGCTTGTAACCAGGTTAATTCAACCACGGTATCAGCAAGAGTTTTGTATTCTGATTTTCTTTGTGACCGAGATACCGTCTTCTGTTTTACAGCGATCCAGCCATATATGTAGCAAATCCCCTCGTGGATCAATGATCATCCAGGAAACTAGCCCAGTCAGCATATAAGAAGGCAGTACGAGGGGAATTGCCCCACCAGTGAGCATGACTAAAGGCCCGAAGGTGAGAGCTGGAGTTGTGTCGAATAAGTAGACCATGCTCAATGGTGTTTAATTTCTAAGTATCGAAGAATGCGTTTAGCAAAAGATTGTGCCCTTTATGTTTCATTATATTGGTGTTGTTGTTTGTGGATCAAGCTGTAACATCCCAAAAATAAAACTACAATTATAATAACGGGATTTAATGTGAGAACGAACGAAATAAACGAACGGGGCATGACGGTCTAGAAGGGGGCGAACATAGGGGAGCCTCCCCTATAAATAGCCTAAGTCACCACCCTTTTCTCTCATTTTGCAACATCTAGAGTGAGAAATCATAGAGAGAGAAAGTTGGCGGATCCACCCGAGATTCCAGCCAAGTGTTGCTCCATAGCTCGTGAGAAGAACCTCCGGATTAGAAGCTCGATACAGGTAACGATCTAGCCTAGATCTGAGTTTTTGTTCGTTTTGGGTTTTTTCGGGTTTTGGATGAAAAGGTAACGTTTTTACGGATGAAACTGGAAGAAAAACATAGATTTGAGTCCTTAAACGAAAAGCAAACGTTTTGAATGTAAATAAGTTCGGGATCTTGACGTGATCAGATCCGCATGCGAAAGTTAGGGTTTTTTGCGGAGAAGCAATCATGCGTACTTATCAAGGACGTAAGAAGAAGGTCATGCATATTTATCAAGTACGCATGAAGCTAAGCCTGCGTACTTATCAAGTACGCATGAAGCGAAGTCTACGCACTTATTAAGTACGCAAGAACAAGGCCCTGCACACTTGCTAAGTGTGCAGGCATCAGGCTGGTTAGTAAAGTCAGTATAGTCGCCTAATTCAGAATGGTTAAACCATTAGAGTCGGTCGGGATTAGGTCTGATGTGTATTTAACTAATCAATTCAGATCAGAAGTGACGTTGTTGGACCTTGTTTAGGACAACCCATATTAGCTTATCAGGTGAGTTCTAGAGCACTATTTTAAATGTTTTATTAATGTTTTGGGCTCGTGTGCATACTTACGAAATGATGTTTAACGAAATGATGTCTTAAGAAATGATGTTTACGAAAAGAAAGTCGAAATGTGTTTACGAAGTGTTTTGCCAAAGAGGTTTATGAATGGTTTACGAACGGTTTAATGATGAAATGTTTTATAACAAAATGTACGAATGCTTTAACTAAAATGATGTAAAGGCGGTAACAGTTTTTATGAAAGTCACGAAATGAACGAATCTGCCACGAGTTCCTACGGGAACTAAGGTATGTATGCATGAATGGGCCATACCCTTATGGGGGCCTTTGTGGCTGGCTAACGGTTGTACAACTGGATGGATAAAGGGGTGACGACGGTCACCATGGGATTACCGGGATCCCTAATGAGATACCATTCTCCGTGAGGGAATAGTATTTAAGGTGGTACGAGCTATCCTTTGGGACGCCGTACTTGAAATGGTTAATGTGGGTGCGTGTGATCTATGTAGCACCTTACTCAAGGTCGGTGCGTGTACCCTATGAGGTACCGTGCTGTAATGAGGAATTGACGGTTACGAAAAGGCGCAGATTCGGTTTATTGTTGACTTATGGTTAATGTTACGTTATTGCATTCTTTATGTACGCTTTTATCAATGAATGAATGTAATGTTTTTGGCAATTGGTTTTGTGAAAGTTTTATGTAAAGCTAAAACTCACCAGCGTAGCTGACTTTTTAGTATGCACATTCAGGTTAAGGCAGGTTGCGAGGATGTTCGGTGATGCTTGGCTAGCGATGAAGAGTTACCCGACTGCTTATGAAGACTGGCATCATGTTACATTTTGATTTCGTTATGTTACGTTTAGACAATGTTTACGCTTCCGTATGTTGAACGATGTAATGGTTATGTTTTAATGAAGTATTTTCCGCTGCGTTATTTGATACTCAAGTTTAAGAACTGTTTGTGAATGAATAAATCCAATAAGTGAGGCCTCTCGGGTTTGTGGCCAAACAAGTTGGTATCAGAGCATAGTTTGAGAGATTTGAACACTCCCAGTGTCTGAACTTAAACTGTGAGTGGGACCGAAAGCGGATGCCAGTACGGGTAACCCAAGCCACAGCATCATGTATGAAGGTAGTATATATTTACATGTATAGTATGCCTTAGAAAGGGTTAGGTAAGGACTCGTGTTCTGATAGAATCACAAAGGTGGTCAAATAAAAATCGAAAGGTAGTGTAATGGTTAATTGCAGATGGCCAGTGTATATTAACATCTTACAGTGCTTGTTGAATTCTATTTGTTAACTAGCGTGATGACTTCGGATTTCTTGTCTTATAGAACGAAATGGAAAGGAGAGGAACCGGAAGGCGTGGTGGGGGTCGTATCGGCGGTCGTACCGAAGGCCGAAATGGTGGGCGTGGTAGGACCCCTGCGCGCCAAGAGTATAGTGAAGAAGGAAGTGTTCACACTGAACCGGCGATTAGTGTGCATGGAACTGAGCAGACACAGGTTGAAGAATAACCTTTCATTTTTGAACCAGAAGTGAGAGCAGCTATAGCTCCAGAGTTCACAGAGTTGATGAAGACTTCTCTGCCAGGTCTGTTGGCAGAAGCGTTGAAGAAGGTTAATGGGGAAGGTGGGTCTAGCACGGCAACTGGTGCCCAGAACAACGAGACTGACAACGCGCCGCCTACTCGCGGATGCGACTATAAGTCATTTAAAGCATGTGATCCGCTGGTCCTGACTGGAAAGAAAGACGCGGTGTCTACGTTTGACTGGGTAATCCGTATGGAGGCTGCCATCCGTTTTAGCGAATGTCGGACGGATCAAGTGGTGAAATTTGCTGCTAACTCCTTGAGAGAAGAAGCGTCTCATTGGTGGGAGGGAGTGCGGCAAGCTAAGGGAGATACAGCTGTTGACTCTATGTTATGGAATGATTTGAAGGCGTTAGTTATTAAGAATTTTTGCCCAAGGAACGAAATTGAGAAGGTGGAGAGAGAATTTTTGAATTTAAAGGCTGGTAACATGACTTACCATCAATACACCCCCGGTACAATGAGTTGGCACGTCTGGTGCCACACCTGGTTACTACCGAAGAGAGAAAGATTTCTTGTTATATCCAGGGACTGCCGGACAAGGTCCACACCTTTATCAAAGCAAACACTCCTACCACCTTCGATTCAGTGGTGGAACTCAGTGGTGTGGTGTATGATGATCTGGCATTAAACGATGCCGCCATTGAGGAACCAAAGAAGAGAACGAGCTTCTCAAACAAACGAACTGGTGGAAAGATGTTTGGGGCTCACGATAAGAGGGATCGGGTGGATGAGCCGACTGTTTGTAAGAAGTGTGGAAAGGAGCATGCAGGTGAATGTAGACTGGGATCTAACTTGTGTTTTAAGTGTGGCAAGACCGGGCACTACTCCCGTGAATGTCCACAACACTTCAAGTGCTATAACTGTGGGGATGCCGGTCATCTGAGTAGGGAATGCTCGAAACCGAAAATGGGGGAATATGGGAAAGGGAAGAGTACCGAGAAGAAAGAAGAGAGGCCCCGAGCAAAGACTCGTGCGTAGGCGCTGACGCAAGACCAGGCCAGGGTGGACCCCGACGTGGCGTCAGGTACGTTCATCCTTGACAACACTTTTGTTTCTGTGTTATTTGATTCGGGTGCCAGTAAGAGTTTTATATCTGCGACTTTTAGTAAACGAGTGAAGTACACTGGCAATAAGCTAGAAAGGGCTTTTAGCGTAGAAACCACTGAGGGTAGAACTGCGAGAGTGACCGATGTAGTTGACAAATCTATGATAAAAATAGAAGGTCATAGGTTCCCTGTCAGATTGTTTGTTATGGTTTTGGGAGGGTTTGATGTCGTGTTAGGTATGGATTGGCTAGCTGCCAATGAAGCGCAAATTATATGCAAACGAAAGATAATCCGACTCAAGGCTCCGGATGGTAGCAAAGTCTAGGTTTTTGGAGATCGTGGCGCCCCGGTGCCAAACGTTATCTCGATGATTAAGGCAACATATTACTTGAGGCACGGATGCGAGGCTTATCTGGTGTATGTAATTGATAAGTGTAAGGAAGTGAAGGAACTAGACGATGTACCCGTGGTACGCGAGTACCCGGAGGTGTTTCCAGAGGATTTGCCTGGGATACCACCCGACAGAGAGATTGAGTTCTGAATCGACTTAGTACCAGACGCCCAGCCCGTGGCTAAGGCTCCATATCGACTAGCACCGGTGGAGATGAAAGAACTTATGGCCCAATTAGACGAACTACTTGAGAAAGGATTTATACAACCGAGCATGTCGCCTTGGGGTGCCCTAGTGTTATTTGTAAAGAATAAGGATGGTTCGATAAGAATGTATATTGATTATCACGAGTTGAACAAACATACCATGAAGAACAAGTACCCTCTACCAAGGATCGAAGACCTGTTCGATCAATTAAAGAGCTCAAGTTGGTTCTCAAAAATCGACCTTCGATCCGGGTACCATTAGTTGAAGGTGAGGGAAGAAGACATACCAAAAACTGCATTTCACACGCGTTATGGACATTTCGAGTTCCGCATAATGTCTTTTGGATTGACGAACGACCCCGTAGAATTCATGGATTTGATGAATAGAGTTTGTCGACCAATGCTGGATCGATCTTCATCGATGATATCCTCATCTACTCCAAGAATGAGGGTGATCATGTGTGTCACTTAAAGGAGGTATTGGAAGCTCTGAAGAAGGAAAAGTTGTATGCTAAGTTCTCCAAATGTGCGTTCTGGCTTAGGGAAGTCCAATTCTTAGGTCACATGATTAACCCGAACGGCATTATGGTTGACTCAACAAAGATAATGACGGTAAGGGAATGAAATATTCCTAAGACGCCAACTGAAATCCGGAGTTTCTTGGGATTGGTAGGCTACTATTGGAGATTCATCCAGGATTTCTAGAAAATGGCTTCGCCGTTGACAAAGTTGACTCGGAAGGAGGTAAAGTACGAATGGGGTTCGACCCAAGATGAGGCATTTAAGGAATTGAAGGAGAAGCTAACCCAAGCTCCAGTCATAGCCCTTCCCGAGGGCAATGAAGACTTAGTGGTATACTCCGACGCTTCAAGTCAGGGATTGGGATGCGTATTGATGCAACGCGGGAGAGTGATCGCGTATGCGTCACGGCAGTTGAAGATTCACGAAGCTAATTATCCGACTCACGATTTGGAACTTGCTGCTGTCGTATTCGCATTGAAAATCTGGAGGAACTACCTTTACGGGGTGAAGTTTACTATTTACCCCGACCAAAAAAGTTTGAAGTACTTCTTCGAACAAAGGGAACTTAATATGAGGCAGAGGCGATGGTTGGAACTATTAAAAGATTATTACTGTGAAATCATATACCATCCCGGAAAGGCAAACGTGGTGGCTGGCACTCTAAGCCGAAAGAACGTGCCTGCTCCTATTAGAGTGAAAGCTTGCCAGTTGGTGTAACATCAGATGTGATGAGGGAAATTGAAAGAGCTCAAGATGAAGCACTTAAGGAAGGAAACATAAAGAAGGAAAGAATGGTTGGACAACAGGACAAGTTGGAATTTAACACCCTTGGTGTTAGGACACGTTTTGGACAGGTATGGATACCTATGGGTGGCGAGCTTAGAACCAAAATCCTGGATGAGGCTCATAAGTCTCGGTACTCTATCCATCCTGGTACCAATAAAATGTATCGAGATCTGAGGAAGGAATACTGGTGGTCTGGAATGAAACATGAGGTGACAAAGTACGTAAGCAAGTGCTTGACTTGCTCACAAGTAAAGGCCGAACACCAGAAACCGTATGGAAAGATTCAACCACTTGATATACCGGAATGGAAGTGGGAACATATTACCATGGACTTCATAACCAAGCTACCTCGCACAGCTAAAGGTCATGACACCATTTGGGTAATTGTGGACCGTTTAACGAAGAGTGCTCATTTCCTACCTATTCGTGAGACGTTCTCGTTGGGAAGGTTAGCGGAAGTATTTATTAACGAAGTAGTAGCACGGCATGGGATGCCTTTGACGATCGTATCTGACTCAATGTTAGCACGGCATACCACCCACAAACGGATGGTCAGTCCGAATAGACCATTCAGACATTGAAGATATGATTCGTGCTTGTATCATCGATTTTGGCGGCAGTTGGGACAGGCATCTGCCGTTAGCCGAATTCTCCTACAACAATAGTCATCACACGACAATAGGCATGCCACCATACAAAATGTTGTATGAGAGAAGATGCAGGACCCCGGTTTGTTGGGGTGAGATTGGGTAGAAGGAATTAGGAAGTATTGAAGTCGTAAGAGAAACGTCGAAAAGGTTTGATCAAATCAAAGCACAAATGAAGGCCGCACAAGATCGTCAGAAATCCTATGCGGATAAACGACGAAGGCCTATTGAGTTTGATGTTGGGGACAGAGTAATGTTGAAAGTGTCACCCTGGAAGGGAATCATACGATTCAGGAATAGAGGAAAGTTAAGTCCGAGGTTTGTCGGACCATTCAGGATAATGGCACGGGTTGGTGAAGTCGCTTATCGGTTAGAGTTGTGTGAGGAGTTAAGTGGGATTCATCCCACCTTCCATGTATCACACTTGCGAAAGTGTTTGGCGGATGAATCGGCTCACGTACCACTTACTGACATCGAGGTCGACAACAGCCTTAACTACATCGAAGAACCTATGGCTATCTTAGATAGAAAGCAGAAGCGTTTGCGTAATAAGATGATTCAATTGGTTAAAGTCCAATGGAAGCACCGAAAGGGATCGGAATCTACTTGGGAAACGGAGACGGAAATGAGGAAGTCGTACCCTCACCTATTTGACTCATGATAGGTTTTGGGGACGAAACCTATTGTAAGGGGGTAGACTTGTAACATCCCAAAAATAAAACGACAGTTATAATAACGGGATTTAATATGAGAATGAACGAAATAAACAAACAAGGCATGACGGGCTAGAAGGGGGCGAACATAGGGGAGCCTCCCCTATAAATAGTATAAGTCGCCACCCTTTTCTCTCATTTTGCAACATCTAGAGAGAGAAACCGTAGAGAGAGAAAGTTGGCGGATGGACCCGAGATTCCAGCCAAATGTTGCTCCATAGCTCGTGAGAAGAACCTCCGGATCAGAAGCTCGATACAGGTAACGATCTAGCCTAGATCTGAGTTTTTGTTCGTTTTGAGTTTTTTCGAGTTTTGGATGAAAAGGTAACGTTTTTACGGATGAAACTTGAAGAAAAACATAGATTTGAGTCCTTAAACGAAAAGCAAATATTTTGAATGTAAACAAGTTCGGGATCCTAACGTGATCATATCCGCATGCGAAAGTTAGGGTTTTTGCGGAGAAGTAAGTACGCAAGAAGAAGGTCATGTGTACTTATCAAGTACGCATGAAGCTAAGCCTGCGTACTTATCAAGTACGCATGAAGCGAAGTCTGCGCACTTATTAAGTACGCAAGAACAAGGCCCTGCGCACTTGCTAAGTGCGCAGGCATCAGGCTGGTTAGTAAAGTCAGTATAGTCGCCTAATTCAGAATGGTTAAACCATTAGAGTCGGGATTAGGTCTGATGTGTATTTAACTAATCAATTCAGATCGAAAGTGACATTGTTGGACCTTGTTTAGGACAACCCAGATTAGCTTATCAGGTGAGTTCTGGAGCCCTTTTTTAAATGTTTTATTAATGTTTTGGGCTGGTGTGCATACTTACGAAATGATGTATAACGAAATGATGTCTTATGAAATGATGTTTACGAAAAGAAAGTCGAAATGTGTTTACGAAGTGTTTTGCCAAAGAGGTTTATGAATGGTTTACGAACGGTTTATTGACGAAATGTTTTATAATAAAATGTACGAATGCTTTAACTAAAATTATGTAAAGGTGGTAACGGTTTTTATGAAAGTCACGAAATGAACGAATCTGCCACGAGTTCCTACGGGAACTAAGGTATGTATGCATGAATGGGCCTTACTCTTATAGGGGCCTTTGTGGCTGGCTAACGGTTGTACAACTGGGTGGATAAAGGGGTGACGACGGTCACCATGGGATTACCGGGATCCCTAATGAGATACCATTCTCCGTGAGGGAATAGTATTTAAGGTGGTACGAGCTATCCTTTGGGACGCCGTACTTGAAATGGTTAATGTGGGTGCGTGTGCTCTATGGAGCACCTTACTCAAGGTCAATGCATGTACCCTATGAGGTACCGTGCTGTAATGAGGAATTGACGGTTACGAAAAGGTGCAGATTCGGTTTATTGTTGACTTATGGTTAATGTTACGTTATTGCATGCTTTATGTACGCGTTTATTAATGAATGAATGTAATGTTTTTGGCAATTGGTTTTGTGAAAGTTTTATGTAAATCTAGAACTCACCAGCGTAGCTGACTTTTTAGTATGCACATTCAGGTTAAGGCAGGTTGCGAGGATGTTCGGTGATGCTTGGTTAGCGATGAAGAGTTACCCGACTGCTTTTGAAGACTGGCATCATGTTACATTTTGATTTCATTATGTTACGTTTAGACCATGTTTACGCTTCCGTATGTTGAACGATGTAATGGTTATGTTTTAATGAAGTATTTTCCGCTGCGTTATTTGACACTCAAGTTTAATAACTGTTTGTGAATGAGTAAATCCAGTAAGTGAGGCCTCCCGGGTTTCGGGCCTTACACAAGCCTAAACCCGTGGTTTTGTTTGGATGGTTGTTTTGTTGTTGTTTTTTAATTTTGTCTTGTATTTTTATGAGTGTGTTTGGAAGCCGATTGTAATAGATTAGAGTTTTCAATTTTATTGTAAATATATATATATAAATATATATATATTGTTACCTAATCAAGACAAGACAAGACAAGAGGAAGATTAAAGACCAAGAGACCGAGACAACCCGGAGAACAAGATGAAGATCTTGAAGTAAATGAGAGCTATTCAAGAATAAGAAGTTGTGTCTTGGTTTATCGTCCCCTTGACCTAGTTCGGTTTGGCTAATTGGCTCTAGCAAACCGGACGACTTCATAGCTTGATTCACATTATGTTTTGGTTCTGTTTATGCATTGGTTGAATGAAGGTCATTTTGGTTTAAATGCTTTTATAAAACAATCAAAAGGTTTAAACGGTTTAAACAAAGGTTTATTAAAATAAAAGAGTTTATTTTTAGAGTTAAAACCGGATTTTTTATTTTAATATATAATTAATGAGATTAATTATCCAAAACTCGAATATTAATAAAGGAGTTTATTAATAGATAAAATGGATCGCGATAACGAACACGCTTATTAATATAGAATATTAAAATATAACTGTACGCGAGATAAAGAGTTTATCCGTATCACGAACCATACATATAAAATTTGGAATTTTATAAACCTGTGTTTATATTAGCATGCATATATGCTACACGGTGTAGCGCTACGTATGTAGCAAGTATAAGCAAGACTGGGTATCAATCCGTGGACACCGATACCTCTGTCCACTCCCAACCTAACAATAAAAATAAGTGACTTAAACTAACAACTAAGACACTAAGACTCAAATACTCTAAGACACTAAGATGCTCGAATACTGGACAACTAAGAAACAACTAAGAGCATGGACACCGAACGTAAGGATAAGATCAGATAGAAAGCAACTACCTAGGAATGACTCAAGCTAACATGTAATGACAAGGGAATCAATCATATGACTATCTCTAATGGTACAAATCTAAGGCTAACCATGTATGTTTCTACTCCGTGAGAAAACTCGAAGACTCGTATGAAGAACGGGATAGACTGTTGCAACATCCCAAAAATAGTAAATAAGTAAATAATAATACGATAGAGATTTAAACGTCAAAAAACGAAATAAGAACGGATGGGCTTGGGCTCGACTCCAACGGGCCGATGGAAGCCCACCTTCTCCACTTCACCTTCATTTCACCATCCTAGAGAGAGAAAGGAGAGTCGGGTCTAGTGAGAGAAAGTCTCCGGATCGACACGAAATTGAAGGAGCACGTTACTACTGAGCTCGTGAGCAAAACCTCCGAATCAGAATCACAATCCAGGTAACGAATCGACCTTAAACTGAGTTTTTCTTTGTTTTGGGGTTTCTCGGGTTTTAGCTAAATAGGAGACGTTTTTGTGGATGAAACTTGAAAATAAGCTTAGAACTAGCATCTAGAGTGAAAACCGCACATTTTGATCAAAGAAAATTATAAGATTAGCATGATCGGATTAACATGCAAGAATTTCGGATTTTTGGTCCAGGAACCAGGTATTGCGTACTTACCAAGTACGCAGGAGGGACTTCCTGCGTACTTACCAAGTACGCAGGAGGAAGATCCTGCGTACTTACCAAGTGCGCAAGAAGGACCCTCTTCGCACTTGTCAAGTGCGCATGAGTATGGTCCTGTGCACTTAGCAAGTGCGCAGGCAGCAGACAGTAGGCAGCATGCTGTGTAAGTAAAGTCAGTAAGTTTAGAATGGTTAAACCATTAGAGTGGGGGTTGGGTCTAATGTGTATTTAACTACCTAATCCAGATCGGAAGTGACGTTGTGGGACCTTTGTTTAGGACAACCTAGAGAAGCTTATCAGGTGAGTTCTATGTGTCCCCTTCTATGTTATGTGCAAATCCTTTTAAATATTTTGGGGCTGAAGTGTATACACTAAATGATTAAATGTTATAAATGTCAATGTTATCATACGTATATATATAAATACTTATATATGAAAATGAATTATGAATAAAGAAAGAAGCGTATGATTTTAAAGAATGAATGAAAGAAGGACATAACGTAAAAGAATGAAATTTTGCTTTATATTACATATATATTGCATGTTATGAATGAATGTAAACGTTATAAACCCTTCTATGACAACGGCTACTTCGGTAGACGGACGACCACGTGACTATTTTGTAACCGGGACAAAAACGTTCCTTCGCAAGCTAGGACGTATGAAAAGGTATTGATGGACGGTCGAAGCACATGCCTTAACTAATGTAGAACAGTTGCATACATAATGGTCGCGTGGAAAACGGATGCCCTAGGGCAGACGGACAAAATGACGGACTACGACGGTAGGACGGTTTAAGAGCGGACGGACAAAGGTTGCCGGACGGATTAATGAATGACGGATGGTTTTCTAGAGCCGGACGGTAATGAAATGGGCTACGACGGTAGTTCTGACAGCGATGTCTTCATGACATTCGCGACAAGTATGACAGGTTGATCTCCCTTAAGATTATGGCTAATATGTGTTCTCTCAAGAAAGTATGTATGTACATATGTATATACCCTCAATGAATGTTATGTGAGAACAGTAAAGTAAAAAATATTTAAAAGTACGAATATACATATATACATTATATTCATGATAAGATAAATATTTTGTATGATTGTCTTTAAACTAGAACTCACCAGCGTTAGCTGACTTTTAGTATACATTTCAGGTAAAGGAAGAAAGGGTCGTGCGATGGCATGAAGGTTACCCGACACAAGACTGACATCCCTCTTTAATACATGTGTTAAGACTTCCGATGTCAAGTTATGTTATGTTATGTAATTGAATGAAGAATGATATGTAATTGAATGATGAATGTTTTTTTTTAATTTAAGTTCAGTATTCATGACTATGTTTATGAGTAAATCCAACAAGTGAGGTTACCCGGAAAGGGGCCTTACAAGTTGGTATCAGAGCAATAGTTTGAGAGATTCAGACATCCCTAAATGTCTGGACTTAAACTGATTATGGGACCAACGCACGGATGTCAGTCTGGGTAGCCAACGCCAACGCAGGCACAGTAAGTAAGTACTAAGGCTAATACACTTGGGTAAGAATAGATACTCAAACCTAGAACCAATAGATGTCAATGTCATGACCAATTTGAAGAGTTTGGAACCCGAAAAGCAATGTAAATTTCTAATCACAAACCGGTCACTGTAATTAAAAATTTACCTTGTTCGTACTGTTCTAAGACTATGATCTGAGAGAATGACATTGATGTATTCCCTTTATGACCATCAGGAAACTAGGAACTATGGCTGGAGGAGGAAGAAATGGACGCCGAGGCGGTCGCACTGGCCGAGTGGGTAGACCTCCATTGAATCGAAGAAGTGAAGAGGAAGAGAGCGTGCACGCAGAACACACTGAAAGTGTGCACGAAACTAATGTGACCCCAACTGGGGACGGCAATCAAGGGCCTATACATTTGGAACCCGAGGTTAGGGATGCTATTGCCCGTGAGGTTGTACTTACTCTGAAGAACATATTGCCTGACCTATTATCTGAGGCACTAAAGAAAAGCAAAGAAGAGGATGAAGGGAAAAATGAAGAGAAAATTTATGACAGTGACGGGGATGAAGTAAAAGTGGCATCAAGCAATCGTGGGTGTACTTACAAAGGTTTCAAGGATGGAGACCCACCTAAGTTTGATGGAACCAAGGATTCGGTGGCTACTTTCGAATGGATAGAGAGGATGAACGATGTAATCAACATCAGCGAGTGCCGACCGGACCAAGCGGTCAAATATGTTGCTCATTCTTTCACCAATGAAGCACTAGGTTGGTGGAGAAACATCCAAAGAACAAAGTCGCCAAATGCTCTTGCCAGAATGACATGGGAAGACCTGAAAAAGCTCATAATCCAGAAGTTCTGCCCACAGAACGAGATTGATCGTGTGGAGAACGAGTTCCTAAACTTCAAGGCTGGAAACAAGACTCATCGCCAGTATACTTCAAGATTCAACGAGTTGGCCCAACTGGTACCACACTTGGTGGAAACTGAAGAACGTATGATCAAATACTATGTCAAGGGTCTGCCACAAAGGGTCCGTGTTCATGTAAAAGCTAATCTACCATCGACCTTCGAGTCGGTAGTCAACCTGTCTGGAATTGTCTACGACGATTATGCCAATGAGGACCTGACACCTGAGACACAAAAGAGAAAGTGGGAGAACCCGTCTAGACGCACCGGAAAAGGGAAAGAAACAGCTGAAATTAAGAAACCAAGGTTGGACGGATATGAAACATGCAAGAGATGTGGAAAGCAACATCTGGGCGAGTGTCGAATCGGCACCACCGTGTGTTATAAGTGCGGGAGGCCGGGGCACTACTCCTGAGATTGTTTGAAGGATGTCAAATGTCAAGTATGTGGATTGTTTGGACATCTGACAAAGAACTACAGGAAGGCCGGCCAATCTAGTTCGGGAAAGGAGAGGGAACAGGAACAACAAAAGGCAAGGACTCGGGCCTATGCCTTAACTGAGGAAGAAGCAAGGGGAAATCCTGATGTCGTGTCAGGTACGTTTCTAGTTAATGATGAACGTGCTGCTATTTTATTTGATTCTGGTGCTAGTAAAAGCTTCATATCAAATGCATTTAGTCGTAAACTGGATTGCACTATCAACACCATAGTAAAGGCCTTTAGCGTACAAACTGCCGTTGGTAAAAATTCGGCAGTATTCCAAGTAACCGAGGATTGCATCATAGAAATAGAGGGACATAAGTTTCCTTCTAGATTATTCCTTCTCACCTTAGGAGGATTCGATATAGTATTGGGTATGGATTGGCTAGCTGCCAACGAAGCTCAAATCATATGTAAACGTAAGAGGATACACCTCAAGGCTCCAAGCGGCAGCCCAATTACGGTTTATGGAGATCGGAATTGCACGATGCCGAACATCATCTCGATGATCAAGGCCGAAAGTTACATGAGGCGCGGTTGCGAAGCTTATCTGGCATATGTTATTGATGATAGAACGAAAACGAATGAACTCAAGAATGTACCCATGGTGTGCAACTTTTCGGAAGTATTCCCTGAGGATCTACCTGGGTTACCACCTGATCGGGAAATAGAATTTCAGATTGACTTACTGCCAGGATCTGAGCCCGTTGCCAAAGCCCCCTACCGATTGGCTCCGTCAGAAATGAAAGAATTGATGTCTCAACTAGAGGAACTAACCGAGAAAGGATTTATTAGACCGAGCATCTCACCATGGGGCGCTCCGGTACTATTTGTAAAGAAGAAGGACGGCAGTATGCGCATGTGCATCAACTACCGCGAATTGAACAAGAGAACAGTAAAGAACAAATACCCACTACCTAGAATAGACGACCTTTTTGATCAACTGCAAGGTGCGAGTTGGTTCTCAAAGATCGATCTTAGGTCGGGTTACCATCAGTTGAAAGTAAGAGAAGAGGACGTACCAAAGACCGCGTTTCGCACGCGTTATGGGCATTATGAGTTTCTCGTGATGTCCTTCGGATTGACCAATGCACCAGCAACGTTCATGGATTTGATGAATAGAGTATGTCGACCATTGTTAGATCGATCGGTGATAGTTTTTATAGATGACATACTGGTGTATTAAAAAAGCGAGGGTGATCACCACTGTCACCTAAGAGAGGTTCTGGAGGTGTTAAAGCAGGAAAAGTTATACGCAAAGTTCTCCAAATGCGCGTTCTGGCTTAGGGAAGTCCAATTCCTAGGTCACGTAATAAACCCAAATGGAATCATGGTAGATCCTGCAAAGATCGAGACAGTAAAGGAATGGAACGTCCCAAAGACACCAACAGAGATACGAAGTTTTCTGGGATTGGCAGGCTACTATCGAAGGTTCATTCAAGATTTCTCAAAGATAGCCTCGCCACTAACTAAACTGACACGGAAGGAAGTGAAATATGAATGAGGTCAAACCCAAAACAACGTGTTTGAGGAACTTAAGGCACAATTAACCCAAGCTCCAGTCTTAACACTACCTGAGGGAAATGAAGACTTGGTAGTCTACTCTGACGCTTCAGGGCAGGGTTTAGGGTGCGTACTCATGCAACGAGGAAAGGTAATTGCTTATGCATCGCGGCAACTAAAGATTCACGAGGTTAACTACCCAACACACGATCTAGAATTAGCAGCAGTAGTTTTCGCGTTGAAAATATGGAGACACTATCTTTATGGAGTTAAATGCACCATTTACTCCGATCACAAAAGCCTGAAGTACTTTTTCGAACAAAAGGAATTAAACATGAGACAAAGGAAATGGTTAGAGCTACTGAAAGACTATGACTGTGAGATATTGTACCATCCAGGCAAGGCAAACGTAGTGGCTGACGCTTTAAGTAGAAAGGAAGAATCGGCACCTATCCGGATCAAAGCGTGTCAGCTGATTATAACACCAGACTTGATGGGTGAAATATCAAAGGCACAAGATGAAGCACTGTTAGAAAGAAATGTGAAACGGGAAAGAATAGTAGGACAACAAGGGAACCTATATGCAAATGCATACGGAGTACGAACTAGGTTTGGCCTGATGTGGATACCTAAGATTGGCGAGCTTAGAGCCAAAATACTCGATGAGGCCCATAAGTCTCGTTATTCTATCCACCCTAGGACAAACAAAATGTATCAAGACTTGAAGAAAGAGTACTGGTTGCCTGGCATGAAGAATGATGTGACCGAGTACGTGAACAAGTGCCTAACGTGTTCACTAGTCAAAGCCGAGCACCAGAAACCATGCGGTAAAATGCAACCATTACCAATACCGGAATTGAAGTGGGAAGAGATCACAATGGACTTCATTACCAAGCTACCGCGAACAGCTAAAGGCAATGATACCATTTGGGTGATCGTCGATCGTTTGACAAAAAGTGCTCACTTCTTGCCAATACGTGAGACTTCTTCGTCAGAAAGACTAGCAGAAGTATTTATCAAGGAAATTGTGAGCAGACATGGTATGCCGCTGTCAATTGTGTCCGACAGGGATACTAGATTCACATCAAGGTTTTGGAAGAAATTCAATGAAGCAATGGGCACTAGACTGAACATCAGCACCGCTTACCACCCCCAAACCGATGGACAATCGGAAAGGACCATTCAGACCTTGGAGGACATGCTCCGGGCCTGTATCATTGACTTCGGTGGGAGTTGGGACAGCCATCTACCATTGGCAGAATTTTCATATAACAACAGCTATCACACAACTATTGGCATGCCGCCGTTTGAAATGTTGTATGGGAGGAAATGTAGGACCCCGGTTTGTTGGGGGGAAATTGGACAGAAGGATTTTGCAAGTCTCGAAGTGGTCAAAGCTACTTCCGAGAAATTTGATCAAATCAAGGCTCGAATGAAAGCCGCAAAAGACAGACAAAAATCATACGCGGATAAGAGAATGAGGGATTTAGAGTTTCAGTAGGGGACATGGTACTGTTGAAAGTATCACCGTGGAAAGGAATCATTCGGTTCAGAAAACATGGCAAACTAAGTCCAAGGTTTGTCGGACCTTTCAAGATTTTAGCGAGAGTGGGTCAAGTTGCTTACAGACTCGACCTACCGTCGAGCTTAGCGAAATACACCCTACGTTCGACGTGTCGCACCTACGCAAGTGCCTAGCTGACGACACAGCTCACATACCTTACGACGAGATCGAAGTGTATAACAGTCTAAATTATATAGAAGAACCGATAGCCATTATTGACCGAGCTGAGAAACGACTACGCAATAAGTCGATTCAGTTAGTTAAAGTACAATGGAAGCACAGAAAAGGGTCAGAAGCTACATGGGAAAAAGAAGACGAGATGAGGGGACTATACCCTCAATTGTTTAGCGTATAAACAGTTTCGAGGACGAAACCTCTTTAAGGAGGGTAGACTTGTAATATCCCAAAAATAGTAAATAAGTAAATAATAATACGATAGAGATTTAAACGTCATAAAACGAAATAAGAACGGATGGGCTTGGGCTCGACTCCAACGGGCCGATGGAAGCCCAGGTATATAAGGGGCAAGGCATCCCACCTTCTCCACTTCACCTTCATTTCACCATCCTAGAGAGAGAAAGGAGAGTCGGGTGTAGTGAGAGAAAGTCGCCGGATCGACACGAAATTGAAGGAGCACGTTACTACTGAGCTCGTGATCAAAACCTCCGAATCAGAATCACAATCCAGGTAACGAATCGACCTTAAACTGAGTTTTTCTTTGTTTTGGGGTTTCTCGGGTTTTAGCTAAATAGGAGACGTTTTTGTGGATGAAACTTGAAAATAAACTTAGAACTAGCATCTAGAGTGAAAACCGCACATTTTGATCAAAGAAAATTGTAAGATTAGCATGATCGGATTAACATGCAAGAATTTCGGATTTTTGGTCCAGGAACCAGGTATTACGTACTTACCAAGTACGCAAGAGGGACTTCCTGCGTACTTACCAAGTACGCAGGAGGAAGATCCTGCGTACTTATCAAGTGCGCAAGAAGGACCCTCTGCGCACTTGTCAAGTGCGCATGAGTATGGTCCTACGCACTTAGCAAGTGCGCAGGCAGCAGGCTGTGTAAGTAAAGTCAGTAAGTTTAGAATGGTTAAACCATTAGAGTCGGGGTTGGGTCTAATGTGTATTTAACTACCTAATCCAGATAGGAAGTGACGTTGTGGGACCTTTGTTTAGGACAACCTAGAGAAGCTTATCAGGTGAGTTGTATGTGTCCCCTTCTATGTTATGTGCAAATCCTTTTAAATGTTTTGGGGCTGAAGTGTATACACTAAATGATTAAATGTTATAAATGTCAATGTGATCAAACGTATATATATAAATACTTATATATGAAAATGAATTATGAATAAAGAAAGAAGCGTATGATTTTAAAGAATGAATGAAAGAAGGACATAATGTAAAAGAATGAAATTTTGCTTTATATTACATATATATTGCATGTTATGAATGAATGTAAACGTTATAAACCCTTCTATGACAACGGCTACTTCGGTAGACGGACGACCACGTGACTATTTTGTAACCGGGACAAAAACGTTCCTTCGCAAGCTAGGACGTATGAAAAGGTATTAATGGACGGTCGAAGCACATGCCTTAACTAATGTAGAACGGTTGCATACATAATGGTCGCGTGGGAAACGGATGCCCTAGGGCAGACGGACAAAATGACGGACTACGACGGTAGGACGGTTTAAGAGTGGACGGACAAAGGTTGCCGGACGGATTAATGAATGACGGACGGTTTTCTAGAGCCGGACGGTAATGAAATGGGCTACGACGCTAGTTCTGACAGCGATGTCTTCGTGACATTCGCGACAAGTATGACGGGTTGATCTCCCTTAAGATTATGGTCAATATGTGTTCTCTCAAGAAAGTATGTATGTACATATGTATATACCCTCAATGAATGTTATGTGAGAACAGTAAAGTAAAGAATATTTAAAAGTACGAATATACATATATACATTATATTCATGATAAGATAAATATTTTGTATGATTGTCTTTAAACTAGAACTCACCACCGTTAGCTGAATTTTAGTATACATTTCAGGTAAAGGAAGAAAGGGTCGTGCGATGGCGTGAAGGTTACCCGACACAAGACTGACATCCCAGTTTAATACATGTGTTAAGACTTCCGCTGTCAAGTTATGTTATGTTATGTAATTGAATGACGAATGATATGTAATTGAATGATGAATGTTTTTTTTAATTTAAGTTCAGTATTCATGACTATGTTTATGAGTAAATCCAACAAGTGAGGTTACCCGGAAAGGGGCCTTACAACTGTGCTAAAATGTCTAATGAGGGATCTCTGGTCGGTCTCACCACTCACAATGTCATGAAATACTGTGATCCACAACCCCAGAGCAAGGGACAATAAAGAACTAGAATGTAAACGAACCCTAAGAGCACTAACACCACGAATGAAAGGTAAGACTCGACGTGTCACACCCCAACCGACGGCGGAAACGTCGGGGCGGGACATGTAGACTGTTCATGAGCACAAGGTTGACTAAATTGTAATATATTAAATCCATTTCCATTCAAACAAACATGAATCAATTCTAAAGTACATAATGAAATACAATTTGTTTTTGAATTAAAATTAACTAAGTCCAAAGCCTATGTGTAACATGTCTTGATCAAACTCATATGATAGCACCTGAAACATGAATAAAATAAGGTCAACTAAAAAGTTGGTGAGCATACACAGGTTTGTATATGGATAGCATATAGTTTGTAAATAAACAAATCCATACATATTAGGATAAAATAAAGCATTTATGGGGAGCATCTATTGTGTAACGAAGTACAATCAAACCTTTGTAACTAGCATGCAAAAATTGTGTTGTCGGTAACAATCACCCTACCTGGGTGGGTTTTTCAGACTCAATAGATCTATCATTGTTCACCGTCGGCTTGAATAGTTAATGATTGCACATAATCGCATACAAAAGTTAGCACAACTAGCACTCGGGCATAAAGCTCAAATTGCAGACATGAATGTAAAGAGGATTTGTACTTGTGTAGTTTGTGTAAGTGTAAGTAATAGTGTTGTATAGTGTTCATGTTCCACCCCAAAAAGTGTAAAAGAGTAAAAGGGGCTATGTAATACTCACTTGGTTTGAAGGCGTAGCTAACACGAAATACTAGCTATAAATGAGATCCTTGTAATGCACAACGTTAACCTAGTGTGGAATGTATATAGGATTAATAGTATGCTCAATATTCTATGTTTAAGTCTAGGATTGAATTGGTTGTGTGTATAAAGCTTGGGGTTTGTACTTGAATGGTGTTGTATAAAATGAAAGATTTGGAATGAATACTTTGAGAACATTTTGATTAGGGTTTGAGTTTGAATAACTAAATAAATTAAATAATTATTATTTATTTATTTAGTTATAAAAATAATGTAGGTAATAGGTTTAGTTAAGTATAACCTAAATAAACAATTTTTGTTTAAATATAAATTAAATAAATAATCGTTACTTTATTTATTTATTTATAAAAATATGTAACATAGTCATTTAGTTATAAAGATGTACCGAGCGTTTTAGATTAATAAATAACTTTTGTTAAACTATTTTTTTTATAAATATGTATAAATATAATTTTGTAGATTTAAATGAATAAATTTTTGAAATAGGAATTTGATCCTTTTTAAATAAGGTCAATATAAATCTTTATTAATTATTTTTATTTGAAAATTCATTTGGAATGTTTATTGGTTTTAAAATATAAATTTTAGTATTCTGACAAGATTTTCTCACACACACGACCGTGCATGGGACAAGGCACGATCGTGCTAGGACCACGGGCACGACCGCGTTGGTCAAGGGTGCGACCGTGTTGATTAAACAGAAGGTACACAAGGCTGCTCACTAGGCACGACAGTGCCTGGGCCAGGCACGACCGTTTCTAGGGTTCTGATAGCACGACCAGGTCTAGCCAAGAGGCACGACCGGGTCAGAGGGTGAGGCACGACCGCGCTTGGAGAGGCGCGGCCGTGTCTTCATGGAGCACGACCGTGCTAGAAGACTTGCGCGACCGTGTCTGATCCAAAACAGAACGAATTGTCTAAATCTTATATTGTTAATGTTGGAATTCATAGGGCTTTCATCTATAAGGTTATTACGAGTCTATTAGAATATATTAATTGTATTTAAAACGTGTTCAAAGCAGTATTCGATTAAACCATTTTGGAATGAACCCTAGATTCGGGTTCGTGTTAAATTGTATATTGTAAGCCCAAATTAGTTTGGGGCTTTTGATCTATAGACTAAATCGAAAGTGTAGGAGGTTTCAATTACCCGGAAGGACGATGAATTGATAGTGTACGGTAGAGATGAGTTCTGGCGACGACGGGTTTGATCTCCGGCGTCTTCTGCTGCAACTCCGGCTGTTTCAGTGCGTCCAGAAGTTTTAGAGAGGATGATAATGCGTTTGTTTGGGAGGATTGAAATCTGAATGGTGGATTCGATGAGCAAAAGATGAAGAGGTCGACGGTTTTAGTTTAAAAATCTATAATTGGTTTTAATTCAAGTGTAATGTCGATGTTTAATTGACTAATGATGGTGGTTAATAGATGAACGTGTATAACGGTTACAAAATTGAACGGATTTCGGATTAAAGACTGATGTGAGGCGTGACCGTGCCTATAAGAGGTGCGACCGTGCCAAGATGAGGCGCGACCGTGCCAGACGAGGCGCGACTGTCACACCCCGACCGATGGCGGAATCATCGGGGCGGGATATGTAGACTGTTCATAAGCACAAGGTTGACTAACTTGAGATATATTAATTGTCAAGTTCCACTACAAATATTCAAACAAAACAAATTCCACGAAAAGAAATATAATTGAAATACATAAGTTCTTTATTTATTTTAACTAAGTCCAAGCCTATATGTAGCACATATTGACTAATCTCACATATTAGGACCTGAAACATGAATAAAATAAAGTCAACTAAAAAGTTGGTGAGTATAACATAGGTTTGTATATAGATAGCATATAGTTTGAAAAATAAATCCATACATAACATTATAAATAAGGTATTTATGGGGAGCAGCTATTGTGTAACTAAGTACAATCAAACCTTTGTAACTAGCATGCAAATTGTGTTGTCGGTATCAATCACCCTACCTGGGTGGGTTTGTCAGACTCAATAGATCTATCATTGAAAACCGTCGGCTTGAATAGTTAATGATTGCACATAAGTGTTCACAAAAGTTAGCACACATAGCACTCGGGCATAAAGCTCAAATTGCACACATGAATGTAAATAGGATTTGTACTTGGTTTGTTTGTGTAAATGTAAACATGTAATTTGAATAGTGTTCATGTTTCACCCAAAAAATGTAAAAGAGTAAAAGGGGCTATGTATACTCACATGGTTCAAGGTGTAGCTAAACACGGGAGACTAGATTGTAATTCGATCCTTGCAACTCACCACGTTAACCTAATGTATAATGTATATTTGAATTATTAGAGGGTACAATAGTCTATGTCTAAGTCTAAGATTTAATCGGTCGTGTGTGACAAGTGTTGGAGTGACAAGTATTAGTGGTTCGTATTTGAATGAAAAGTTTTGTAAAATGAGGAATTTAAATACATAGTTCTAAAATAATTAAACTAGGTTTTGAGTTTGAATAACTAAATAATTTTAAATAATTATTATTTAATAATTTAGTTATAACATTAGTTGTGTGATTTATCTTATATAAATAAATAATTTATTTATTTATTTATAAAGACATGTAGCAAAAAAATATTTATTTATAAAAGTGTGTAAAAATAAAATATATTTACCTTTGTAATAAATAACTTTCATTTATTTATTTTTCCTTTAAAAAAAAAAAGATAAGTATTGATTTTCTTTAATGAAGTTAATATTTTATAACTTTTATAATATTAATTGTTTTTATTTAGAAATTAATTTAAATATTTAAAGTTTTGTTTTAAAAGTTTAATATGCAAATTAACACTTTAATTTGGATTAAATCGGAATTTATATTGAAATTTAATGATTCTGCTATAAATGTCTCAAGGTTTATAAAAATATATTTTATAAAATTTTTGGAGTTTTAGAACTGATTTTAAAAAATGAATGCAGACCACCCGGTTCGAACCCGGGTGGTTTCTGCATGGATAGCGCGCAAACACCACTAGACCACGGGACTCACCCGTGTAACAGAACAGTTTCTAAACGTATTAACATGGACTTACAGTGGAACCGGGTTTGGGTTTAAGGGTTGCGCAAAAAGGTTCGGTGATTATGGGTTTCGAACCCACGCCACCTGGTTCGGCGGCGCAGTGACTTGCCGGCCGGACCAGGTGGTTTCGCTGGATTATAATGCATTCAAAAAATTTAAAACATAACTTTCGGATCGAAACCCAAATCAATACGGGAGCCAAGAACTCTAGAATTCGAATTGGTTCGATTCTGTATTTTCAGCATAAATTGATATAGGGCTATTGATTAGGGTTCGATTACGATCTTAATGATCTAAAACTTACTCGTTAAGATTGGGCAACGAATGTTGTCGGCTACGAAATCTGATCGGCTGTTCTTGGCGATCGGCAGGAGTCCAAAAGTGAAATGCGGTTTGATCGAGAGTTGGGAGAGTTTGGATGTGTGTGTACGATGGTGTGTGACTATGTTAATTTGATAATTTTTATCTATTTTAGTCGATTTGATTATGAGTCATCCGAAACCGTTGCTAGACGGGAATCACGCGTCGAATCCTTGATTCGGGACTGAATTGGATCGCAAATAGGGTCTACATTCATCCAAGAATGTTTTCGCGTGATTCACGGGACGTAAACACGTTGATCTTCACGAATTAATGGAGGATTGATACGGGTTTGACTATTAAAGTCAAATTTGTTTGAATTTGAAAATTGACCGCGTAATCGGTCGAATTGGTTTGATATTTGGGCCGGGACTTGGTCGATTCTTGTTTGGGTGAACATGTGGAGTTCAATTCAACCGGAAATCATCGAGTAGCAGCCTTGGATTAACAAGATTTGGGCTGTTTGACTTTTGAAAGTCAATTGAGTCAAAAAAGTCAAAATTAAGAGTAGGTTTCCAATTTAGGGTTTATTTGATTTGGGGTCCGATCACCGTGAAATTTCTTGTTAATGGAATAAATGTATCTATGCGTATAAGTATTTGATTGAAAATTTATGTAAATGTATACCCGTAAAAGGGTTTGCGGATGTGTGTTTAGGATTTAATACTTGGAACTTACAGCTTAAAACAAAACCAGTGTACTAGAATTGGAAATTAAACGAGTTACATTAATTTCAAACAAGTAGGAAAATCAGAAATGTTACAGCGACCGTGCCAAAACATGGCGGGACCGTGCCTACTAGGGTTTCTGGTTATTTACACAATCAGCCCTTGTAACTTCAGCTTTGACAGAATTAGCTTGATTAGAATTTAACAGAACACCTAACAGGATAACTAACTGGATTAACTCTAAGAGGTGTTACCACTTGATTATGAGTTCTAAATCCTTGAATTGAATACGATCGGCTAACGATTAATGAGGTGTAGGTTTGAACAAGTATATGATTCAATGTCGTGTTGTTATTTTATTAGTTAAAATAGGGTCAGAAAATCAGAGATGTTACAGTCTCCCCATGTTAAGGGAATTTCGTCCCGAAATTTAACTAATGGAGGCTATTAAAAATCAAGAAACAGGTGGGAGTTTTGGGTTCTCGGTGAGTTTTGATTGTTGTATTCTGGGGAGTGTAACCCTTGACATGGCTTAGGCCTGATACTTAAAGTTGAATATGAAAGGTGATAATGAATTTTGTTTTGAAATGAATTTAAGGAGGAGATTGTCGAATAATAATTCTGAATTCTAAATGTGAGATGTATTATTTGGAATGAATTTGATGGAATATTGATAATTAGGGTTTGTGTAAGATGTAGTATAATATACTTTAAAATTATCAGCGGGTAAAAGATTTCATAAACATTGGTCTAGGTCAAAACTTCATGTGACACGAGCAACGTTACTTCTGATAATATTATAGGACACTTATATATAGGAAGTACCATCGGCATATCCACCATGCCCTTGTCATATCACATTAGTTTCGTTGTTACATATCATGATAAGTTTTAGGTCACAACACACGACAAAATTTCACTATGCTTTCCATACGCTGATTTTCATAATTCCGTGTGCACCCGTAATTACTCAAATCATCGCATGGTCCGTATAGGTCATTCCGTTGTGTGCGGTTCAAGGGGCACAATTTCACTCCGTCCATGTCCATTGTTTTCACATAAAAGTCGCTAACAAGTAACTATGTCCTTAAGCAGGTAAGTTCACGACTAGAGAGTAGTAAAGTAGAATAACTTAAAGTTTCTTAGTTTGCTCGTGTTTGAACAAGAATACGTCAAACCCCGAGTCGTTTCCATGTATTATGGTCTTCAACTTTGGTGAACAAAGTGCATGACCATATCTTGTGTATAATGTAATCAATCAATTGTAATAATTGTAAGCAATTTCGTTTCATGTATAAAGTAAACACACAAGTCTCTTGTGTAGCATGAACATCTAGCATTATATATTTTGTAAATCAATGAGCTCTCACGTGTAATGTAAACAACATAGTATCACATGTATTATAGGAAATGAATTTCATGTTCGGTGTTGACAACTTAGCATCATGTATTTTGTAGATCAGAAACTCTCATGTGGAATGTAAACAATATAGTATCATGTGTAATATAAACAGTTTAGTATCATGTATATTGCATAATGTGCATAGTTTAATATGATGCCCTTTCTAACCAAATGAGTTTCATGTTAATGTGGTCAATCTAGGGTTATGTATCAAACAAACAACGGTTATGTGTCATGTATATTGCAAACAACTAAGTTTCGTGTATTATGTGCTCAATCTAGTAGCATGTGTATTGCAATTAAGCATGTTTCGTGTGTTATGTGATCAATCCAGTAAATTGTGATTTGTAGGCAAACTAGTTTCATGTATTATGTAATTTGGATAGCATTGGGTATATTGATAATAATTAGGTTTCATGCACCATGTGGTTGCGTTGGGTATATTGTGAACGTGCATGTGTAAGTTATTGAACTTCGAGTGTGTTGTATACTAACGGGTTTTGTATGTGATTGAGCGTTGCGGGCGAGCGGGTTGTTTGGCGTTCTTGTATAATGTGGTAGTTAGGTTCTAGCTCTTAACTCTCATTGAGGTTGATGGATAGGGTTAACGTCTACGCGGTATGGATCGTCTCTTGAAGCGATAAGTGAAAGGTAATGAGAAAGTTCTGAAAACGTTCGGGGAAATGTGTTTACAAATACGGATCTTTGTTTGAAATTTGAAAGTGGTAAGTCGTCCTTGATTGTAGATATATAACGTAGTGAATCCATTGAGTCACATAATTTAAATAAATAGACAATTTATGGGAAAAATCTTTTAATTTAAATTTTCAGCTATTTAATAAGAGAATATTTTTAAGCGGAATTATTGGCTAAACAAGTAGTCGTATACTAATTTAGCCATGGTTTAGAAATATTTTTCTTTAATGAGGAAAAATCATAATTATTTATCAATTCGAAATAATATTTTTATAAAATAGATTGTATTAAGTTTCCCTATCAGGTGAGAAGTTTTTATGAAAAATTTATGTTTTTGATACTATCTAACAGTTTGCTAAAACATTTTGTTTGAACAAAATAACGAGGTTTGTTTAAATCAAATAGTAGGATGATTTGTTTACGAAGGAGATTGTTGGTAGTGTACTAAATCGTACTGAATGAAAAAGGTGATACTTGAGAAATTTGAATAAAAAATAAAATAAAATAAAAAAAATGATGAGTGTAATTCGCGCTCAACGGGTCAAATCAATGAACAATAACCTTTAGTATTGAAACATATAAAATTAATTAGATTCTGAAATGTTAAACATTACTATAAACATAGGGAAATGGTTCTCAAATCGAAAATTTAAAGACAATAATTAGAAATTTCTCCTAACGTCTCTGGTAGCCTTCCACTAGAAAGAAGAATAATTCCCAAGGCGAGCACCGCTATGGTCACTCGGGTAGCCGATCTGGATTCAACTTTAGCTGTCTCCGTGCGATGCTCCGGTATTTCTTTTTCGAGGATGGAGGTTAACTCCTTTTGGCACCCTAATTGGTTTGCTAGACCATCCATTCTTTGTCCTTGTAAGTCGTGCATTACCCCTTGCTCCATTCCTTGCCTCTCAAATTCTGAGGTCCTTACATATTGGTGCGTGTCATTGATTGGAATTTCAATAGTACTAGTGAGTGCCATGATATGTCTTACCCAAGGATTAGAGTGATACGGGTCGGGCATTAGATATGGGTCTCTTAGTGGAGGTGGTAACTGATTGTGGAGATGAGGTGTCTGATACGGGTTTCTGGGCGCGGGTAATCCAGGTGTTCGAAGTCCCGGGCCGGTGTTCCTAATCCAGTCTACCCTTACATCAAACCTTGGTCTAGCAGCTGCGGGTGTTGGTGATCGATGCACGGGTGATCCGATGTCTTCTTCCCAATCAGATCGGGACGGTATACCGGGGAGGTAGGAGAGTAGGAGTCCATGTTTAGCAGGAAAACAATGGAAAGGTTGTAAGCGATAATAAAATACTGTGTGTCAAATATAGGAGTTCTCATAGGTTTAGAGTTTGACTAGTCATAATGCCGAGTCTTCACAATAGTATTTTAGGAGTACACTTGACCTATAAGTAGTGTATCCCTTAGGAGAATTCCCAGGAAAGAGGGGTGGGTCACTAGGACACACTTAAGTACTCTATCTTTCCTTAGCCAGAATCCCGCATGGCCTACACACTCTTCCAGCCATCATGTATTAATAACACTATTGTTGGGCTCATGGTCATGACGAGAATTGTTGTGAACTGGGCCTTGTGGCCCGAAAGTAAGATTTATGCATTTGAGTGGGCTTTTGCTTCTTGGAGGATAGATGGACTTCTTAGTTTATTATTGATGGACATTAGGCCCAATAGTTTAAAAATTTGTTGTTCACAAGAGGTATGGTATTATGTATGTGAGTTTAGGGGTGCATGAATAACTAAGTATGTATGTGTGTGTGTGGAAACTTAGGATAGCAGTTTTAAATAAATTAAGTAGGTAGCAATGAATAGGAGAAAAAGTTGGCAGGTAATGTGACACATAGATTATTAAGTATTGTGTCATATGATGTAGTTATATAGTATACCATGTAAGAATATTCACATAAAAAAAATAATCATATAGCATGTAAATAGTAATGAGTGTAAGCACAAAAGTTATCAAGTAGTGTGACACATAAGTCATTATGTATTGTATCACGTAGTGTAAATACTTATGATAACATGTAAAAATATTTACACATGAACTAATAATGTAATATGTAGTAGCATGGAATTGTATAGGTGTCCTAAAGTTATAGTCTAGGTCAAGGGTGTCTAATAACCTAGTTCCCTATAACCAAGGCTCTGATACCAATCTGTCACACCCCAACCGACGGTGGAAACGTCGGGGCGGGACATGTAGACTGTTCATGAGCACAAGGTTGACTAAATTGTAATATATTAAATCCATTTCCATTCAAACAAACATGAATCAATTCCAAAGTACATAATGAAATACAATTTGTTTTTGAATTAAAATTAACTAAGTCCAAAGCCTATGTGTAATATGTCTTGATTAAACTCATATGATAGCATCTGAAACATGAATAAAATAAGGTCAACTAAAAAGTTGGTGAGCAAACACAGGTTTGTATTTGGATAGCATATAGTTTGTAAATAAACAAATCCTTACATATCATGATAAAATAAGGCATTTATGGGGAGCAGCTATTGTGTAACCAAGTACAATCAAACCTTTGTAACTAGCATGCAAAAATTGTGTTGTCGGTAACAATCACCCTACCTGGGTGGGTTTGTCAGACTCAATAGATCTATCATTGTTCACCGTCGGCTTGAATAGTTAATGATTGCACATAATCGCATACAAAAGTTAGCACAACTAGCACTCGGGCATAAAGCTCAAATTGCACACATGAATGTAAAGAGAATTTGTACTTGTGTAGTTTGTGTAAGTGTAAGTAATAGTGTTGTATAGTGTTCATGTTCCACTCCAAAAAGTGTAAAAGAGTAAAAGGGGCTATGTAATACTCACTTGGTTTGAAGACGTAGCTAACACGAAATACTAGCTAGAAATGAGATCCTTGTAATGCACAACGTTAACCTAGTGTGGAATGTATATAGGATTAATAGTATGCTCAATATTCTATGTTTAAGTCTATGATTGAATTGGTTGTGTGTATAAAGCTTGTGGTTTGTACTTGAATGGTGTTGTATAAAATGAAAGATTTGGAATGAATACTTTGAGAACATTTTGATTAGGGTTTGAGTTTGAATAACTAAATAAATTAAATAATTATTATTTATTTATTTAGTTATAAAAATAATGTAGGTAATAGGTTTAGTTAAGTATAACCTAAATAAACAATTTTTGTTTAAATATAAATTAAATAAATAATAGTTACTTTATTTATTTATTTATAAAAATATGTAACTTAGTCATTTAGTTATAAAGATGTACCGAGCGTTTTAGATTAATAAATAACTTTTGTTAATCTATTTTTTTTATAAATATAATTTTGTAGATTTAAATGAATAAATTTTTGAAATAGGAATTTGATCCTTTTTAAATAAGGTCAATATAAATCTTTATTAATTATTTTTATTTAAAAATTCATTTGGAATGTTTATTGGTTTTAAAATATAAATTTTAGTATTCTGACAAGATTTTCTCACACACACGACCGTGCCTGGGACAAGGCACGATCGTGCTAGGACCACGGGCGCGACCGCGTTGGTCAATGGTGCGACCGTGTTGATCAAACAGAAGGTACACAAGGCTGCTCACTAGGCACGACCGTGCCTGGGCCAGGCACGACCGTGTCTAGGGTTCTGATAGCATGACCTGGTGTAGCCAAGAGGCACGACCGGGTCAGATGGTGAGGCACGACCGCGCTTGGAGAGGCGCGACCGTGTCTTCATGGAGCTTGACCGCGCTAGAAGACTAGCGCGACCGTGTCTGTTCCAAAACTGAACGAATTGTCTAAATCTTATATTGTTAATGTTGGAATTCATAGGGCTTTCATCTATAAGGTTATTACGAGTCTATTAGAATATATTAATTGTATTTAAAACGTGTTCAAAGCAGTATTCGATTAAACCATTTTGGAATGAACCCTAGATTCGGGTTCGTGTTAAATTGTATATTGTAAGCCCAAATTAGTTTGGGGCTTTTGATCTATAGACTAAATCGAAAGTGTAGGAGGTTTCAATTACCCGGAAGGACGATGAATTGATAGCGTACGGTAGAGATGAGTTCCGGCGACGACGGGTTTGATCTCCTGCGTCTTCTGCTGCAACTCCGGCTGTTTCAGTGCGTCCAGAAGTTTTAGAGAGGATGATAATGCGTTTGTTTGGGAGGATTGAAATCAGATTGGTGGATTCGATGAGCAAAAGATGAAGAGGTCGACGGTTTTAGTTTAAAAATCTATAATTGGTTTTAATTCAAGTGTAATGTCGATGTTTAATTGACTAATGATGGTGGTTAATAGATGAACGTGTATAACGGTTACAAAGTTGAACGGATTTCGGATTAAAGACTGTTTTTACGTTTTAACTGATGTGAGGCGCGACCGTGCCAAGATGAGGCGCGACCGTGCCATAACGTGGCTTGACCGTGCCTACTAGGGTTTCTGGTTATTTACATAATCAGCCCTTGTAACTTTAGCTTTGACATAATTAGCTTGGTTAGGATTTAACAGAACACCTAACGAGATTACTAACTGGATTAACTCTAAGAGGTTTTACCACTTGATTATGAGTTCTAAATCCTTGAATTGAATACGATCGGGTAACGATTAATGAGGTGTAGGTTTGAACAAGTATATGATTCAATGTCGTGTTATTATTTTATTAGTTAAAATAAGTTAAAATAGGGTCGGAAAATCAAAGATGTTACACAACGGTCACGCAATCTAGACCTAACACACAATGGGTAGGAGGTTTCAGGCTCTATCTATCACGTGGTCAGTCTCAAGATAAGGTAGGACACTAACAATACTCTCTAACTACAGCCTATACACCAACCGTTATGATCAAATCAATCATCTATCAATCAAAACACAAAGTAAAGATCTATAGCATGCATTACCCGACCTAAAAAACACAAAACCAACCAGACACAAGCACACATGATCAAGGACAGTAGAAATTAAACATAATCAGTATTCATAACCATTCAAGAACAGATTCTAAGATCAACACAACAAAACATATGATTAAAACCCGCAAAAGTGTCAATACATGAAACCAATCATCAAACCTAGGTAGTTATAACAAGTTTAGCCAATCATGAGAAAAAAATAATCCAAAAAGTTAATATAAACGTTTATCATAAAACATAAAATAATTAAGCTACCTACTAGCTTAAATTAATTCACATAACTGCTAGCTTAGTTAATTCATCTGTCTGCTTCAATTAATTTTCAATTTTCAGCTGTGTGCTTGCTTCTTTTCCAATTCTTGATCTTGGTCGTGTTTTGAGGTGTGCGGGTGCTTTGACTTATTTTTGATCTTTTGTTCTTCGATGAGCACAAACAGCCGCCCCCAATGATTCTTGTATTAGTCCTTATTTTCTGTTTGACAGATACTCCTAGAATAGCTGGCAACAACAATTAATTCTCTTCTATTCCTTGCGTCCAAATAACACCTCCAATCCCAACTTTTCCTTCCCTCCCTCCCTCCCTCCCTCCCTCTTCTCCCCTTCACGACTCCCTTCCCATATATTTATTCTTTTTTTTTATTTTTTTACCTAGCTCACTCAACCAATTAATTTCTAATACATCCCATATAATCTAAGTTTAGCCCATTAATAAACTATTTGATCCAAAGTTTTCGTAATCCCTCCAATTCTTCAATGTCCAACTTTAGTTTCTTCAAATTCTTCGTTTGAGCTTGTATTCATTCAACACCTATAAAATTCATATATAAACTAATTAACCATTGATTCACGTGAAATTAATAAAAAACTGACTAAAAACGAGTGTCTAATACGCATGAAATATATATATATATATATGTATATATATACATATATAAATGTAATAGCACGTATTATCAGAAACTATGTGTGGGGTGGAACCTCACTGATAAATTGGCTGCCTAATTTGTCCCAAGTATTACAAATGCGTGATTAACAACTATCTAATCCATTGAATTAAAATATATATAGAAGTAATAAAAACTTTTAAAAAAATAATCTGTAAGCATGACAGCTTCTTTTGCTTTATTTTTATTCTCAACTTTATTTTCTTTTTGTTTTATTTCAACCTTATTTTCCTTTTTATTTTTCTTTTATTCTTCTCACTCTTATTTTTACTTTTATTAGTGCTTGTGTTAGTTGATCTATCTTGTAGGAACTTTCAAGGATTGCGACCGTGAAATTATTGCTAAGAGGAATGAATGAATACAAGTACCACCATTCGAAAACATTTTCTTTAAATAGACATAACGCTTTTGAACGGTTTACGTGTGTAATTTTTATATTTTTCTTTATTTTCGATAATGATAAGCTCGATACTTCGAAATTGGATTTCAATGAATGAGGTAAGTTCTTTAACAAGAAATCGGATTTTTGATGGTGACATTCCCCTATGACCAGTTTATTTTAATAATTTTTAAATAAAGTAATATTTTAATAAAATCTAAATTATTTTTTGTTATCTTTTAATTAAAAATATATTTTATTTTTTTAAGTATTAATTTCAAGTAGTTTAAAAAAAGTCAAAATTGGTCAAACTAGGGGGATGCACTACCGTGCAACCCAATGCACGACCGTGCATCGGTGTGCGTGCGTTTAGATGTTAAATTGGGGCAGAATACCCACTTTCTTTAAAACCCCTAACTTCGAAAACGCTCGGATTCGGCCAAAACCATCTAAAAACCACCGATTTCTCACGGTTTCTCCCGATTCTTGCTTCCAATCTCTTCCCTAAGGTATGTAAACTTGTCCATTATCATTTTTAGGTTGATTTATGCTCCAAATAGAGCTAATTTTAGTTGAATGAAGCTAGGGTTTTATTTTAAACTTTGGTTTGAATGTGGATGGATCTTGACTAAATGCTTAAACTAAACACACATTCAACCATATTCAATGATTATGTAACACATTTTGCTTCATTTAAGCGGATTTGTTCTACTCGTATGAACGGGTTTTTGAATTTTGACTTAAAACTCTTGAACTTGGAAATACAAATTGAAGCATGAATCTTGTATATATGTGTTTAGATTTAGTAAAGCTTGTTGGGAAATTGTTGATTTGTTTTAAATGAGTAAAGAACTTTAACGGGTTTGACTTTTCAAAAGTCAACTGAAATGTCTTCCGTCTATATTTATAGTCGTATTGCACCGTTTGAATTTGCGCCTTGTTTGATTAGTTACAATTGACCACTTTAGGACTCGAGAGACATAACTGTGCCATAACCATACACGAATTTGTGTTTCTCTTGTAAAGTCCAAAATTATACATATATGTGTGTGTGTGTGTGAATATATGTGTGTGTATATATATATGTATATATATATATATATTTTATACTTGTGGAAACATGACTTCCATCAAGTTTTTGGCACCATTGATATATGTGTTGAAGCACTCTTGTTTCTGTATACTAACTCCTATAATTGGTGATTATAGAGCATGGCGGAATCATCTAGAGCTTGCGAAAAGCGAAGACGGATGAGGTCTTCATCACGATCCACCCCATCTCCAACTACTTACGGCGGCAATGGATCCCCACCTTCTCCACCATCACCACGTTCACCCTATCACCGTCAACCGATGCCACATGGATAGTTTGATTTACATTCATGGCTAGTGTTTGATCCAGAGGACGCCATAGAGATAAAAGCTTACCATAAGCTTCAAGAACTTATGGGGTAGGAGTTCGGTATCCAGAAGACTATCTGCTATACTACCTTGGATGAAATCAATCTACTGAATGAACGTGCTGAAGTCATTAATAAACCATGGGAGAGGTTCTTTGCTATTCGTGATACAACCTATTATGAGCTGACCCTCGAATTCTTGGTTTTGTTCTCATTTGCGAGGCTGGTAATTAGTCTGGAGTTGCACGATTGTGTTAGGTTCAGGATGGCCAGACATTGTGATCGCGTTGTCAAGGTAAATCAAAAACAATATTAAAATCTACTTCTTAGCTAACTTAAACTATAATACGATAAATAGGGTTGTCGAATCCCCTCGTGGAAAATGCTATTTAGAAAACTATTTATCAATACTATTAAAGTTTCAAACTTTATTAATTAAAACACTAGTAAATAAAAAAAACAACTTGATTTGGGATGTAAAAACAATTGGAGAAGAATGACCACTCCGGGTTTCTGATTCAGCAAAACATAAGTTTAGTTTTAATTTAAAAACATATAGGAGATCACATAGACATGCCCTTGTTTAAATTGTTCAATCCAATTTCAATTATATAAAACCTAACACACAACCAAGTTATTCCCGATGCAAGAAAACCAAGAAACGATGACACGTGCGAAAATGTTAAATAAAATCAAACCGTTAATAAATCGAACATACAATTGAATCCAAAGAACTTAATGGGTTCACAAAATTCAATCCCAAAATTGATCAAAAACTTAAACCATACGAGTAGATGCATAAATCGTTCACCCGGAGGGATCACGAAGAGCTTAGCTGCTCATAATCGCAACAAACATCGCAAAAACAAGTCTAGAACTTACAAGCATGAAAAACTAAGAAAAATGGAGCCAAGAATGGTGAAAATTGCCTTAGAGAACCTCTTGGACGGCCGGAACAAGAAACCTTCGAGAGTAGAATCCTCGAGGCTTTAAAATTGGAATTAGGTTAAATTTTGCCGTAATCCAGCCCCTAGTGTACTGCGAAACATCATAGGCCAGTCCTTCGCGTATCGCGAAGGACAATTTAGTTGGGCCCCTTTTTCATTCTCTCGTGTACCGCAAAATTCTCTGCCTCCTTCTTCGCGTACCGCGAAGAGCATACTTTCCAAGATTTTGACTTTTTGACTTTGACTCTTCCGTGCTTTGTACCTTCTTCGATTCCCTCGTGTTTCCAGCTCATTAAGCACCTTTAACTTGTATCAGACACAACTATCAAGTACAACGTAAAACGACTCAAAGTACAAAGCTAGGTGCTTAAAACAATACAAAACCGACTCTTTAACATGGGATATTTAACACTACATCACATCCCCACACTTAACCATTTCTCGTCCCAAAAAAGAATCATGCCATGGAATCATAACTGAACCTGCTTTTCACACTTTCATTAATTTATTAGCACAAATATAATCACGCATTAACTGTAACAATTAGTATTTCGATTCGATTAAACCCAATCACCGACTCATCAAGCCCCCGATTATGTGATCTACTATCCTATATATTTATTAAGTAGTCAGTCTATCTATGGGTCTCATACTCAGAAAGCTACAGCTCAGCCTATTCCCGCCTCAATGTCATGTTTAAGCCCAGGTTAAACCATATAGATTTCTCACCACTATAAACACGAATTTATATGTTTTAAAAATTATGGATGGATAATGGATCGATGGATGAATGATACAAGCTTTTATTAACATTATATGAATAAACCTAACCAAGTGGTGTTTTAATCAAGTTGGAACTCGACTTGTGACACATAGGCTGCAGTTTTTAGCAATGAAGTACATAAAAGTTAACTTAGTGGTGTTTCAACCAGTTTGCCATCCCGGAGGGTAACACATAAGTGAAACTTAGTCATCCAATGTTTGATTACTTAAGAATCTAACCCATGGGTGTTTTAACCAAGTTTCTAACCTGGAGGTTAACACGTAGGCGACACTTAAGCTCTCAAATTAATTAATTAAGCTCATGCAATGATGGAATTATGGAACGCGGGCGCCACCAACTTTCGGATTTATTCTCATAAAAAGAAAGCGGCCTGCCAAAGAATTTTAAAAACTTATAAATTTTTGTTTATAGTGGTACCTATCACCCTATATTGACAGTTTCGACCTTACCATCACCCCTAAGATGAGAACACACAAGATATCCTGATTAATTATTCAATTAAACCTAGATGCACTATCAGGATATTTAAGCTCTTAAAGTCGGTTGGGTCTACCAAAACGTTACAAGTTACACGTGCTTTTTATTTTTATTATTTCATTTATATTCCACAAGCACAATTTCCCGTTCTACCTATCATTTTCCATGTAGTTGCAAAAAGTCTAATCCAAGGACATTTTTAAAATTTTTTGTAGATTTTTGATTTTTTTTTCCGACTCTATAGACTCAAACTAGTCTCCCCTCCCCACACTTGAACTCTACATTGCCCCTAATGTAGGATAAAAGACACTAAAAAGAAAATACAAAAATAAAGGAAAACTTAGTTGGTCAGACGATCGTATAGCATTTCATACGCGATCATATTCAACATCTGCTATTGGGCTGCCTTGTACAAGAGATGCATCAAACTCGGAATGTCACTACCCGAATGGAGATTGAGTACGAGTGGATTAATCCAAACCTGGAAAAATTAAACTCGAAACAAACCCGCAAGAATCATACTGACCTAATATATAAACTCTATAAAAACTTAAAAGACCCGACGGACTAAACACGACTCAAAAATGCAAAAAATGAAAAATTAGGGAAAAGGACCACATTTTAGATCCCTCGCGTACCGCGAAGAACCTAGCCTCACTCTTCGCGTACCGTGAAGAGTGGAATTTCACCTGGCCCTTATGTGATTCCCTCGCGTATCGTGAAGAAGACCAGACTGGTCTTCGCGTACCGCGAGGATCCTTCCTTCACAGAAGGTTTTGGCCTATTTTTGCCTTAGAAAAATTTTCATCCCAAAATCCCAAATTTTCAACTTTTTCAAAAACCCGTTCCAACACTTCATTCATGTGCATACACCTGGAACGTCGTTTTTGATGATTTTCTTCACTCAAATGGCCATAAATCCCAGAAAAAACTTAGAGAAACACAAAACTATAGCGATAACACCGAAAAATTACACAATTCTACAAACTCTATAACAGCATCCTACCCCCCATGGGTTTGTGTATTGCCCTCAGTTACACTCATACCAGCCTTGATTTCCCGAGGAACGTCCACACACTTGGCCACTTGCTTACAAACTAAAGAAAATAAAGAAGTAACAACCTAACTTACTTTCGTAGGAAACACGATTGCATTTAGCTTATGCAACAAGCCTTTTAAACCCCTCGGTAGTCCGAGAGGACGAGTTGCGTCTCGTAAAGGTTTCTAGAGAACACACCCACAACGTTCATTTAACTAGACAAGAAAATTAAAATGAAAATACCTTAGGTTGCCTCCCAAGAGCGCTAAGTTTAACGTCTTTAGCCAGACACGGTTACCTGAATTACTTTACGGTGGTTGGAACACAAATTCTTTTCCAAATGCTATTGCACATGCTTGGTGATAGTCATTCCCATTAAATTTTAGGTTCCGCATGTATTCCACAACAATGAATTCTTCTACATCTCTTATTTCCCAGGATTCGCCGGTCTCATATGAATGCCTCATAAACTTGGGCGGTTTCTTTGATCCAGCTGGTGATCTTGTTTCTGATCTGTTATAACCACCTGAACTTTCCACCTGATGCTTCCATGGTGGCTTTCCCATTTGTATTGTATCGTCCCCACACTTATGGGTTGCTGCATCCACTACCTCATTCACCTCATTCTTCAATTCAGACATGTCAACCACAAAACTTTTAACGTTTGTGCCACCCTCATCGACTTTGGACCGAGGGGGACATTTGTTAGTAGCACCGGTTTTAAGACCTTTAAATTTACTAAAGTATGTAAAATCATTTGAACGAATATCTAAGTTGAACTCACGGTTGCCAAATATCATGCTTACTGTATTATCCTTTCAGTTGATCAAAGCGTTGGCAGTTGCGAAAAATGGTCTTCCAAGGATGACCCTTTCTTGCTTCTTCTTCACAGTATGTGCATATTAAATCACCAGAAAATATTCGGCGTAATAGAATTCTCCTACCTTCACAACAACTCCTCTAACCATCCCCTAAGCCTGTTTCCTTGTCAAATCGGCTAACACCACAGTGGTGTCAACTTGCTGAAGAGGGCCAAAGTCAGACTGGTCATACAGGCTGCCTGGTAGTATACTGACCCTTGACCCCTAATCCAATAAAGTTTGCTCAATCTTCAATCCCCCAATTTTAACTTGGATAATGGGTTCCCCTTGCTCACCTTCATCCTCCGACTCACTCTCATCTCCTTTTTCATGGGCACTTACCGCACTAAATAACCATTCTTTGATCCTGAGGAGCTGGCTCCTTGATGTTATGGATTGAGTTTAGTGTCATCCAGGAGTTGCCCCTGTGGTCGTCCCACCACTTCAGCTATCTTTTCTGCCAACTGACCTAGTTGTCTTTCAAACAATTCATTGGTCTTGATCTGGATCTCTCTATCCTGCTCAATCCTCTTCAGGGATTCTATGATGACTGCAAACTGAGAGTCATTACCAGCTGGAGGTCTATTCTACTGGTTCCCCTGTTGTTAGAAATGCTGGGCCTAATTTTGTTGATAGTTCCTCTACTGATAGCCCCCTTGTTGATATCCCTGATTGCTTTGATTCCTTTGATAACCGCCCTGATTGTATCCTTGCTGGCGGTTCTGGTACTGCTGCTGATTTCCACCCTGCACATCAGAACCCTGAAAGTTAGGATTTAACTGGTTAGATGCATTACCATACCCGAGATTAGGATGCTTCCGGAGTCCCGGATGGTAGTGAGTTGCATTCAGGTCCGTCTGTTTCCTTTCTCCTCCAACTTGATTCACTTCTTTTGCCTTGCCCTGATCCCTCAGGCAGTTTGCCAAGGTATCTAGTTCATCACACCGGATATGTTTGTGACACATTTGCCACATTCTTCCCCCCAGACCTGCCAATCCTTGCTATTTGGATCTCCATGGCATCCAATCTCTTCTATGTCTCATAATCTATTGACTTAGCAGATGCACCCGTCTTTGTCCTCCTACTCGCATGAGCTTTCCTTTTCTATGTCGTACACATCCTCTCTAATATATCCTAGTCATCATCCTCATGATTAGAAAAGAAGGTGCCATTGCTTGTTGAGTTCACATCCCTTACATCCTCAGGCAACAAACCATCATAAAAAGCCTGAATCAACTCCCACCTCTCTATGCCATGTTGTGGGTAGTTTCTCAGTATCTCCTTGAATCTCTTAAATGTCTCATAGAAAGGCTCCCCCGATTGTTTCCTGAAGTCTCTGATTGCAACTCTGGCCTGTAACATTTCTGCCTTTCGCGTAGTTGTAACGCTTACAGTATTCGTGAATCAATGAAGCTTGAAACCTTCATCATAGCTCGGGTTCACATCATACTTGAAAATACCTATTTCATGCACATTATACTTATTACATGGTTACATGTTGACTGAAACGCTTGGAATTTCCTTAAATTGCAACTTGGACCGTTAAACCATTTAAAAACTCGTTTATCGACACGAAAACTCACCCACTGCTAATTCAAAGGCAATGTATCAACCATATGTGCCTAACATAGTTATTTAACTCATTCAAGTTGTCACATAATTCAAATTGATGCCCTAGTATGTTAGTTAGTGCCTATACGTATCCGTTCGCCTTCTAAACCGCAGTTTGACTCCGTACCGTCCACAACCACCAAATACATCCTTTATGACACTAAATTATGTTTTAAAATGACTAAAACATCCATTTCATTAAAATAAAACAACTTTCATTTACAAAACTTTCCTTAATTAAACTCCGAATTACGAAAACCGAACGTTTTGTGCACCAATGCACCACTTGTATACTTGAGGGACCTAGTTGTCCATTCCTAAACAATAATTTCGAAATTTTGGCTGGTAAGTGGTGGTTGGAGGCTGCATTAGGGTTAGAAACCCTTGGCTTCTACTCCAAGTACTTTCCTAATATACAACCCTTCAATTTCTAGTATAAATAGGAGGTCTATGGTGCCTTATTCTTCGCTATTTACCCTCAAACCACCTCCAATACCCTCATTCCCTCCTTAGTTTCGAAATCCCTGCCCTAATCCTTGAAGAATTCATAAACCACAACACCAAGAAGAGCATACAAGGTTTGAGGACCATTCCAAGTAAGTAACATCATCCTTTTCGATTCGGTTTCTTTCGTTCTTTGATTTTATCTTCTCTACACCTCCAATCCTTTTTATTTCTTTCATGATCTTATGATCATTAAAAACCAGCCTCTCAAACCCTAAACTTTCATGATCTAACTTCGTTTTAATCAAAAAGTCTCTTAAAAACTCTAAAAAGTTGCACAAGTGCAAGTCTAGATTCTAGACAGAATACTTGTGTCGACGGCCATATCTTGGTCATCCTTAATCCAGAAGGGCTTTTTTAAAACCAAAATCGAAGTTCAAACAGCCTTCTTTCCATAAAATTTAACCTCATAATTTTTTGACAAGTTTAAGGCGTTCAAACGTATTTTTTAGAGGTAAAAGTCAATTCTGACTTTTTGATAGAATATTTGTCATTATTTTCCAGGACCATATCTCTCATTCTACAAATCAAATAGTGTTCAATCTTTTTGCAAATCAAACTATATTGAATATTCTTTAAAATCATATAGAATCGACATTCTAAGTCTTTGTAATACTCCGTAAAATGACAAATCAAGACAGAAAGGTCTATTATGGACCTCTGATCCTTTGTCAAGATTTTGGGATATTTAAATTGCCCAAATTAAATAGATTTATTAACAAACGTTGTTCATTATAACTTAAATTAAAGATCTGGAAAATCTTAGAATTTTTGGAAATTGTTTAATATTTTTAAAACATGCATAAAGTTCAACAACACAATCTGTCCAAATCTGAATTTTACAAAACTAACCCTAATCTTCTAACATTTGAGCATCCTTAATTCTTTGAGTTTCTTTTCTTAAAAACATTTTATTCATAATCTAAGGTGTTGCATGCATTAGAACCTTATCCAAACCTACGATGTACGTATATGACAAATGAACGGTTCTGGCTAGGAAAGATGCGGTAATCTAAACGAGCCCTTTGCGACTGACCCCTCTTTCCTGGGAATCTTTTCATTGGATGTACTACTCTAGGTGGATTATCGTTTTCTATTATGCAACCACCTATCCTCCTTCGTCGTTCCCATTCAAACTTTCTCTTCGCGTAACGATAATTCCTTAAACTTATTCGATTCTTAAGTTCTATAGGGCACGTTCACTAAGGTTGATACACCCGCCTCCTCTCTAATCATCAAGGTGAGATCATAGTCCATTTTTTCTTTATTATTTGGGGTGGAACATGTAATAAGCAATAACAAAAAGACATTTTTAATACAATTCAAACAATTGGGAAAGGTTTTCATACTCGACGTTAAAACATTATTTAACTATAGACAACATGACTGCATAAACACGTTAAGCCGGGCATGTCATTAGGTTTGGTTGTGGCTTCATGTTGTGACGTTTTACTAATGTGTGTATGTGATGTATTGCCATGAATTGTGTACGTCTTTCTATGTTTATTTTATAAAAACCTATGCATCTCACCAACTTTGTTAGTTGACTCGTTTTAATACATGTTTCTGGAAATACCGCGTAAGGATAGACTTTGGACTTGCTCACATAGGATGGCCTAGTTATCAATTGAAGACTTATGATTTATTTTAAAGTTGTTTTGTTTGATCAAAATTGTTATCTTTTGTTATTTTGAGACACATGTAATCAATTTAATGTTTATGAAATCTTAATATTAATTTTCTTTATTGCCATGTGTTCTCATATTCAATTTCATCGCACTCACGTGTTTCCGCTGCCGGTGGGGGTGTGAAATGGCCTCATTGGTTTTATGAGGTGGAAAGTACTCGTCTAGGAACTGCTGTTGTAGCTATGCCTAGGTGGTAATGCTAGGAGATGGTAGAGAAAGGAACCATTGTTTTGCCCGGTCCTTTAGTGAAAACCGAAAGAGCATCAGTTTCACCTTGTCTGTAGTGAATCCCTGACCACCAGCATGTAGCCTCATAATCTGATAAATGTGCATAGGGTTCCTCAGTGGCTTTCCCATAGAAGTGTGGGAGGATCCCTAAACATCCAGGTCGGATCTCAAATGCATTCCCCCTGCGAGTGAAACGGTGGTATAACAGGGGAAGCATTCACGAAGAGCGAACTAAAACCATCCGAGTAGATGCATAAATCGTTCACCTGGAAGGATCACGAAGAGCTTAGCTGCTCATAATCGCAACAAACATCGCAATAACTAGTCTACAACTTACAAGCATGAAAAACTAAGAACAACGGAGCCAAGAATGGTGAAAATCGCCTTAGGGAACCTCTGGGACGGCTAGAACAAGAATCCTTCGAGAGTAGAATCCTCCAGGCTTTAAAATTGGAATTAGGTTAAATTTTGCCGTAATCCAGCCCCTCGTGCACCGCGAAACATCATAGGCCAGTCCTTCGCATACCGCGAAGGACAATTTAGTCGGGCCCCTTTTTCATTCTCTCGTGTACCGCAAAATTCTCTGCCTCCCTCTTCGTGTACTGCGAAGAGCATAATTTCCAAGATTTTGACTTCTTGACTTTGACTCTTCTGTGCTTTGTGCCTTCTTCGATTCTCTCGTGTTTCCCACTCATTAACATGGGATATTTAACACTACATCACATTGGCACAGATAGATTAACATGGGATATTTAACACTACATAACATGGGATATTTAACACTACATCACATTAGCACCTTTAACCTGTATCAGACATAACTACCAAGTACAACGTAAAACAACTCAAAGTACAAAGCTAAGCGCTTAAAACAATACAAAACCGACTCTTTAACATGGGATATTTAACACTACATCACATTGGCACATATAGATTACACAACCGGTATTTACTGAGAGCTATAGTGAGTTCGGTGAGGGGGAGGCATCCCTATTCTGGGGGAGGATCGGGTCTGGAACATTCGACCCACACAGTTAGAAGAGCACCAACTTAAGGCACCTCTCCACCGATACCTTCATAGATGTATATTCCTTTCCCTCGGGGGGGGGGGGGGGGGGAAAGGACAACACAGGTGCGGTAAGCCTTAAGGATCTCTTCCATCTACATTGCCTCATTGACCAAGTGGACTGCAACGTGACCTACAGTCTGGCCAAGTTTTTCACTAGAGAATCACGATATTGTTCCTCGAACCACACATTTGGAGGGCCTTTCATTACTCGTCTTGCCTCCAACCCGCTCGTGTCGGGACGATACAGGAAATGGACCTCCCTGTCACTACCGTCGACAACCAAATGTTGATCAGAATGAGGATGCTAAAAAGGAATAATAGAATGTATCAACTGGTATCAAGGTAACATATGAACGGGGATAGCTGAGGAATCGGACGATGATGCAGGGGCAGAACAGTTAGAGCCAGCACCCTGAGGAGGGAGACAGAGAGGATGACAGGGGGTGCCACCTGTTTATCACACCACCGCGGACCCCTCCATGCTAGATTTGATGATCCGTATGGGTCAGCTGGAATATACGATGGATGGCATACAAAAGGACTTCCATGATCACACACATGATTCGTATGCCCATCAGCAGTATCAGTAGCCCCCCGATTCACACCAGCAGTGGTCACATCCTCCATTCCAGTAATAGCTCTTTCCTCCTGCATCTCTGATTTTTGTGGTTCTTTTCTTATGATATTTGTGGTTCTTGGATATTTTCATTTGATTCTTGACACTTGATGCTTGTTTGGAATGTCCCTTGCATAATGGCATTACTATTCTTTTAATTATCTATTTAGGGCTTTTTGGAGAATATAGGGTTTTCGCGTACCTCCAACTAAACTTGCCGGCCCTTCGCGTGCCGTGAAGGCCAAAACAGTCGGGGCCCAAATTCATGATCCTCGCGTGTCGCGAACTTCTGGAGCTCCATCTTCGCGTATCGCGAAGATCTGTAAATCCAATATTTCTTCTTCTTCTTTTTCTTGGACTTCTTCTCGTGCTCGATTTCTTCATGATTTAACTTCGTATTCCGCACAAGCACCTGTAAACATAACACAGACTCAATACGAACTAAAAATGAATAAAAACGAAAACAAAACTATCTAAAACGCACAAATACAATTGGATAAAAGACATGTGTTTTGCAACACATCAACATCTAAGTCAAAAACCCCAAATTCACTTTCAAGAACCCTAATTCTTGAAATACCAAATTAGATGTTTAGATGATGTTATCTACCACCCATTACTATTAATCAAGGTAGATAACTAGTAGTATCAAGTTATGTTTCAACTTTAACACCCAAAACAGCCCCAAACTCGTTTTCACCCAAAAACCTTAAGAACACCATCAATGGTGGATGTAGGAGAAGATAGAACACTTACTTGTTGATTGGAAGGAGATGTGCACACCAAATCCTCCAATTTTAAGCTTCCACTTACAGATTTTTAAGCTAGGTTTCTTCCTCCCCTCTTTCTCCCTTTGAAAATCACGACACACACTCCTTGAATGTGTGTGTGTCACCACCCCCCATTGCCACATATGGCCAGATTTTGCAAAAGTTACAAAACAGCCTTTCCACTTCTATTTTTGACTCCTTTTTTCCTCAATTTAAGTTGAAAGCCTTTTAATTGAAATTAACCCTCAACTTCTACTTATTTATTTACACCCCACTATTATTAACCACAACAAAATATAACAAACCCGAGAAATGGTTCGTTACAAATCATTCCCCCTTATTTTGGGTTTCGTCCCCGAAACCCGACCTCACATAAATAGGTTAGGGTAGTAATTGAACATTTCCTCCTCGGTTTCCAGGTCGTTTCCTCCCCATTCCTATGCTTCCTTTAAACCAACACTTAGTTAATCTCCTTGTTTTGTAAGCGTTTCACCTTTCTATCTAAGATAGCAATTGGTTCCTCAACATAATTTAACTTTTCATCCACTTCTATATCATCCATGGGAACAAAAGCAGACTCATTGCCAATCATTTCCGCAAATGCGACACGTGAAACGTTTTATGAAGCTTACTTATTTCCCCTGGTAGCTCTAGATGATAAGCCACCTCACCCACACGACTAATCACATTGAATGGTCCGATAAACTAGGGACTGAACATCCCACATTTCTGTAACCGAATCACCCCTTTCCATGGGGAGACCTTTAAAAGCACAAAGTCTCCCACTTGGTATTCAATTAGCCTCCTCCTCTTGTCCGCATAGGACTTTTGTCGATGTTGAGCGGCTTTTAAACGCGCTCTAATTTGGTCAATACTTCTCGATGTTGTCTTGACCACTTCTTTACTACCAAGCTCCATTTGACCAATTTCACCCCAACACACGGGTGTTCAACACCGTCTTCCATACAACATTTCAAATGGTGGCATATCAATACTCGAGTGGTAGCTATTGTTATACGAAAATTCCGCCAACGGTAAATGGTCATCCCAACTACCCCCAAAATCTAGCACACACGCCCGGAGCATGTCCTCAAGCGTTTGAATTGTCCTCTCGCTTTGTCCATTCGTTTGTGGATGATAAGCGGTGCTAAGATTTAGTCTCATCCCCATTTCCGTCGGGTTTTGGGCAGTTTAGTGATTAGATCCATCGTGATGTTCTCCCACCTCCAAAGCGGTATTTCGAGCGGTTGAAGCTTTCCATACGGCTTTTGGTGTTCGGCTTTCATCCTTAGACATGTGAGGCATTTCTCCACATACTTCACAATGTCTCTCCTCATTCCCGGCCACCAAAAATTGAACCTCAAATAATAAAACATCTTGGTTGCCCCGGGATGGATAGAATATTTGGATTTATGCGCACCCTCAAGAATGGTAGTCAACACGTTTGATAACCTAGGAATCCATATTCTCCCATACATAGTTTTTATCCCCAAACTATTCTCCTCGAGTTTATCCCCATACAACACCATCCGTTCCTTCCTTAAATCTCCTCTGAGCGCTATAAATTGAGCCTCCCGGATTTGATGAACAAGAGACGATGAAATAGTTATCTCGAAGGATTTCACCTTTATTGGCGAATGACTACTCTTATGACTAAGCGCATCCGCTACCACATTTGCCTTTCCCGGATGATAGAGTATCTCAGAGTCATAGTCTTTGACCAGTTCAAGCCATCTCCTTTGTCTCATGTTGAGATCTTTTTGGTCAAGGAAATACTTGAGACTCTTATGATCCGTATAAATTGTACATTGCACCTCGTACAAATAATGCCTCCAAATTTTGAGAGCGAAAACCACGGCAGCAAGCTCTAAGTAATGAGTTGGGTAATTTGCCTCATGTGTTTTCAATTGTCTTGAGGCATAAGCAAACACCATGCCCCTTTACAAAAGTACACACCCAAGTCCGGAATGCGAGGCATCCGAATATACCACGAAATCCTCCGTCCCTTCAGGAAATGACAAAATGGGTGCCTTGGTTAACCTTTCTTTCTGAAGTTGAAAGGCAGACTCCTGATCGAGACCCAATGTAAATTTCATATCCTTGCAGGTCAACTTCGTCATTGGTAAGGCAATACGAGAGAAATTTTCAACAAACCGCCCATAATAACCTGCTAAGCCCAAAAAGCTTTTAATCTCAGTGGGCGTCTTCGGCGACGACCAACTTTTAACCGCACGACTTTGGATGGGTCTACGGAAATCCCCTCCGCATTCAAAACATGACCCAAGAATTTCATCTCCCCGAGCCAAAGGGCACACTTGGAGAATTTAGCATAAAACTTTTCCCTCTGAAGAACTTCAAGAATTTCACGAAGATGGCAAGCGTGATCGCCTTATATTCGTGAATAGATTAAGATGTCGTCGATGAATACAATGACGTAACGATCAAGGATTGGTCTACACACCATGTTCATAAGATCCATGAAAGCCGTGGGTGTGTTTGTTAAACCGAAGGGCATAACCATAAACTCGTAATGACTGTAACGAGTGCATAATGTCGTTTTAGGAATATCCTCCTCCACCTTTAACCGGTGATATCCGGACCTCAAATCGATTTTTGAAAACCACGACGCTCCTCGTAATTGTTCAAAGAGATCATTAATCCGAGGTAGTGGGTACCATTTTTGATAGTCAACTTATTCAACTCTCGATAGTCAATGCACATCCTCATGCTTCCATCCTTGTTTTTGACAAAAAAGGGACGGGAGCACCCCAAGGCGAGACGCTTGGGCGTTTAAAGACCCTATCGAGAAGTTCTTGTAGTTGATCCATCAACTCCTTCATTTCCGAAGGCGCCAACCGATAAGGTGCTTTAGCTATCTGAAGCGTGTTTTATATGTAGATAAAAATATAAATATATATATCCTTGGCAACGACACCAAAGTTTTAGTAATAAATATATTCCATTTGGAGGTACACAAAATCAGGTTTTAAATTTATAAATTAAAATGATAATTACTTCAACTAAATACACACACAATAGGCAAGTGAACCTATCGCAGCGTAGTAAAGTATGGGTAAGAACCAAGTATCGAACCATGGACACGGATCCCGTACTCAACCCTTGCTATTGTCTGACTAGGATAATAAGTTGGAAAATGGGTTTTGTTTTAAAAGGAAAATAAACAGATAATAAATGTAATTAGAAGTATTATCCCGTTTAAGGTGTTACTATAGTTGTTATCCGTTGTTAATTAACGATATATTTAAAGTAAGGTTGGTCATAGTTACTAATACAAACCCTTTCGATAGGGGAGTTAGTATTTCGTAACGGAACAGTGACTACGGTCATCCAACTGTTCCTTAATGAATATAACGGACCCTAAACGGGGTCTCAACTCCGTCGGTATCTCACAGTTCATTATTCGGACTAAGATTATCCAATGACTAACGTACGTCATGTCTTGTAACTTCCTTTGGAAAGTCGAAATGCGCAACTCCCTCCAGAGCTACTTTATGAACGCTCGGACCTAACAAATTATGTTCTTAAATAGTTTCCTTTACTTATAATATTATTTTAAATAAATAAGACTTTCATTCTCAAGATCAAACCCCATGGCTCCCGCTAGAAGTCCTCTGCAAGCCGACACGAGAGAAGTAAAGAAATACTGACACAAAACGCCCGGTCTGGTTAGGGCTCAAACGGCCTGCTGAATACCTAAACCTCCAATCAACCCATAATAATAAATCTATTCTAACTGGCCAAGCTCGCACCAAGATTTGTATATAGACCGTACAAACATCGAATAAGCTTCCTAAACAGGAAGTCTTGCTTAAGTAACTCACAAGATTTAAGATTATTAGATTGGTTTAAAGATCACTTATTCTTGTCTTTTTAAGATAAATCATAATAAACACTTTAAAAACATAACATACTAAAAATAATTCATTAATTAATTAAAGGTCAACCAACTCGAGCAACACAAGAGTATTAGCCATGAATGACCATACAAGTGACTCCACTAACCTTTAGATAATGTGTGAAAGTATTCCAACAGCAAGGGAGAGTGGGTATAGGTTGCCTTTTGCTTTACTCGAATGAGAAAAATCGTTTCGTCTTACAAGACATAGAAATAGAAAATAAACAAAGAAAAGCTAAAACGGACCAAAACCGAGAGAGTTCCGGCTCTTAGCAGAGCACTAAGGCCTTCACACCTCTTGGTAATGGACACCTAAAACACTAGAATGAGCTTGCTATTTATAGGCTAAGTTTTGGCAATGCACGACCGTGCATTGGATTGCACGGGCGTGTAAAGTACCCATTTTTTTCACGTGCGGAATCTGGCAGTACAGGGGAGTACAGGGACCCATAATTGGGTTTGCACGACCGTGTAAGGCAATGCATGGCCATGCATTGCCCTTGTCTGGTCCCTGTTCACTTTTTAATCTTCTGGTTTGACTTCCTGCGTCCGGTTTCGTTTAATTGGCCCCCGAATGCTGATTTTACCCTGATTTTGAGTGTTTTCTTCATGTTTTTGTAAATTCGGGTCAATTATCCTATCGGAACAAAAATGAGCGGATTGGGCATCAATTATTATCATATTATCTTTAATTTTGATGATTTCGGGGATAATTATGCGTGCAAAACATGTATAATTTACGTCATATCATAATACTCCACACTTAAACTTTGCTTGTCCTCAAGCAAACCCATGCATGATTATACCCGTAGAAGTAAGATATTGATTAAATGTTAATCCAAAGCTGTTGTCCCAAATGGCTGAATGGCCCTCTTTAAAAACAATTATTTGGTGGTTATACCTTTCAAGTGTTTCTCCACAATAGGGTAGCAAGCCCAACATACTTGATGGAACTATGATTATGCATAAAATTACAGTCTCACAAATGTTCACTCAATACTATAATTAATGTTTGCATAATCATATGCTTTTATAGAAATCAAATCTCCATCAATTGACATAAAATATGTGCATAAATCAAGAGGGCTTTATAAAGGGTTGTAATGATTGGCTTAGGGTTATGGTACGAAGTATTTGGGAATAGTGGCTAAATGTTAAAAATTTGACTTGGCTTTATGATAAAAATGAAAATGATTCCGTTATTCAACTTAGATTAGACATTGTGACTAATCTAAGGACGCTTTTAAGGTCAGATCGTCAAGACCAAATCCCTTCCTTCAAGAATGTCAACTTTTTCTTATTGTTGAAATATTCACTGCTTTCAATTCTTCATGAATTTTTCGGATATTTCTTCCTAATACATCCACTTTGATTAGCTTTGCATACTCCAATTTTTCGAGTAAGTTTGATTTTCTTTTGATGAGATTTCTTCACTAGGTTGGGAGATTTAATAATTTCTTTTGGTTGCCCGATGTGTTTGAAACTATATATATATTTTAATAAACATTTTTACACAATTAGTTTTAAAAAGGGTTTTCACCAAAGACTAATCACACACACATCGGGCAAGTGTACCCGTCGGATAGCAATATAGTAAAGGTAAGAACCGGATATCAATCCGTGGACACGGTGGAATGTGATAATGAACCGGAACTAAGATTCAATCAAGTGATGGTAAAAAGATATTTTGAAGAGTTTGTTTAATTAACTAACATGCAATTTATATAAAACTAAACTAAAATCACAAGTTAAACAATCAAGGAGAAAAGATCACTTCGGTGTCGAATCCATCTAGAATACATTCAATACACTCATAGAAACATGGAAAATACACGAAACATAGATTGACCAAATTCTCGTCAAAGACATCTAATCAAATAACCATTTGGAAAGCTAGAATGAATAACACAAACTAGCCACCTAAAATCATGCAATAAAGCTCACGTGTTGTCATCATGTCAATGTTCATAAAGAATGAACTAGCTCCCGATTAAGGTACACCAATCCAACAACTAGTTGGAAAGATAATATGAAAAACACACTACCCACCTCAAGTTGATTTAATTAGACAATCACATGCATTTCTTCAACATACAATGTTCATACAAAGTTCATATAAATTAGGAGATTGTGTCAAAAAATCCTAGATAAACATAAAACTAAGCATGAAAGACCATAACAAACACTTTGTCTTTCCAAACATAAGCATAAGGATACACATACAAGAATAATAAATCATAAACAAGACTTCATTCACCATTCCTAGTCAAATGCCATAAACTAGCATAAATACATATACCAATTCATGAATACAAGCATAAACCGTAAGTTTTCCAACATGATATGGCATACACAAATACAAGTCTTGCAAACAACTCAAAATACTTGAATACATAATTTCATTGAAGAATAATCATACGATTGTCATAACATTAACACAATAATTGCCTATAATCCATGAGTGTTGTCAAATGTATCTAAACATCATCTAAACCAAAGTGAACAAGAGTTTTAGCTGATCATGAGCACAAGAATGACAAATAAGCAGGGAAAAATAGTAAGAAACATGCTATGAAAACAATAATCAAACCACTCCTACAAGCCTAGATGTTGTTATTGATGTATGGTGATCCTCTTGATGTTGTAATCCCTCTAAGATGCTTGAAATATGGCTGGAACAAGGCTGGTTCGGAGCTCAAACAGTGGGTTTTTGCTATGGTCGCTGAATGTCTGAATGAGAGAATGGCTCCTGTATTTATAGAATTAGAGAAGCACGACCGCGCCAGGAGGTAAGGCACGACCGTGCATGTCGCTGGGGCGCGACCGTGCCAAGGAACTAGCACGGTCGTGGTGCAGAGGGTTGACCGATCCGGAGCTTGTATTGGGTCCCATTGAATGAGGAAGTACGGCTGGTCAGACTCACGGGATTAAACACGGCCGTGGGGGTGTTGGAGCACGGTTGTGCTAGAGAAGTTGTCTTGGCGCGGTCGTGCCAGATGCGGGGTGCGACCGTGCCTAGGGTTTGCAAGCTTGGCGTGGTCGTGCCAAGTAGGGGGCACGACCGTGTCTCTACCTCAGAAACCCTAAAACTCCAACTTTTATCCTGAAATTCCCTTGTTTTTCACTCAGCTTCACAAAAACCTATAAAACTGGAAATGAAGCAAATAAATGTCTAAACGTTGGAAATAACCAACAATTGATCGTGAAATAAGTGAAGTTTTGTGTCAAAAAGATGTGTAAATTCTAACACATCATTGCCCCTTTATCTTCACAATAGTTCTTCTTTTCATACCAATTCTTCTTTTTATGAGTTTCTTTCTTCGAACATAGGATGGATCTATAATCTTTTGGCGGATGATCAATCTTTAAATCATTGCCATGTCAATTTTCAACTAAAAGGGTTAAAAGATAAATTGCTAATTTTTCGGGTTTAATGGTTTTGAGATGTGGGTTTAGAAATGAAAAGGTTTTGGCTCAAAGGGTCTAATTAGGGGATAATATTTAGGGTAGATAAAAGAAAAGAAAAGGCTAAAGAAAATGGGTTAATTCTAATGCCTCAATCATTTTCATGCATTCTTTTAGTCCATGATCTTGAAATGTATATTTTATACAAGTTCTAACATGTAAAGCAATAATTAGCAATTACTCTAACAGACGAAATGAGCATGTGAAATATGTATAATCAACGGCGTAAAAAACTTGACGTGTTCATGACAATGCTCGGATAGGTTCAAATCTCTCACATGGAAACGGAAGGTAAAGGGTAATAAAGTAAAAATGTGCATAAACTTATTTCTTTCTTTCTGTTGTGCTTCCTAATCTTCCCTATTTGTTTCCTTGATTCACTTCAACGGTATTCCAAATTGCTGCTTTTATAAGCTCGTTTATACCAAATGATTTATAAGACTTTTGATTTAAGATTAATTTTGAAAATGTTTTTATTACTTCTATATAACTTTTAATTCAATAGATTGGGTAGTTATTAGTCATGCACTTGTAATACTTAGGACAAAATTTGGCAGCCAAAATATCAACGGGGTTCCACCCCACACTTAGTTGCTGACAATATGAGTGTATGCAATATGATATGTGTTATGAATAATAAGAGTGTGGTGAACTAATACTCCCCCGATGAGACATAATTTCCATGCGTGTAGTAGATTCTCATCATTGCCTAGATCTTATTTCCAGGCATGAAACAAAATATGTATCACCTGTAATGCTATGCAATGCTCAACACATAAAGTAAGTACTAAAAGGAAAAATTAAACTAATATTCGCTTAATAAAGTGGCCGAATAAGGTTGGTGGCAGTGCCACCATGTCAACGGTTACTCCTGTAACCGGTAAAAATGGTATCGTGTTTAGTCAACCAACGTCAAAAGTCAAGAACCACAAACTATATAAACAAAAGGAAGAGAGAGCTGCTACTGATTTGGCGGGCGAGGCCACTGCTGGTATGGGCCAGGAGGCTGCTGATGTGGTTGGTGAGCTTACGGGTCCTGTAGATGATCATGAAAATATTGCCACATGTCGTCCATCGTCTGACCCAGCTGACCCATACGGATCATTAAATCTAACATTGTTGGGTTAGTAGTAGTGTGGTACATACCTGGGCCTTGATGCCCTAGTTGTCCCATAGGTGCTCCCTCATCCTCTGATTCTTCAACTACACCAGTCCAAATATTTCCCGATAGCCTACTAATCGGTACACCCCATTGAACTTCTTCATCATATGCATGTTGATCAATACTTGGGGGGTCAACAAGTAGAATGGGTGTGTCCATTTTTGTAAGTATACCGAGGTGCACAGGAGACAAGAATCATTGGTAGGAAGCAAGGTGAGTAATGTATGGTCCACCAAATATGTGGCTGTTGGAACAGTAGCCAATAGCTCTGGTAAAGAACTTGGCCAAGCTGTAAGCCAAGTTACAAGGAATCCCATCAATCAAGCAGTGTAAGTGAAGGAGATCTCTAACGCTCACAACCCCCGTGCTATCCTTTCTTCCCCTGATGGAAAGGACAATGCATCGGTACAGATAACGTTGGAGGGGATGTCTCATCTTGGTGCTCTTTTGACTATGCGGGTCAAAAGTTCCGGATCCAATCCTATGCCAAAATGCTGATGCTTCTCCCTCGGCGAACTCCCCTTTACTGTCAGTAAATATCGGCTCCGTAATCTCCCTGTGCCTATATAATCCCATTTTTACCCCAAACTGTGCTAGTGACATTTCATACCAATGCCTAGCCATCCTGAAGCGCACACAATCATGCATTTCCATACATACCACTAGCCTATCGAATTAGAAGGATGCTAGGAACTCAAGAGTGAGTTCATAGTAGGTTGTTTCTCTGATGGAAAAGAATCTCTGCCATGGCTTTGTGATTAGGGGAACTGCACTGTCTAAGAGATTTATATCCTCCAAGGTTGGGTAGCAAATGGTTTTGTGTGACCCGAAGGTTTGCCTCAGTAATGTAGGCATGATTTGGTAGGCATGGACCTCGATGGCATCATCGGGGTCAAAGATAAGCCACTGGTGCAAATCCTGTGGCCCTTCTAGCATGGGCTGCGGGTGAAAAGGTGGTGGAGGAGATGGTGGAGTCTATGGTGAGCCACTCATGTAGGCAAATGATGATGAACCTGACCTATAACCTGATCGAGTGTTTCTTCTCTTTTGCTCCGCTTGTCGGGAAGACTCAGCCATGACCTACATAATCATCATTAAAAGGAGTTAGTACATAAGAATAAGAATAACCCAACTTATATATTCTAATAGCGCCAAAAACTTGATATGATGTACATTACGATGCATATTGGTGCCAAAATCCTGATATGAATCATGTTTTTAGGGAAAATATATATGTATATAATTTTTGGACCACTCAAGGGAAACACAAATTCGGGCATGGTTATTGCGCGGTTATGTTTCCCGAGTCCTTAAATGGTCAATTATAATCAATCAAGCAATGCGCAAATTCCAGCGGTGTAATTGGACTATCAAAATAGATGGTCAAAGTGTTGACTTTTGAAAAGTCAAACCCGCCAAAATTCTTGACCTAATTCAACTAATCAACAATTGCCACCAATTATGTTAAAACCTAAACACATTCAAACAAGATTCATGCTTCAATTTGTAATTCCAAGTTCAAGAACTCTAAGTCAAAATTCATAAACTCATTCATACAAATCAAACAAATCCTACCCAAACAAGGCTAAAATGAGTTACATCATGATCCTACCTAGTCAAATATGCATCTAGATCAAGCATTGAGTTCATATTCAAACATATTCAAACCAAAGTTCAAAACGAAACCCTAGCCTCATTTGAACAAGATTAGCCACATTTGAAGCATAATTCACACTAAAATTGAAAATGGACAGGTTTACATACCTTGGGGAAGAGATTGGAAGCAAAAATCAAGAGAAACTGTGAGAAATCGAGCGTTTTTGGTTGATTTCGGAGAGTTTCGAGCGTTTTCGGAGTTAGGGTTTTAAGAGAAAAGTGATTTTTCTGCAATTTTAACACCAGAAGCGCATGAAGTCCAATGCACGGCCGTGCATCACCCCTGTTTGACCAATTTGACCTTTTTTTTATTTTTATTTTACTAAAAATAGTACTTTTAAAAATAAATTAAAATAAATTTTTAATTAATAGAGTAATAAAAAATGATTTAGAATTTATTAAAGTACTAATTTATAAAAAAATATTAAAAAAATTGGTCAAGGGAGATTGTCACCATTAAAATCCCGATTTCACGTTAGAAAACTTACCTTGTTTCTTGATATCCAATTTCATAGTATCGAGCTTGTAATCATCGGAATTAAGGAGGAATGTAAAATCTAAACACTTAAAACCTTTCGAAAGTGTTACGCCTATTTTAAAATGCTTTCGAATGGTGGCACTTGTATCCGTTCATTTTTCTTAGCAATAATTCTTGGGTTGCGATCCTTGAAAGTTTCTTCAAAGATAGATTAGCTAACACAAATACAAAAACAAAAGTAATAACAAAAATTAAAATAAAAGGAAAAATAAAGTAGAAATAAAACAAAAATAAAATAAAGATGAAGATAAAATCAAAATGAAAAATAAAGTAGAAAAAAAACAAAAGAAAAATAGAAATAAATAGTTGGTCCAAAGACTTAGATCTTTCGCAGAATTACCGTGTCCCCGACAACGGCGCCAAAAATTTGATGCGTGTTTTATATGTAGATAAAAATATAAATATATATATCCTTGGCAACGACACCAAAAACTTAATGGCGTAGTTTTAGTAATAAATATATTCTATTTGGAGGTATACAAAATCAGGTTTTAAATTTATAAATTAAAATGATAATTACTTCAACTAAATACACACACAATAAGCAAGTGAACCTATCGCAGCGTAGTAAAGTATGGGTAAGAACCATGTATCGAACCATGGACACGGATCCCGTACTCAACCCTTGTTATTGTCTGAATAGGATAATAAGTTTTAAAATGGATTTTGTTTTAAAAGGAAAATAAACAGATAAGAAATGTAATTAGAAGTATTATCCCATTTAAGGTGTTACTCTAGTTTTTATCCCTTGTTAATTAATGATATATTTAAAGTAAGGTTCGTCATAGTTACTAGTACTAACCCTTTTGATAGGGGAGTTAGTATTTCGTAACGGAGGAGTGAATACGGTTGGCCAACTGTTCCTTAATGAATATAACGGACCTTAAACGGGGTCCCAAGTCTGTCGGTATCTCATAATTCATTATTCGGACTAAGATTATCCAATGACTGACGTACGTCATGTCTTGTAACTTCCTTTGGAAAGTCGGAAGGCGCAACTCCCTCCAGAGCTACTTTATGAACGCTCGGACCTAACAAATTATGTTCTTAAATAGTTGCCTTTACTTATAATATTATTTTAAATAAATAAGACTTTCATCCTCAAGATCAAATCACATGGCTCCCGCTAGAAGTCCTCTGCAAGCCGACATGAGAGAAGTAAACAAATACCGACACAAACCGCCCGGTCTGGGTAGGGCTCAAATGGCCTGCTGAATACCCAAACCTCCAATCAACCCACAATATTAAATCTATACTAGCTGGCCAAGCTAGCACCAAGATTTGTATATAGAACATACAAACATCGAATAAGCTTCCCAAACAAGAAGTCTTGCTTAAGTAACTCACAAGGTTTAAAATTATTAGATTGGTTTAAAGATCACTTATTCTTGTCTTTTTAAGATAAATCATAATAAAGACTTTAAAAACATAACATACTAAAAATACTTCATTAATTAATTAAAGTTCAACCAACTCGAGCAACACAAGAGGACTAGCCATGAATGACCATACAAGTGACTCCACTAACCCTTAGATAATGTGTGGAAGTATTCCAACATCAAGGGAGAGTGGGTATAGGTTGCCTCTTTCTTTACTCGAACGAGAAGAATCGTTTCGTGTTACAAGACTTAGAAATAGAAAATAAACAAAGAAAAGCTAAAATGGACCAAAACCGAGAGAGTTCCTGCTCTTAACAGAGCACTAAGGCCTTCACACCTCTTGGTAATGGACACCTAAAACACTAGAATGAGTTTGCTATTTATAGGAAAAGATTTTGGCAATGCACGGCCGTGAATTGGATTGCACGGGCGTGCAAAGTACTCATTTCTTTCACGTGCGGAATCTGGCAGTACATGGGAGTATAAGGACCCAGAATTGGGTTTGCACGACCGTGCATTGCCCTTGTCTGGTCCGTGTTGACTTTTTGATTTTCTGGTTTGACTTCCTACGTCTGGTTTCGTTCAATTTACCCCCGAATGCTGATTTTACTTTGATTTTGAGTGTTTTCTTCATGTTTTTGTAAATCCGGGTCAATTATCCTATTGGAACACAAATGAGTGGATTAGGCATCAATTATTATCATATTATCTCTAATTGTGATGATTTCGGGGATAATTATGCGTGCAAAACATGTATAATTTACGTCATATCACTATCGGCTTAGCTCCCGGGATTAAGTCAATCCCAAATTCCACTTCCCTCCCGGGTTGAACCCCCGGTAATTCATGTGGAAATACGTTCGTGAACTGATTCACAACCGGAATGTCATGAACCTCCACTACACCTTGGCTCGCAGCCATAACACACGCCATGAACGGTTTACACCCGTGCACCATGTACTTCACCGCCTTAACATAGGAGCACAACAACACCCCACCCTTTTGTGAATCAGTTCACAACCGGAATGTCATGAATCGCCTTTGATATAAATGGACCTCCCCGGTGGAGAATCTAGTTGTATCTATTTTGGTCCACATAAAATATTGGCTTTATACTTCGATAGCCAATCCATTCCCACTATTGCATCAAATTCTCCTAAGGTCATAGGAATCAGGTACATAAGGAAAATTCCACCCTCAACTTCTAATTTACAATCCTTAAAGACATCAAACACGAAGAAACTTATTATTTGCCACCTCTATTTCTAAGGGTTCGTCTAACCTTCGACTTAAAAATGAAGAATGATTGGCAAATTTCAACGACACAATTGAACGACTAGCGCCCGAATAAAACATAATAAGTGCAGGCAATGAGTTAATCATAAGTGTACCTGTCACCACATCCGGTGTAGTCTTAGCCTCCTTGGCAGTAATTTGGAAAGCCCGGCCCTTCGTCTTTTGGACCTACATTCTTTTTCCTCCTCCATCCTTGCATTTTAACTCACGGCACTCCGACCTGTAATGTCTCAGTTTGTAGCAGTTATAGCACAAGTTAATTGGGATCGAACATTGTTGAGCCATATGCCCTTACTTCCCACATTTATAACACGTTGGGGTTTTGAGCGTACACTCTCCCAAATGTTCTTTCCCACAAGTTGGGCATTGTCTCCTATTGGGCTTCTCAATCGGCTATTTACTTGGGATATAATGTTTAGCCTTTTTAAAGGCCACCTCCATCCCTTCCCTCTTTCGCTTCTCTCCTCGGTCTTCTAGTCTTTTCATTTCCACTTCCCTTTTTCGGCACTTGTTGATCAATTCCACCAACGTAGTGCAATTTGAGGGTGAGACAAACTCACGATAGTCCACCGATAAGATCGAGAAAAACCAATCTATTTTCATCTTTTCAGTTGTCACAAGATCTGGGCAAAATTGGACTTTGTCATAGAACTTCCCTGAGAGTTCATTGATGGTCTCATTGGTTTGCCTCATACGGAGGAATTCCTCAGCAATCCGGTCCACTTCCGCCTGTGGACTATGGTACTTGAGAAAGACCTCTTTATACTCTTCCCACGTCATCGCCTTGATTCTACCTGTGGTCCCTTTCTCCCTTCATAGGACTTCCACCCAATCCTTTCCCCTTTCTGTGAGTAGATTCACAGTAAAGGTCACCTCGTCCTCCTTTTTCACATGGCTTTTTTTGAAAGCCGCCTCCATATCGGAAATCCACCTCTGACTTCGTAATGGATTTATCTCCCCATCATACTCCTTTGGCTTACAAGCCATAAAGTCCTTGTAGGTACAAGGTTTCCTTTCCACATCTTTCAACTTATTCTTCTTGCCTTCATTCTCATTAACATCCTCCCTTTCCTTGGTTTCTTTCTCCTTTTCCTCGAATGCCGCCTTAACAACATTTTGAATCTCGGCCAAGAAAATCGGTATGGTTTGTTCAAAGGACTTGGCCACCTGCTCGGAGATCTGCCTCTTGATCTTCTCATTCAACTCGTTATCTTCATTACTTCTAAATGGAGTATGAATGGATCGGTTAGACCCCGACCCACTATTATGCCCATCTTTATTTGAGTTCCCTTGGTCAGCCATTCCACGACTGAGATTGAAAGAAAATGTTTTATTATACTAGCATAAGGGTAACTATAGGCATCTACCAACTATCATACTCCTTTATTTATTTAAGTATATATCTACATTCATGTACATTCATACATAACCACCTTCACTTGCTCATTGTCTTTGGTCCTTATTATATGGTTATCATGAAAATACCTATACACGTTATTGTTACTAATCATCCTGGCCAAATATGATTAGTAACATAATATGTCTAATCATATTCATCATCTCCATGTAATTATTCACAAAATAAGTTTCAGCACACAAAACACTCCATGACACTAGATATAATCAAACAGAAATTTATATCATTACTAACCTCCACCTTGAAGCTCCGTGCCTCGGCCGTGACTTATTGGATTCTCATTTCACCCCACAATATAAAGAGCATTAGGTTTGAGTTTGGTGTCCCGCACACTCAAATCCCTCAAACCATTGCTCTGATACCAAGTTGTAACGCCCAGATTTTCCCAACAAATTTAAACCTTTAAAATACGCGGAAGATAGGTACCAAAACATCATTAACGCATCAACACGCTTTAAGTTTACAAGATGGATTAGACTACACATGAAACCACAAAAATAGTTTTGATATACTTTACGACCACAAGTTATCCACAACATTTAACACTCGTTAAGTTGGTAAACATTCCCCACGAGAAGTTCAGACAAAAGCTAGTTTAACACGATCCATGAGAATCCAATCTGTAAGATGCGAGACCCGAGATTCACACTGGAGCTTTCCCTACAATCAACACACCACAAACAATCCATTAGTAATGATATAACATAGCACAATAACCCCCAAGTGCTAAACTCCCCAAATCTTAAAAAATTCCCTAACCCACCAACTGGCATATGGGTCGGCGTATGACAGACCCCCACCGGCGTCCTATACTCCAGTATCAGGTCTGCACACCCAAATTTTTAGTTTTTGACCTTTTTGACCCATTTGTACTTTTGTGCATGTAACCAACCTTTAAAAACTTGTTACACCCATACCAATTCAATAATTATATCTCATTTTATACACTTAGAGTATTTGGCTCCAAGTCAACCACCCCGAGTACCACACTATTTTATACTTGGAGTATTTGACTCCAAGTCCACCCATGAAGTATTTAACTTCACGTTTCACTCAAGAAGTATTAAACTTCTAGTTACACCATTTTATGCCAATGGAGGTCTTTGACTCCAAGGCCGCCTACTTTTACATCCAAGAAGTATTAGACTTCTAGTTACACCATTTTATGCCAATGGAGTTCTTTGATTCCAAGGCCACCCACTTTTACACCCAAGAAGTATTAGAGTTCTAGTTACACCATTTTATGCCAATGGGGTTCTTTGACTCCAAGGCCACCCACTTTTACAACCAAGAATTATTTGACTTCTAGGTTCACCATTTTACGTTTACATACTATTATATGTTTATCTTCATTCTTACTTACAATCTTACATATAGTTATATGCATAAAATTAACATCACATAAACAAGTATTCAATCCATATAATATCTACTTATGCAAACTTTTAATCAATCAATTACTAAGTAAGTGCAAAGCACTTACCTATTGCTAGTGAGGATTTCGGTTTGTCTTCCAAGCTAGCAACTTTCACCTTTCGATCACCTAAACATTTCCACACTTTTAATAATCTAATTAACCTTAAATAATTCACCAATTTGTGGTATAACACCCTTCCTTAGACTTCATATATAACACACTTAATCTAACTTGATTAATTTGCCTCTTAAAGAAGTTTAAACCTCCTTGGATAACCTTTACCCATTTTGACCCTTTTGGGTTTTCACCCAATTCTACAATTACACAAATCATCAATTTAATTTGGGTATTTCACTCAATGTTGTGTCTATTAACCTCCTAGACACAAACATCACTTCAATTTGACATATTCAACATCTAAATAAAAAACCTTCAAATTGACCTTCAAGAACCCTAATTCTCGAAACACCAAATTAGATGTTTAGATGATGTTATCTACCACCCATTACTATTAATCAAGCTACATAACTAGAAATATCAAGTTATGTTTCAACTTTAACACCCAAAACACCCCCAACCCCGTTTTCACCCAAAAACCTCAAGAACACCATCAATGGTGGATGTAGGAGAAGATAGAACACTTACTTGTTGATCGGAAGGAGATGTGTACACCAAATCCTCCAATTTTAAGCTTCCACTTGCAGATTTTTGAGCTAAGTTTCTTTCTCCCCTCTTTCTCCCTTTGAAAATCACGACACACACACCCCTTGAATGTGTGTGTGTCGCCACCCCCATTGCCACATATGGCCAGATTTTGCACAAGTTACAAAACAGGACTTCCACTTCTATTTTTGACTCCTTTTTTCCTCAATTTAAGTTGAAAGCCTTTTAATTGCAATTAACCCTCACCTTCTACTTATTTACTTACACCCCACTAATATTAACCACAACGAAATATAACAAACCCGAGAAATGGTTCATTACATAATACAAGTTTTGGTTCGTGCTTTGAAATATATTTTAGGCAATGGTGGAAATCAACCACACGCATGTGATGACATCTCATCAGGGGAGTATCAGTGTCACCACATTCTTATTATTCATGACACAAATCATATTACATGCATCCCTATTTTCAAAAACTAAGTGTGGGGTGGAACCCCACTGATAAATTGGCTGCCTAATTTTGTCCCAAGTATTACAAATGCATGTTTAACAACTACTCAATCCATTGAACTAAAATATATATAGAAGTAATAAAAACATTTTTAAAAATAATCTATAAGCATGACAACTTCTTAAATAGTCTAAAACCAAGAGTCCTAAAAATCATTTGACATAATCGGAATAATAAAAACCGCAATTTGGAATACTGTTGAAGTGCATCAAGGAAACAAATAGGGAAGATTAGTGAGCACAACAGAAAGAAAGAAATAAGTTTGTGCATATTTTTACTTATTACTCTTTACCTTTCGTTTCATGTGAGAATTTGAGCCTAATCGAGCATTATCATACATGCATATTTCACATGCTAATTTCATTTGATAGAGTGTTTGCTAATTATTGTTTTCCATGTTAGAAATTGTGTAAAATACACATTTCAAGATCATGGACTAAAAGAATGCATAAAAATGATTGATGCACTAGGATTAACCCATTCTCCGTAGCCTTTTCTTTTTCTTTTGCCTTCCCTGAACATTACCCCTAGTTAACCCCTTTGAGCCTAAACCTTTTTCATTTCTAAACCAACATTTCATACCCATAAACCCAAAAAATTAGCCTTTTTATCTTTTTAACCATTTTCATTGAAAATCGACATGGCTATGATTTAAAGAATAATTATCCGCCATTAGTTAATAGATTTATATTATGTTTGAAGAATGAAGCTCGTTCGGCTTCTAAAAAAAGAAGAGTTATTATGAAAAGAGGAGAGGGTAACAATAAGAAGTTCATAACCGCCCAAAATATTGAAGAAATCTCATCAAAATAAAATTAAACTTACTTGAAAAATTGGAGTATGCAAAGCTGATCAAAGTGGATGTATTAGGAGGAAACAGCCGAACGAGCCATGAGGGTGATAGTAATGTGTATTTCAAAGACAAGAAGAAGTTGACATTCTTAAAGAGAGGATTTGGTCTTAATGATCCGACCTTAAAGGAGCCCTTAGATTAGTCACAATGTCTAATCCAAGTATAATCATGCATGAGTTTGCTTGAGGACAAGCAAAGTTTAAGTGTGGGGTGTTATGATATGTCATAAATTATACATATTTTACATGCATAATTATCCCCATATTCAGCACAATTGTAGGCAATATGATGGGAATTGATACTTAATCTATTCAATGTAGGTCCCCGGGTGTCTCGGATCGTCACATGCAAGTGCGTTGGCTAGTCTAACCGGGTGCGGAATGCCCGTGACTATATGGAGATTCAATCAACACAAAGTAAACCGACAACAAACACAAGATACTTTAAACTTCGTCTATTAAAAATCACAGCCGATTACAGTGTGCAAATGAGTGCGTACTTAATCACAACACAAACCAGCTATATATACTAGACCTGCTGCTTGCGCACTTGCTAAGTGCGTAGGGCTTTGTTCTTGCGTACTTAGCAAGTACGCAGACAATGTTCTTGCGTACTTAGCAAGTACGCAGGTTAAGCAACCTGCACACTTGTTAAGTGCGCACAACACTAAACAAAGACAAATACAACGACAAGTACCTACGAACATGATTACAACTCGATAAACCAAAACATACAGACGCTGAAATACAAATACAAATACAGAAAGACAATACATAAGTAAAAACAATCTTCAGAGTGCATGTCACAAGAATTGCTTCAACAAACTCCCCCTTGACAGCAGCTCTGGAGAAGTCTTTAGTCTCTATCAGCTTCAGAGTGCTTGTCACAAGAATTGCTTCAGCAAGCTCCCCCTTGATAGCAGCTCTGAAGATGTCTTTAGTCTCTTATGTAGGTAGTGTTTTTCTAACAACATCGTATCAGAGGTTCCCCAAGGTCAAAATTCATGAGCAAAAGAACGACTATGTCAAATTTGAGCTCCGTGACCAGTGGTTCCCCAAGGTCAAAATCCGTGAGCTCAAGGACGACTATGTCAAATTTGAGCTCCGTGAAACTGACGCCAGCATGGCTAACGCGCTCCACATCAGCAACTCAAAATGACGTATATAGAAAGATTCAGGAAAGTATCCCTGAATAATCCTATTCTACCTCCTTTCAGTCTCATGTTCAGGAACATACTTATTGTCTAAACTCTTTCGTCTTTGTCTTTTAGAGGATGCCTCGGGAAGGGAAACCTTCGCCATTATCCGTGGGTGTGTTTGGTCTGGTGCATCATCAGAGTTAGATGAATCAAATTCAGTCGCCTCAGAATCTGACTCTTCAGCACCATCTCCTCCTTCTTCTTCATCACCTCCATCACCAGTCATCTCTGCAAGAACATGAGAGAAACAACAGTAGGTCAAACAGAATTATCGGAATAGAACAAGCATGACATGGTATAACACTTGCACATTGAACTGATTTTTAGACTTAGACAATTTTCTGAGTTACACTTCTTGCGTACTTAACAAGTATGTAGGATTTTTAATCTTGTGTACATAGCAAGTACGCAGGAGCTAATTCTTGCGTACTTGCTAAGTGCGCAAGAACTAACACTTAAATTTTTTCAAAATCCAGGAACTAAAAGTTTTAGATGTTGATATCGATCACCACATTGTCGAAAAACCTGTTTAAGACTTATGGGACCAAAACCAGCATCAATGCAAAGCTAAAACCAGGTCATTTGGACCGAACCTCGGTCCGACGCAAAACTACGGACACCCAAGGGGTCAAAACCAAAATCAAGAACAATTAAGGATGAATTTAGCATGCTAGAGCATTGATTGATTATCATAAACTAGTTTTAGCGCCTAACTTCACTTAAGAACACCCAAGCCCGGTTTAAATTTCATCATCAAAACCGTAAGCTCGAAAGTCTAGAAATCGGTCCTCAACAAGAGATTTTGCTGATGAAATGGTCCAAGATTCTCCCCAAATGTTAGTAAGGTGAAGATGAAACTGTGATCGGGACGAAAAATCGGTTTAGGAACACTCGAAATTTTGAGTGAAATCGGAGCAGGGAGTACACAGAGTTAGAGAGCTTGAAAATGATGAACTAATGAAAAAATTTCTAACACCTGTATATATACCCCTCACACATAGGTCGTGCGTACTTGTCAAGTGCGCAGGACTTAATGCCTGCGTACTTAGTAAGTACGCATGACTTAAGTCTTGCGTACTTAATAAGTACGCTGAGTTTACCTCATGCGCACTTAACAAGTACGCAGAGACCCTTATGTACTCAAACTTTCAATTCAAATTATGAAGATGTCAAGTTAAATAGCGAACTGGATATGAACATTCAATCAAGAGGATTCAAAAGCAATTCAAGGAAGTTAAACCCAAATATTTTTGGCTTTTCTTAACTTTTGATAAACTGCACCAAAAATCGTTTTGTCATTTTCGATAATGATTGAACTGTACACTAACTTAAAATCTTTTTGAGCTTTTCTGAATAAATAGAATATGCACAAGATTCAGATCCGGATATACAGGAATATACACATAAGCTATTTTTGGTCAAAGTCATGAGCAGAGGATCATATCAGGCTAAGAATTTAGCAAAAAATGATACAAAATAAACATCAAAGAATATGGGATCATGTCATGAATTACTACTTATTCATACGTAATATGCAATACAAGCAAGTTAACTCAAGTTGTCAATATTATAAGATTTGAAACCATAAGCATCTTTGTATCACGTTCTTGTGTGTTAAGGTATTAATTATAAATATATACAATGTGTACCCCACAGTTTTGCTACAGAAATTTAAATTGCACTATCTCAAGGCATCTAAGATTTTCCCAAGGATTTCCAAATCTCCATAATGAAGTTAAATCGTTTAGCATAGAAAAAATCAAGCAGAATCCATAAGGATTATCAAGAATCATAAGATTCAGAATCGTGTGATTCATTTGTCTTGGTTTGATAGGTTTTTCTTCTGTGAATATCATATGATGATTCATGTTAATAAATATGGTATTTGAGGATTTAGGTAAGGGGATCCAACTTTTATCTGGATTTGATTTCAATGAATCACGTATGATTCAAGGTTGAATATATGCTCAACGGTTGATGTCAACACATATCTTGGACCAACTTCCCACTGCATACTTGTAAGTATGGGCAGTGAAGTGAATCAAAAAATTATGCTAAAGACATAACCCGAAACTGGTCTCATAAAAAAATATTTTCCAAAATCTTACATCTTTTATCTGATAATGATATTTTTGCATTCTTTTACACATACACACATGCAAACATGGGTTCAAATCACAGTTGTAGTAGTGATTTAGTTTCCACACTACTAATGATTCAAAAATGCTGATAGCCTACTGACAATTCAAATTACTTGCAAATATTCAAATTAAAACAAGATAATCAAACTTAAGGATCAAGTAATCATGACGTAATCATTTCCCATATGTGCAGTCTAAGACGTTTAGATCACTTACTGATGTACTCTCATTTCCTCTTATCTTCAAATGACTTTGAAATTTTCATCATTTTCTATTTTGTTTGGATTTTCTGAAGATGTTAATTAAAGAGAAAACGAACTGAAATGAAAACATTTAAAAGAAATAAAGTTTAACTTCCATGAAATGATTTGATTTTGAAAATGAGTTTTCACTAAGGATTGAACATTCCTATCAAGTTGACCAGATGTTCAAAATGGGTACGATCAAACGCCTTAGTGAAAAGGTCCGCAAAGTTGTCATCCGTGTGAACTTTGACAAGTTCAATCAAATGCTTTTCAGCATAGGCATGGATGAAATGATGGCGAATTTCAATATGCTTAGTTTTGGAATGTTTCACCGGGTTGTTCGTGATGGACATAGTGGTAGCAATGTACTCTGCTTCACATGTTGACAAAAACCGTTGACTGCTTCTTACACTGCCAGGAGACCAGCCTGTCCCCCAAGAATTGACATCCACTTGAGGTTGATTTTCTATCGAGGTTACAACCGCCATAATCAGAATCGGTATAGGCTTTGAATTCAAATGACTGCTGCTTGGAGTACCAAAAACCCAATCGGGGTTTCCCTTTCAGGTATCTGAAGATCCTCTTCACAGCTAACAAGTGAGATTCCTTAGGTTGTGACTGAAACCTCAAGCATAAGCAGACAACAAACATAATGTCGGGTGTTGAAGCTGTGAGATACATTAGAGAACCGATCATCCCGCGGTACAATTTACAGTCCACATCCTTTTCATCTTTGTCCGGATGCAGACCATGATTGACTAGGATTGGTGTACCATAAGTAGTACAATCATTCATTTTATATTTTGACAGAATGTCCTGCACATACTTAGTTTGATGTAGATAAATGCCATCCTCCCTTTGACTGGCATGCAGACCCAGAATGAACGACAGTTCACCCACGTTGCTCATTTCACACTTGGACTTCAACACTCTTTCGAATTCTCTACTAATCTCTTCATTGGTAGACCCAAAGATAATGTCGTCAACATAAACTTGCACTAGTAGAATATCACCTCCTGCTTTCCTAATGAAGAGGGTCAAGTTATTTTGTCCATGATTGAAACCATTGGCCAATAGATATTTTGATAAAGTCTCATACCACGTCCTAGGTGCTTGATGAAGACCATAAAGTGCTTTATCCAGCTTGTACACCTATCAATATTATGCGGATCTTCAAAACCTGGTGGTTGAGTGACATAGACCTCTTCATGAAGTTTGCCATATAGGAAAGCACTCTTCACATCAAGTTAATAGACCTTGAAGCCGAAAAAAGAGGCATAAGCCAGAAACAGTCGAATGGCCTCAACTCCAGCAACTGGGGCATACACCTCTGTGTAATCCAAGCCCTCTTGCTGATAAAAACCCTAAACAACCAACCTTGCTTTATTCTTCACTACAACATGTCGATCGTCCATCTTGCATTTGAACACCCATCTGGTTCCAATCGGATGCATACCCTTCGGAAGGTCAACCAAATCCCACACGTGCAACTTTTAGAATTGAGACAATTCATCTTGCATCGCCTCTATCCAGCAGTTGTCAGCGAGAGCCTCTTTTACATTCTTTGGCTCCAATTGGGATACGAAGGCATCATGAAAACATGTTTCCATGATACCTGTGTCAAGTATCTCAGCATACAAACTGGTGTTCTCAGTAATGGTTCAGTGACGAGTTAGAACACTGGCATCAGGATCACCAATAATGTTGTCAACTAGATGATTCCGATGCACTCTCGTCTCCTGTACTTGAGGTTCTTGAATAAATGAATCAAGGTTTGTGCTCAATTCCCCCATATCAAGTGTACCCGAAGATGACTCATTGTTAATTGGACCAACTGGAGCATCATTTCCTACATGAACATTAGGATCAACTTGAGCATCGTTTCCTTCAACATGAACTTCATCTTCGTTGTCACTGTCAAGAGTTCCAGATGCAGATGCAGCATTGGAATCGGAAGTTGGGATAGGTACCATTGCTCTGGTTGAGAAATTGGAGTCGTCGCTGCCACAACAGAACTCATACAACTTGGCAGCGTCTTCAGCAGATAAATCAGGAAGGTTAAAAGACTTGAACAGAGCATCATAATCAAATCCCCAAGCAGGACCAGTTGGTTCTAGTGGAATATTGTGTTTACTGCCGTCCACTTCGAACCATATATCCATAGACCTACTCTCAATGTTGTACACTCTCTTGCATAGCGAATTGGCAACATATCCTAAGAAGATGGCTTCCACCGCTTTTGCATGAAAATTAGACTTACGATCTTTGTACTATAACAATAATGAGCAGGGACTACCAAAAGGAACTAGGTAGTCAAGATTTGGAGGTCGATTGTTATCAGCTCATAACAAGTTTTATTGTGCCTTTTAACCACCAGAACTCTATTTAAGACGTGGCAAGCTGTGTTGACTGCTTCCGTCCATAATGTTACGGGAAGCTTGCAGTCTCAAGAAGGGTATTCGTTGTTTTCACCTCCATATGCAAACTGAAGGTTAGAAGAATAACGGTTTAACCTTCAGTTTTTGAACTGCTGAAATTCTTCATGACGTGACAAGCTGGGTTTAACAACTTGCTTTACCCCTTTAGGAACAGATGGTTTAGCCACATTTTTTTGCTGGTGGCTTAACCGTTGTTTTCACCGGTGGCTTCACCACATTTGATATGGGACTTTTGAGTTGCTTCACTAATGGTGTCTTAGGAGAAACAACTTGTTGTTGAACAACTGGCCGTTTCCCTTGGTTCTTATCAAGACAGTTCACCAGGATGTGACTGACCATACCACAGTGAAAGCAAGCTCGTTTTTCTTTGTACGTCCTCATGTAGGGCTCGCTGCTTTTGGATGCAGATGACTCGGCTTGATGAGAAATGGGAGTTGTTTGATGAACATTAACAACATCTTGTGCCTGACCAGATTTGCTTTTAGGAGTAAAATGTTTTTCCATGTTTTCATGATGATTCTTACTCAAATGATTAAAAAAAGCTTCTTTCTTTACTTGCTTTATGGACTTGAAACCTCCATAAAGCATCATTTTCAGTTTATCATTGGACTCAATTGTATCAGGTTCAGTTAAAATGCATTTGTCACGATTAGTGACATTGTTTTTCTCAATTCTATGTTCATCAATCAACTCTTCTAAGACAACACCCTCGACCTTGGTGTTCTCAGGACCTTCATCAGAGAAGAACTCCTCATCAGAAACTAACTCAGCCTTACTTGAGGAATCATCCATGTTAGAGGATTCTTCCTTGCTCGAAGAGTCATCCAAGAAAGACAAATCAATGTCCACCGGCCCGTTGAAAAACTTGCCGCTTACCGGTGGAGGAATGGAATTAGTACCTAAAACTTTTCCTCTCACTTTTCTCACCATAGACTCGTAGTGTTCCACCATAAAGCGAGAGTTTTTCAACTTCTCAAGTTTTCCACTTAGCTGCATGATTTCATTTTGCAGTTTGGCCATCTCAAAATTTCTTTTCTCTAACACCTTGTATGCAACATTTATGTGAAATTGTTGTTCACTTATTTTAATTGAAAACTCATGTCTTTCTTTCTTTAAGATTTTCAATTGAATCTTTAAACCGTTTTTCATTTTCTTTATAACTTAGAGCTGCAATACGTAAGGGTTCGAGTTGATCATGGATACGATCATTCTCGTCCTTCAAGGTAAGACATTTGGAACAAGAGACAACATCAAAAGGATTATAATCTACCTCGGTTGACGAACTGGATGCTTCTCCAATAGCCATGAGAGCAAACGCAAATGTAGATTCTTGTTGGTCAGCAACACATGCTTCCCTTTGCTCAGCTTTCATCAAATCAACAATCTCTGCCATTAAACCTATTTGAGTCTGAGTAAGTATGGCATCTTCCAGATGAACACCCCAATCAAATCTCTCGTCATGTTGAACCACTAATGCACTGGACGTTCCACCTTGACTCTGATTGCAGTAGTTCTGATTGTTGTACCCTTGCTTGTTTACCTGGTTTGGTCTAGTTAAACTCGTGTATTTCTTTCTTTAAGATTTTCAACTGAATCTTTAAACCGTTTTTCATTTTCTTTATAACATAGAGCTGCAATACGTAAGGGTTCGAGTTGATCATGGATACGATCATTCTCGTCCTTCAAGGTAAGACATTTGGAACAAGAGAAAACAACAAAAGGATTATAATCTACCTCGGTTGACGAACTAGATGCTTCTCCAATAGCCATGAGAGCAAACGCAAATGTAGATTCTTGTTGGTCAGCAACACATGCTTCCCTTTGCTCAGCTTTCATCAAATCAACAATCTCTGCCATTAAACCTATTTGAGTCTGAGTAAGTATGGCATCTTCCAGATGAACATCCCAATCAAAGCTCTCGTCATGTTGAACCACTAATGCACTAGACGTTCCACCTTGACTTTGATTGCGGTTGTTCTGATTGTTGTACCCTTGCTTGTTTCCCTGGCTTGGTCTAGTGAAACCTGAAGCTGGTGCTTTATCCTTTTGACATTCCCTTGCGAAATGTCCAAAGTTATTACATTTGTAGCACTTAGCTTTGGATATATCAAATCCAACCTTGGAATTAGAATGCCCACTAATGATCTTCCTACCTGTTCGGTTAAGAAAATGCTTAGCCCTCCTCAAGATCATGGCCATGTTCTATTGAATATCCATATCCTCCATATCATCCAGATCCACCTGATTAAAGTCTTCTTCAATGGTTTCAGGATCCGTTAGCTTCCCACCTATGAAGTTCTTGTAGGCAAGCATGCAAAATGAGAACAATGCCACATGATCTTCAGCTGTCTTGGCAATAGCACATTGGTTTGCTGAAGGGGTAGAGGTAGGGCTTCTTGAGGAATGTTGGTTGCATGAACCAGATCCTGATGCAGCAAAACAAGTATGACCACCACAACCATTAGAATTGTCATCTTCCTAAGGAGTCCCAGAGAACAAGGCAATTCCAGAACTAGATGACTTTGCTGTGGAAGACACTCCGTAATACAACTTCGGGTTCTCTCTCAACAGTGTGGTATACATGTCAAATTTTGGTGGCAAAGAATCAAGAAACTTCTCCACCAATTCATCAGCAGGATACTTGAGTTCATGAGAGTTTAGCTCTGTTTTCAGGTGATAGAATCTAGAAATAAGTTCATCAATAGATTCATTTTCTAGATATCTGAAGCACTCATACTGCTTCTCAGTAGCTCTCTCTTGCTTTTCTTGATGTCACTGTTTCCCTCGAACCTCTTCTGCAAAGCATTCCAAAGATCCTTAGAAGTATCATAACCTCTGAAACTGTGAAATAGATCCCTAGTCAAGGCCATAGTTATAGAGCCATGTGCCTTCTTTTCTCGGTCATAAGCCTTCTTCTCTTCTTCATCTAGCTTGGAGATAGGTTTGGGAACAGTTTCATCAAGAAACAGATAGGTTGGATGTTTATATCCCTCAAGAATTGGTATCCATAAGGTGGAATCAGTATACGAGATATACTCATCAAAGTGTGCTTTCCAGTTCGAATAATCATTTACATTAAGCAGCTTTGGTGGTTTCTGTGGAGTCCCTATCTCGTTATCATAGTTCAGCATACTACTAATGTTCTGAATATTTGACATAGTGATTAACTTAGTAAAAAATCAGAAATTTTGCACAACTTGCGCACTTGGAACTAGTCTTGCGCACTTAAAAGTTTGGTCTTGCGCACTTGTGATTTGCTCTTGCGTACTTAGCACGTACGCAGGAGTAAATGTTAAGTACGCAGGAAGAAAGGTTAAGTACGCACAACAATGGCATTGCATACTTAGCAAGTACGCAGGAAGACTGTCCTTTTTTGCAAAATAAGGTAAGTACGCATGATGCTTTTTCAACTGCTCCACCAACTATTTTCGATCGTCGAAAAATGCTCAGATCTTCAAAAATTGAAGTTTTGAACAAATTGATCAACCCAAAAGGTTAGAAACTAGTTTCTAACAAACCCTTGAAGACCAAATCACTCAAACAAACAACAAAAAGGTCGAATTTTGAAGGATTTTTGCTTTTAAAATAGCGCTCAAGTGCTACCTCTATTTTATCACAAAAATCACCAAAATCGGTGCCTTTTCCTTGTAAAAAGGTTGTAGATTGTGTTGAAAATGCTCCTAACACACTCACAACACTTGAAATCAAGATCAAATGCTCTGTTACCACTTGTAGGTCCCCGGGTGTCTCCGATCGTCACATGCAAGTGCGTTGGCTAGTCTAACCCGGTGCGGAATGCCTGTGACTAGGTGGAGATTTAATCAACACAAAGTAAACCAACAACAAACACAAGATACTTTAAACTTTGTCTATTGACAATCACAGCCGATTACAGTGTGCAAATGAGTGCGTACTTAATCACAACAACCAACTATATATACTAGACCTGCTGCCTATGCACTTGCTAAGTGCGCAGGGCTTTGTTCTTGCGTACTTAGCAAGTACGCAGACAATGTTCTTGCGTACTTGCTTAGTACGCAGGTTAAGAATCCTGCGCACATGTTGTCACACCCCTCCCCGGGCACCCCCGGGAAGTTACCGGGCTGCGGCATCCGTTGGCACCTTCGGTACCTGCTTTGATTTTAGAGTTTGTTTTTGTGTAGCAGAATAACGCTTGAAAATGGATCGTTTCAACTCAACCTCAAGCGTTGGTTTTGTAAATATTGAAATCTCGTCGTGTAGACAAAAGATTATCTTTATTTAAATAACTGGTTATGAAAACTCGATCGTTTTTTACGTTTGATTTCAAATCAAAACTCTGACGCAAAGTCAGTAGGTTTACAAGGAGGTAATCTGACTAAGGAAAACATAGTCCTTCATTCACCTTAACCTTGTTTACTCTTCAGGTTCTTTTTGTGAAATGCGTAACATATTTTCGGGTTGCACCGTGTCTAGGTTTGTGGCCTGACCCGGCTATTCAACGAAACTGTCATCGGGACCTAGGCCGTAGCCGGTCCCTGTATGATGAGGTCAATTCATTCCTTTCCTGAAAACATTTGAAAATGAACGCCAGCTACATGCTGGTAAATACTTTATGACCTCACATCATTTTCATGAATATGGCAAAACAATTTAATTAAACAGTTCAACATTTCATCTTTGGATTCCAGTGAACATTTCGCTTTCTTCCAATTAATCCATTTGTATACATTGGACAAGTACTCGGGGGCTACGCGACCAGACTGGCACTCCTGCGTTTTACGCAATCACCCGACAAACAAGCCAACCCTGCCCGGCCTAACTGGATCCGGAGCGAGTATAAATATTTGATCAAACTTTACATACACTTCTTGGGTAATCATATCCACAGGGGTAGAACCCCTAAGTCGGAGATCGAAGGATAATAATCTTAGTGCTAAGTAGCTCTTAGAGTTGACTCTTAGGGCTCTAGCACCTTGACTTGCACTTCTATGAGTTCCTCGGGTTCTTCGGCTTTTAAACGCTTGAGTCCGGTTGATAAGCGAACGTCGGTCGAACCGGACGGAGCGGATCGGGAGTCAGGTCAGCTACTAGAAGCTCGGGACCAGAGAACTCAGAAGAAACTCGGAGTTGGTTGAGTTTGGTGTGAAAATGCAAATGGAGGTCTCTTCTATTTATAGGCTGATAACAGCCCCGTAGCGGACCGATAGCCCCACGCGTTATTAGGGCTAAAGCATGCCCTACACGTGGCAAGACACGTGTCAACTGGAGGTCTCTTCTATTTATAGGCTGATAACAGCCCCGTAGCGGACCGCTAGCCAGATCCCTGGCGGTCTGCTACCGCCCACTTTCACACATGCTTGACAAGTGTGGGTTTTTCTTGGCAGACCGTGTGGGTTTTTCTTGGCGGTCCGCTAAGCCCCACGCGTTATCAGGGATGAAGCATGCCCTACACGTGGCAAGACACGTGTCAACTGGAGAGTGTCCCTAGGGACCTGCGTAGCGGACCGTTAGCCAGGCAGCTAGCGGTCCGCCACCCCTTAGGCGGTCAGATTTCCTTATTTCGTAGTGGACCGTTAACCTATAGATAGTGGTCCGCTACTCATTGAAAGTTAAATTTCTTAATTTACTCCTCTTACTTTTGGGTTTCCAATAATTCCGGTTGTCTTATAAGAGTTCCGGGCAAGAATTGAGATCAGAATTTTGGCAGGTGTTATATCATCCCCAAAAAATCTCGTCCTCGAGATTATTTTCTCAATAAGTGTGGATATTTCTTACTCCTTTCTGATTTTAGTTCCCACGTGTACTTAGGTCCACGTCTAGAATTCCAGTTCACCTTGACCAATGCAAGCTTTTTCCATTTCAATTTCTTTTCCTGTCGGTCCTCAATTTGCAACGGTTGTTCCACAAACTTAAGCCTTTCATCCACTACTACATCTTGTAATGGTATGGCTAAGGTTTCATCTGCTAAGCATTTGCGCATATTGGAGACATGGAATACATCGTGTACTCCATTCATTGCTATTGGCAATTCTAATCGATATGCCACTGCTCCGATTCGTTATAGGATTTTAAATGGCCCAAAAAACCTAGGGCTTAATTTCCCTTTCTTTCTTAATCGTACCATACCTTTCTAAGGCGATACTTTAAGTAAAACATTGTCTCCAATGTTAAACTCTAACGGCTTTCGCCTTCAATAGGCGTAGCTTTTCTGACGATCACGAGTTGTTTTTAAACTTTCCCTTATTTGTAATATCTTATCAGTGGTTTCCTGGACTATTTCAGCTCTGGACAATTGGTTTTCTCCTATTTCAGCCCAACACACAAGAGTCCTGTATTTTCTGCAATACAAGGCTTCAAATGGTGCAGCTTGTTTACTTGTGTGGTAGCTTTTATTGTAAGAGAATTCCATCAGAGGGAAGTGGTCATCCCAACTTCCTCTGTAACATTTCTGATTTTAGTATTCCTATTTCAAATCAATGTAATGCAATTTCAAGTTCTATACTCGTGCAATGTCTCATTATTTTCTCGCCGTAAATTTAATACAATAATTCCATACAAATTCGCAAGTATTACTCGGTTATATACATTTAAACGCTATACAAGAAACTATTTTATACAAACTTATCAAATCTGAAAAGTCAAGGACTAAAGTTGAAAAATGTCAAGAAACCCTAATTAGACACGGTCGTGCTTCGTATAAGCACGGTCGCGCCAAGTGCATTGGCACGGTCGCGCGACCTGCTTTGGAACGATCGCGCCCGGTGCTTAGGCACGGTCGCGCCTGCGAAACAGCTGAATCGTAACTGCAACTTTAATCGCCCGATTGCTCGAATCCGTAACCGAATTACGTTATGTTTTCAAAAATAATACTGCCAATTATTCTCCTTTCATCCAATTAATCAAAATTCGTGAAACTCAAAGAAAATTCTCTCTCAAGCTTTCCAAGAAACTAGAATTCGTATTTCAAACCGAATTCTCTCAAATCCAGCAGTAAAGTCTCGATTCTCAGTCATCCCTGAAACTCCTGGACTATCTGCATTGACCGGAGTTGCAACAAAGATCGCCGGAACCCAAGCCGTCGACGCCGGAGCTTCCTCTTGACTATCCTCTATCGATTCGCTTCTATTCAGGTTAATTGAATCCTCTAATTTATTCATTTCAATATCTGTATCAAAAGCCCTCTGTTAATTGGGGCTTCCATCATAAGAATCGTCCTGAACGAGAATTCTCATATTGATAAAAAAGGATTTAATCGATTCCACTCTTAAACACGATTTCCATACAATTAATTTATATTATTAGACTCGTAATAACCCATTAATCAAAAGCCCTATCAATTACATTGTTTAAAATACAAGAATCTGTCAATTCGTGTCTGATTTGGAAAAGACACGGTCGCGCTAATCATCTAGCGCGGCCGTGCCTCATTTAGCGCGGTTGTGCCGATTAGCAGCGCGGTCGTGTCCTCCTGTCCAGACCTTGTCATGCCCTCTGGGCTAGTCCCTGTTGTGTCTAAAGATCATAGACACGACCGTGCCGGGCCAAGGCACGGTCGTGCCTGTCAAACTTGTCTAGATTGTGCTCCTGTTGATCAACCAGGTCGTGCCCCGACTAGCGCGGTCGCGCCCGTGGCTTGAGCACGATCGTGCCCTTACGAGGCACGGTTGTGCTAGACTCAGAAGTTGTATCAAAATTAAAATTTTTATATTTTAATCAGTAAATGATTCAGATTTTATAAAAATATATCTTCTGTATTTAAAAATAGATTAAAAGTTTAATCTTGGCATAAATATAAATTATTGAAAAGTTTATAAAAATTAAATTTATTTATCAACTTACACTTAAATGATATTTTAAACAATTAAGTTACAAAATTTATAAATAATGATGATTTATTTAATTTACAAAATCATTCATTCACTTATACTTAATTGCAATTAATATTTACATAAACTATAGTTATACACTTATTTATTTAATTCAAACCAAATTAAATTGTTTCAAACATATTTTACCTCAAACTTTATATATTTTATCCAATACTCTTTAAATACAAAACAATGGTTTTATATACAAATTCAACTTTCATTTTAGACTTAAACTTTATGCATCTATGTGATTCAATACATATTACTCTTTAGGTTAAAGTGTGCATTTCAAGGATCTTATTTGCTATCTATATTCCTTGTTAGCTTCACTTCCATACCAAGTGAGTATTCACAACCCCCTTTTACTCTTTTACACTTTTGGGGTGAAACATGAACTATATACAAATTACATGTTTACATTTACGCAAACAACACAATTACAAAACCTATTACATTCATGTGTGCAATTTGAGCTTTATGCCCGAGGACTATTTGTGCTAACTTTTGCATGCTATTATGTACAATCATTAACTATACAAGCCGACGGTTTTCAATGATAGATCTATTGAGTCTGACAAACCCACCCAAGTGGAGGTGATTGATACCGACAACACAATTTGCATACTAGTTACTAAGGTTTGATTGTACTTGGTTACACAATAGCAGCTCCCCATAAATGCCTTATTTTATCATGTCTTGTAAAGGATTTGTTTTCAACTATATGCTATCTATATACAACTGTGTTATACTCACCAACTTTTTAGTTGACTTTATTTTATTCATGTTTCAGGCCCCAATATGTGAGATTGATACAAGACGTGTTCAACATAGGATTTGGACTTAGCAAAATAAATCAAGAATATTTTGAGTTGTTTATGTTTCTTGTTTGAATTTGATTTTGTACTTGGATTTTGTGTAATGGAAATTTGACCTTAACATTATTTCAATCTAGTCAACCATGTGCTATGAACAGTCTTACATGTCCCGCCCCGATGATTCCGCCATCGGTCGGGGTGTGACAGATTGGTATCAGAGCCTTGGTTATAGGGAATTAGGTTATTAGACACCTTGACCTAGACTATAACTTTAGGACACCCACTTATACTATGCTTCATGATTTTTGTGCTATGTGCTATATGTTATATGTTACATGTTTAGTATGATTACTTATTGCATTATGATGACTTATGTGTTTTAAATCCATGACTTATTAGGATATTCTTAATAATTAAATAAATAATATCCTTTCCTATATTCTAAAACCTCATAATATTTCTATCTTCTTTTCTATCCTTATCCTTTCTAAGTATGTGGAAAATTCTTGAAGCAAAAATCTTTAAAATTTTTTATTTCTTCGTTAAGGTTTTTAAACTTGTTAAATTATTTGAGGACACGTGCAATCTGGAAGGGTGACACCTGTATTTTGGGTTTTCTGTCTAGGAAAGCATTTCGCATAAATCCCAATCAACCGAGGGACCCGTATGCTTTCCTGGGAATTCCCGAGATGAGTGTTTACCTATAGGCTAAAGCATGTCTCCTTGAAAATTATATAAGTTTAAATTAACCTTAATATGCCTTAGTATTCAAGTGATTTTATCACTTTTGAGTACAATCCAAACTATGAGCATCTAATTTTACTTGGTTATCTCATCCTATATTAAATCCTAGCAATTCTCATAAGTTCTTACGATCTTTTTTTCTTGTTTTGTGAAAATCTGTAGAATGCCTCCTCGTCGTGCTCCCGCAACCAATGCCAACCCCGACATTGCTGCTATTCTTACCCAATTGGTGACACAACTCACCCAAGCCAATGGTGCCACCAATGGCAACAATGGTGGAAATGGAAGCAATAGTGGTAATAATGGTGGAAATGGTAGAAATGGTGGTAACAATCCACCTCAATGCACCTTCAAACACTTCAATTCGTGCAATCCCCTAAAGTTCTATGGTACCGAAGGAGCTACTGGACTCCTTCAATGGTTTGAAAGTATTGAGAATACCTTTCTTAATAGTGACTGTCCCGACAACCTCCGCGTTCGTCATGCCACAAGTGTCCTCCAAAAGCGGGCACTTACTTGGTGGAATGGGGAGAAAAGGAATAGGGGTGTTGATGTAGCTATGGCTTTACCTTGGGATGAGGTCAAAAGGCTTATGACCGAGGAATTCTGTCCTCGAAATGAAGTGAAGAAGTTAGAGGCCGAATTTTGGGATCTTGCCCAAGATAGTGGGGAAAACTTAGCATATACAACTCGGTTCCATGAGTTGAGTCTTCTTGTGCCCCACATGGTCACTCCGTTATCTCGTTGTATAGAAAAGTATATTGGTGGGCTACCAAGACAAATTCAAGATACTGTCTTAGGTAGAAATCCTGCTACTCTGGAGGATGCTATTCGTCTATCTGCTACTTTGACTGATAATCATGTAAAAGCTGGGACTCTTACCAAAAAGGGTTCTAAGAAAGTTGCTGAAACCGTAACCCCTTCTACCCACAACAAAGAAGCCACAACTGAACCCTCTCGCAATAACAAAAAGAGGAAAGTTAGAAACTTTGTTGTGGTTACTCCTGCTGTACCCGTTAATCAAGTTGCACCCGTAGTTCAAGCACCGGCTAAAAAGCCATATGTTGGGATTTATCCTCTTTATGCCACCTGCAATTTTCATCATCCTCAAAATATCCCATGTCGCCTTTGCACTAATTGTGGGATATATGGCCACACTATCAATATTTGTAGGGCCAAAGCTTTTGCGGGTCAAGTCAATCCACCGAACCAACCTAACCCGCGAGTGGCTAATCAAAGTGCTCCCACCATTGCTAATAGGCGTGCTTGTTATGAGTGTGGTGACCCGAACCATTTTCGTAATCTATGTCCAAGACTTGCAAATGCTACACAAAGTGGAGCTCGTGGGCGTGCGTTCAACATAAATGCCATCGAAGCTCAAGCCAACAACGACGTGGTTAATGGTACGTTCCTTGTAAATAGTCATTATGCCTCCATTTTGTTCGATACCGGTGCCGATAAAAGTTTTGTGTCACTTAATTTTGAGCCTTTACTTGCAAAGACGCGATTCCAATTAGAGAAAACCTTCACCGTTGAAATAGCAAATGGTGACTCCCTTACAATTGAGTCTATTATCTATGATTGCTCTTTAGAACTTAATGATCATGCATTCCCAATCAACCTTGTTCCAATGCCACTAGGAAGCTTTGATATTATCATAGGTATGGATTGGCTATCAAATCATCATGCCGAAGTCATTTGCTTTGAAAAATGTATCCGAATTCCGCTACCATCGGGAGAAACATTAAGGGTTTTTGGTGAAAAGCCTTGCAAGGGTCTTAAGTTGATGTCTTGTACTACCGCTCAAAAGTACTTACGAAAGAAGTACATCGCCTTCTTAGCTCATATTGTTCAAAAGGATGTCAAGGAGAAGAGTATCCAAGACATTCCTATCATTAGAGATTTTCCCGAAGTGTTCCCTAAAGATTTATCCGGTCTTCCTCCTGTTCGTCAAGTAGAGTTCCGCATTGATCTCTTGCCCGGAGCTAACCCCGTTGCTAGAGCTCCTTATCGTCTTGCACCTTCGGAAATGCAAGAACTCGCAAGCCAACTTCAAGAGCTATCCGACAAAGGTTTCATTCGCCCGAGTCATTCACCGTGGGGTGCACCCGTCTTATTTGTGAAAAAGAAGGATGGATCATTCCGTATGTGTATTGACTACCGCGAACTCAACAAGCTTACTATCAAGAACCGTTATCCTTTTCCTAGAATCGATGACCTCTTTGATCAACTTCAAGGTTCTACATGTTTCTCAAAGATTGATCTTCGATCCGGTTATCATCAGCTCCGTGTTCAAGAAGATGACATTCCTAAGACTGCTTTTCGAACAAGGTATGGTCATTACGAGTTCATGGTTATGCCTTTCGGGTTAACCAATGCACCTGCAGTTTTCATGGATCTCATGAACCGTGTGTGCAAACCGTACCTTGATAAATTCGTGATCGTTTTCATTGACGATATCTTAATCTATTCCAAGACTAAAGCCGACCATGAAGAACACCTTAGATTGGTTTTGGACCTTTTAAAGAAAGAACAACTATATGCCAAGTTCTCCAAATGTGAATTTTGGTTAAAAGAAGTTCAATTTCTTGGTCACATCGTCAACGACAAGGGTATTCATGTTGATCCTGCTAAGATTGAAACGATTAAGAATTGGAATGCCCCGAAGACTCCTACCGAAGTTCGTTCATTTCTTGGTCTTGCGGGTTATTATCGTCGTTTCATCTCAAATTTCTCAAAGATTGCGGTCCCTCTTACCGCTTTGACTCATAAGGGTAAAACTTATGAATGGGGACCGAAACAAGAAGAAGCTTTCCAAACTCTTAAGCATAAGTTGTGCAATGCTCCTATATTAACTCTCCCCGATGGAAATGATGATCTAGTTGTCTATTGTGATGCTTCTAACCAAGGTCTTGGTTGTGTCCTCATGCAACGAGGAAAAGTGATCGCTTATGCATCAAGACAACTCAAAATTCATGAAAAGAATTATACGACGCACGATCTCGAGTTGGGTGCGGTCGTATTCGCGTTAAAGATTTGGAGACATTACCTATATGGCACGAAATGTGTGGTATTCACCGACCACAAAAGTCTTCAACATATCTTCAACCAAAAAGAACTCAATATGAGGCAACGACGTTGGGTCGAACTCCTTAACGACTACGACTGCGAGATTCGTTACCATCCCGGCAAAGCGAATGTTGTAGCCGATGCCTTGAGTCGAAAGGACCATGTTATGCTTCATTGTGCCCGTATTCAAACCAATATTCAAACCCGTATTTTAGAAGCTCAACACGTCTCGGTAACCGAGGGTAACATGTATGAGGAAATGTCGTGTGGTGTTGAACTTCTTCTTGAATCAAAACCCAATGGCTTACTATATTACTTGAACCGTATTTGGATTCCCGATCGCGATGATCTCCGTGCAATTCTCATGAACGAGGCTCATAAGACTCGTTATTCTATTCATCCTGGTGCGGATAAAATGTACCAAGATCTTCGCCAACTTTATTGGTGGCCCGGTATGAAGAAGGACATTGCTCTTTATGTTGCCAAATGCTTAACTTGCTCCAAAGTCAAAGCCGAACATCAACGTCCTTCTGGTTTACTTGAACAACCGGAAATTCCCGTGTGGAAATGGGAGAATTTAGCTATGGACTTCATTACCAAACTCCCTCGCACCTCAAGTGGTTATGATAGTATTTGGGTGATCATTGATCGACTCACCAAATCTGCCCACTTCTTGCCTATTCGTGAAGACTTCAAAGTGGAGAAATTAGCCCGAATTTACATTGATGAAATTGTGAGCCGTCATGGTGTTCCCTTGAACATAATATCCGATAGAGACGCTCGGTTCACTTCTCGATTTTGGCAATCTCTCCAAAAGGCTCTTGGTACTCGATTGGATTTGAGCACGGCTTACCATCCGCAAACTGATGGTCAAACTGAGCGAACAATCCAAACTCTTGAAGACATGCTTAGAGCTTGTGTAATCGATTTTGGTGGAAATTGGGATTCACATTTATCCCTCATTGAGTTTTCTTACAACAATAGCTACCACACAAGTATCAACATGGCTCCATTCGAAGCTCTCTATGGTAGCAAGTGTCGTTCTCCGATCTGTTGGAACGAGATTGGTGAAGCACAAATCACCGGTCCTGAGTTAATTCAAGAAACTTCCGACAAGATTATTCAAATCCGTGACAATATTCGAGTAGCGAGGAGTCGGCAAAAGAGTTATGCCGACAAACGTCGAAAACCCTTGGAATTCCAAGTCGGTGATCTCGTTCTTCTTAAGGTATCTCCATGGAAGGGTGTGATCCGTTTTGGAAAGAAAGGCAAGTTATCACCTCGTTATGTTGGTCCGTTCAAAATCCTTGAAAGGATTGGGAAAGTGGCTTACAAGCTCGAGTTACCTCCATCTCTTGGCAGTGTACATCCTACATTTCATATATCTAATCTAAAGAAGTGTCTCGCCGATGAAAATCTCCATATACCGCTCGACGACGTGCGCATTGATGAAACGATGCACTTCGTTGAGAAACCGGTAGAAATTATGGATCGTGAAGTCAAGCAGCTCAAGCGAAGTCGCATTCCTATCGTTAAAGTTCGTTGGGAATCTAAGCGTGGTCCTGAGTTCACTTGGGAACGAGAAGACCAAATGAAGCTCAAGTACCCTCATCTTTTTACTAATAATGTTGTTTCCTCTAGCTAAATTTCGGGACGAAATTCTCTCAACATGGGGAGACTATAACATTTCTGATTTTAGTATTCCTATTTCAAATCAATGTAATGCAATTTCAAGTTCTATACTCGTGCAATGTCTCATTATTTTCTCGCCGTAAATTTAATACAAAAATTCTATACAAATTCGCAAGTATTACTCGGTTATATACATTTAAACGCTATACAAGAAACTATTTTATACAAACTTATCAAATCTGAAAAGTCAAGGACTAAATTTGAAAAATGTCAAGAAACCCTAATTAGACACGGTCGTGCTTCGTATAAGCACGGTCGCGCCAAGTGCTTTGGCACGGTCGCGCGACCTGCTTTGGAACGATCGCGCCCGGTGCTTAGGCACGGTCGCGCCTATTTTTGGCACGGTCGCGCCTGCGAAACAGCTGAATCGTAACTGCAACTTTAATCGCCCGATTGCTCGAATCCGTAACCGAATTACGTTATGTTTTCAAAAATAATACTGCCAATTATTCTCCTTTCATCCAATTAATCAAAATTCGTGAAACTCAAAGAAAATTCTCTCTCAAGCTTTCCAAGAAACTAGAATTCGTATTTCAAACCGAATTCTCTCAAATCCAGCAGTAAAGTCTCGATTCTCAGTCATCCCTGAAACTCCTGGACTATCTGCATTGACCGGAGTTGCAGCAAAGATCGCCGGAACCCAAGCCGTCGACGCCGGAGCTTCCTCTTGACCATCCTCTATCGATTCGCTTCTATTCAGGTTAATTGAATCCTCTAATTTATTCATTTCAATATCTGTATCAAAAGCCCTCTGTTAATTGGGGCTTCCATCATAAGAATCGTCCTGAACGAGAATTCTCATATTGATAAAAAAGGATTTAATCGATTCCACTCTTAAACACGATTTCCATACAATTAATTTATATTATTAGACTCGTAATAACCCATTAATCAAAAGCCCTATCAATTACATTGTTTAAAATACAAGAATCTGTCAATTCGTGTATGATTTGGAAAAGACACGGTCGCGCTAATCATCTAGCGCGGCCGTGCCTCATTTAGCGCGGTCGTGCCGATTAGCAGCGCGGTCGTGTCCTCCTGTCCAGACCTTGTCATGCCCTCTGGGCTAGTCCCTGTTGTGTCTAAAGATCATAGACACGACCGTGCCGGGCCATGGCACGGTCGTGCCTGTCAAACTTGTCTAGATTGTGCTCCTGTTGATCAAACAGGTCGCGCCCCGACTAGCGCGGTCGCGCCCGTGGCTTGAGCACGATCGTGCCCTTACGAGGCACGGTCGTGCTAGACTCAGAAGTTGTATCAAAATTAAAATTTTTATATTTTAATCAGTAAATGATTCAGATTTTATAAAAATATGTCTTATGTATTTAAAAATAGATTAAAAGTTTAATCTTGGCATAAATATAAATTATTGAAAAGTTTATAAAAATTAAATTTATTTATCAACTTACACTTAAATGATATTTTAAACAATTAAGTTACAAAATTTATAAATAATGATGATTTATTTAATTTACAAAATCATTCATTCACTTATACTTAATTGCAATTAATATTTACATAAACTATAGTTATACACTTATTTATTTAATTCAAACCAAATTAAATTGTTTCAAACATATTTTACCTCAAACTTTATATATTTTATCCAATACTCTTTAAATACAAAACAATGGTTTTATATACAAATTCAACTTTCATTTTAGACTTAAACTTTATGCATCTATGTGATTCAATACATATTACTCTTTAGGTTAAAGTGTGCATTTCAAGGATCTTATTTGCTATCTATATTCCTTGTTAGCTTCACTTCCATACCAAGTGAGTATTCACAACCCCCTTTTACTCTTTTACACTTTTGGGGTGAAACATGAACTATATACAAATTACATGTTTACATTTACGCAAACAACACAATTACAAAACCTATTACATTCATGTGTGCAATTTGAGCTTTATGCCCGAGGACTATTTGTGCTAACTTTTGCATGCTATTATGTACAATCATTAACTATACAAGCCGACGGTTTTCAATGATAGATCTATTGAGTCTGACAAACCCACCCAAGTGGAGGTGATTGATACCGACAACACAATTTGCATACTAGTTACTAAGGTTTGATTGTACTTGGTTACACAATAGCGGCTCCCCATAAATGCCTTATTTTATCATGTCTTGTAAAGGATTTGTTTTCAACTATATGCTATCTATATACAACTGTGTTATACTCACCAACTTTTTAGTTGACTTTATTTTATTCATGTTTCAGGCCCTAATATGTGAGATTGATACAAGACGTGTTCAACATAGGATTTGGACTTAGCAAAATAAATCAAGAATATTTTGAGTTGTTTATGTTTCTTGTTTGAATTTGATTTTGTACTTGGATTTTGTGTAATGGAAATTTGACCTTAACATTATTTCAATCTAGTCAACCATGTGCTATGAACAGTCTTACATGTCCCGCCCCGATGATTCCGCCATCGGTCGGGGTGTGACATCCTCCTAGATCAATCATACATGCTCGAAGAATATCCTCCAAGGTTTAGAATGTCCATTTGCTATGCCCATCCGTTTGAGGATGGTATGCAGTGCTAAGGTTTAAACGAGTTCCAAGAGCTTTTTGGAAGCTCTGCCAGAATCGAGACGTGAATCAACTATCTCTATCTGATACGATGGATAACGACATTCCATGTAAAGATACTATCTTGTTAACGTATAATTGTGCCAATTTAACCATGCTAAAAGTTTATTTCATGGGTAGGAAATGTGCGGATTTGGTTAAACGATCAACGATTTCCCATTTCCGCACTGGCAAATCAAGTTGTTGCAATAGCCCAGATGGCTTTTGGTGTTCGGCTTTAACCTTGGAACAGGTTAGATATTTGGCTACATACTCGGCTATGTGCTTTTTCATGCCGATCCACCAGTATTCTCGTTTCAGATTTTCATACATCTTATCACCACTGGGGTGCATTGTGTACTTGGATTTATGGGCTTCCTCGAGAATTTCTCCTCGGAGATTTCCATAGACCGGAACCCATATTCGTTTATTCATTCTAACAATGTCGTCATTTCCTTTGACGAGTTATTCGATCCTTCCTATCATTCCTTCGTTTTCGAGGTTTGCCTCCTTCAAGGCTGATCTCTGTGCCTCTTTGATCTGAGAAATAATACTGACTTGCAGGTCGAGTCTTAGGGCACGTACTCGCTTTGGTTTCTCATGTTCCTTTCGACTTAATGCGTCGGCTACTACGTTAGCCTTGCCATCATGATACCATATCTCGCAGTCATAGTCGCTTAGGACTTCCATCCATCGTCTTTGTCTCATGTTCAGCTCTTTCTGGTCGAAGACATACTTTAGACTCTTGTGATATGTGAAAACCGTGAATTTGACTCCATAGAGATAGTGTCTCCATTATTTGAGCATGAAGATTATGGCACCTAACTCCAGGTCATGAGTCGTATAGTTCTTTTCGTTAGTCTTAAGTTATCGAGATGCATAAGCGATGACTTTGTTTCCTTGCATAAATACATATCCTAAACCAGTGTGTGATGCATCGCAGAAGACTACAAAACCTTCGTTGTCTTCGGGCAGTGATAGAATTGGAGCTTGAGTTAATTTCTATTTTAGAATTTCAAATGCCTCATTGTGCCTTGGACCCTATTCATATTTGATTGCCTTTTGGGTTAATGCAGTCAAAGGAACGGCGATCCTTGAGAAGTCCTTAATAAATCTTCGGTAATATCCTGCTAATCCGAGGAAGCTTCTCACTTCGGTTGGTGTCTTTTGGACTTCCCAATTGGATATAGCCTCAATCTTAACCGGATATACTTGAATTGTTCTTTTGACAACCAAAATTCACACTTCGAGAAGTTGGCGTAAATTTCTTATTTCTCAATAGTTCAAGAATCGTCCTTAGATTGTTGGCATGATATTCCTTACTTATGGAGAAGATAAGTATATCGTCTATTAACACGATTACGAATTTATCCAAGTAGGGTTTACAGATTCGGTTCATCATATCCATGAAAGCTACAGGAGCATTTGTAAGTCTGAATGGCTTAACCGTGAACTTAGAGTGACCATATCTAGTTCTGAACGCAATTTTAGATATGTCATCTTCCTGGACTTTCAAATGATGATAACCTGATCGCAGGTCTTCTTGCTCCTTGGAGCTGATCAAACAGATCGTCGATTCTTGGAAGTGGATACCGGTTCTTAATCGTTACTTTATTCAATTCCCGGTAATCTATGCACATCCTCATCGATCCGTCTTTCTTCTTTACAAAAAGTACCGGAGCTCCCCATGGTGAGGAACTTGGTCTTATAAATCCTTTCTCCAATAACTCATCGAGTTGTTTCTTTAATTCAGCCATCTCGGTAGGAGCTAATCTGTACGGGGCTTTGGCTATCGGAGCCGTGCCTGGTACAAGATTTATCCGAAACTAAACTTCCCGATATGTCGGTGTTCCAGGTAACTCTTTAGGGAAGATATCAGGGTATTCGGAGACGATTGGTATATCCTTTAGTTCTCGCTCGGTATTGCAGGTGGTTACGGATATGAGATAAGCAAGGAATCCCTTTCGTAGATACTTTGTTGATTTTATCAGAGATATCAAACCAACAGGGTTGGTTGATTTGTCTCCTTCAATGTCTTTTGAGTCGTAGAGGATATGGGCCTGCTTAGTTGCTAACCAATCCATTCCAAGGACTATATCGAAGCCAGCCAAATCCATTGGCAAGAGTTGTATAGTTATGACGTGTCCAGATAACATAATTGAACAACCATTCAAAGATTTGGAGACTAGGATCAGGTCTCCGTTCGCGGTTTTGACTTGGTAAGTTTTGTCTAGCTTAGCTAAGGACTTATTACCTAGTTTATAGAACTTATGATCTATAAAAATTTGGGTTGCCCCAGAGTAAAAAAGCACCTTAGCATAAGCATTATTGACAAGAAAGGTACTGTATATGACATCGGTCATATTGGCAGCTTCTTTAGCATTTAAGCGAAACTCTCTAGCGTTCTTCGTGGACACTGATTGTTGTGATAGCCCGTACACTTGCATTCGGGGCAGGTGATAAGAAGTCGACATTTTCCTTAATGCCTTTTCTTGCATGTTTTGCACTCGAAAGAACTAGGTTGTCTTTCCTTTGTGCTAGAACCTTGAATATTTCCTTTTTCTTATTCTCCTCTAAGGTTCGGACCATACCATCCGTTAATTGAGCACCTAGATCCATGGAATCATCGATGGTTTTAGGTTTTGAAACCTTTACCATATCACGGATCTCACTGACCAGCCCATAGATGTATCTCTTTATGAGAATGGATTCAGGCGTAGCTAGAGGCGGCACTAGTCGTGCGTATTCTAGCAGCTTGGTCATGTAATCTTGATGGTTAGAGCCAACCATTCTTAGGTTCACGAATTTTTGTTCTATTTGATCTATTTCATTGAGGATAGAATTTTTTCTTGACTCGGTCTTTAAATGAGTCCCAACTCATTTCATATGTCCTTTCTCTTCCTTTGGCGGATACCAGGGCGTTCCACCATTCAAGAGCAAAGTTCTTGAAGAGGTTAGAGGCATAGAGGACCTTGTCTTCCTCGGCACATTTACTTATGGCCAATACTGATTCTGTCTTTTTTATCTATCGTGGTGTTGCTACTCCGCCTTCCTTTCCAAGGAGGTCATAGGTCTTATAAGTTTGGAAAGTCTTGTATGAGCAACCCATGTGTTTACTCTTTTTGTGACGCGGTTTGTAATTGTCCGCAGAGCTGTCACTTGAGGAATAGTGTTCCTCATTTCGGGTTCTCTTGGTTTTGGAACTTTGATGGGTATGAGTTTTTGAATATTCCCTTCTTACGGAAATAGTGTGATTTGATTCGTTATGCTTAGAGTTATGAAGCTTATGCTCTTTTCCCTTTCCTTTATTTTTGGCCTTGGCTTTGGCAGCCTGAGCCTTTTCAAATGCCTCTAGCATTGTTGGAATTGCATCCTCAATTCATTTGTTTATCATTTTCTGCATTTCTACAGCTTGGGCCTCTTTTTCTAAGGCCTCTTCAGCTTGTTTCTTTCGACCACGCGTACATGTGGATGGTCCAGTTCTTATTGACATTCTAGACGAAAGACATACCATTCATTAGAATTCGAAGATCTTTTTGATAAGGGAAATACAAGATTTTTTTTATTATTTTCAAACTTCAAAATACAATATGGAAAATAATATAGATAAGACATATTCTAACGACCCCTAGCTCTAATCAACGCTTGTTGTATAGCGGCGATCTTGGTGTCTTTTTCAGCTTCAATCATTTCTAATTTAGTTATGCGAGCTTGCATTGCTGCAATCCTTTCTTCTCCAATGGTTTCCTCGTTAGTCCGGGTAGTATGGATTGGAGTAGGATTGGTGGAATGGTAAGTTCTGTAGGGTCTGTTGGAGTCAACCCTTTCCTCACCTTCCAAAGTGTAGTGGTGTTCATACGGGATTTCGGGTGGTTTCTCTAGGTAGCTAAAATTGTTTACGTAAGTTTGGTTATAACTTTCGAGTGTTGGAGCGGCGTAATTGCTCATTGGGGTTTCATAGAAATTTTTGGATGTTTCTATTTCCCCTAGATTTTGAAAGGTTCTGCTAGTATATTTGGAATTTGTTCCAGAATAGGATTCAGTTGAGTTTGTGTTTCGTTCGCTATTTCCAGGTGGTGCGTACTTACGAATGAAGTTAGGTCCTTTTCCCTTTCCTGCCATTCTAGAAAAATGAAAGGAAAATAAATACTTTTATTAATAGGGTAAAACGATTACAATATTTTATTTGGGTTACATAAAAATAACATAAAAACGATAGTAGGATGCCTATTTCTTGACCACGCTCTTGGTATCCTTCATCAAGCTTTTCGGTTGAAACCAAATTCTTTTGGCGAAGGACTTATGCTCCTTGTCCTTTTGGGCTAACTTCTTTTTAGCCTTTGATAGATCCTTCTCGGTCTCTATCAATACCTCCCTAGTCAAGATAAGCTCCTTCTTGACTTGAACGGTTTCGCGAAGCGACTGATCGAGACACTCTATTAGAGATCCTGGGGTGGATGCGGAATATCCAAATTTCGGTGGAAGGTCTCTTAGTCCTAAGACTATGTCGTTGTAGACATTATCATAGGCAGGAGTAGGTTTATGTTTCAAGGTAGCTCGTGGGCTAATGTGACAATTCAGACTTTTTCAGTTAACTCAGTTAGCTAAATCCAATTAAATTCTAACTTGGTTTGCTGATCTTAAACTTCAAGGACTAATTCTGCCTATTTTCAAACTTAAAACTACAAGGACTAATTGTGTAAGTAGACAAAACCTAATTCTGTTGACTTTAGAAGTCAAAATTAGAGTGTTTTGTTCCTGTTGACTTTTGAAAGTCAAACAGTCTAAGTTCTTAACCCAATTCAAACCTTAGGGACTCATTCTGCCAATTTCTAAACTCTTAGGCATGAAACCAGAAGGACTAACCATGTAATTACCCTAATTTTGATTTCTGTGTGACTGTAGAAAGTCAAACCGGTTGGTTTGATTCAATTCAAGCTCTATGAACACTTTTCCCTTTGATTTTGTAACTGATATAACACGTACACTTCATTAACGATCATAACTCACAATTTAATCATCATCATTGTCGGATGATGTAGGGTTTAATAAGCCGTGTATATTCATCACTTTGTGTGCGCTTTAGTTGTTTTAGTGAGTATCTTTGTTCGGTTTTATGTGTGTTTGTGGTTGTGTCTACCTCTCAGGTTTTAAGGGGGATTGAGAGCCACTTCAGATCATTCATTGCTTACAATCCATCTCCCGTTGTTATTCCATAACAACTTTGAAGGTCCTTTGAAGTGCGTTACCAGGCAATTCAAAATTTGCCTAAGTATCATGGTCGAGGAAAAGAAGAGCCATACTTGCATCTGAGTGCTTATGATGCCATGTGCAACACCATTGGGGGACAGGGATTCACACCTGATGATGTGAAGTTGCTATTGTTCCAATTCACCCTAGAAGACAAGGTTCAACAGTGTTTTCATTCTCTGCCTTCTGCTTCTATCTACACTTGGGGTGATATGCAACAACAGTTCTTATATGAGTTCTACACCAAACAAAGAACTAGTGATACCAGGAAGAACATCAGAAACTTTCAACAACAGTCTGGGGAGTTCTTCCATGAATCTTTCCTTAGGTTCAAGATGTTGATAAAGAATTGCCCACACCATGGTTTGCAAATGTGGGAGATGTTGAATACCTTCCATGAAGGCTTGATTGATGATGATGCCTCTGACCTAAATTCTATCTATAATGGTACATTTGGAACAAATTTTAAGGATGTTGACTGGGATTACTTAGAGAGGATGGCTATGACATCCAAGAGGAAAGCCCAATCTTCAAGACGGACAAGGCATTCGGTGGTTAGAGCAGTGGACAGCCCTAGCTCTAAGGAGAACAGGTTGGAGAAGCTAGAGAAGCAGGTTGCCAAGATGGGTATTGGAGGTCAACAGTATGAGGTATGTGACCAATGTGGTGAATTGGGGCATAATGGTGCCAATTGCACAGGTGGTTATGAAGATGTGAATTATGTGCAAGGGAGTGGTAGGAACTATGACATGAACTCCAACACCTACCACCCGGGTCTTAGAAATCATCCCAATTTCGGGTATGGGATGCCTCAAATCAAGCTAACCCCAACTTCAAGGGTAGTAGTCAAAGAGCTTAACAACCATTTCCACTCCGAAATCCAAATTATAATCAAAGCAACAACCAAAGGGGATACCAAAAGGGTAATGAGTAGGGAGGATCATCTGGACCCTCTAATTAGAGTAATGAGGAGGTTATGTTGGGTCTCTGGAAGTCTATGCAACAGGACATGCAAAAGAAGACCCAAGTCGATGACGTGCGGGATAAAACCATACAAGTCACTAGCACTCAAATGGGGCAGTTTGCCACTGAGATAGCAGAACTGAAGAAGATTAGTGGCAAGCTTCCAAGTGATACAGTGACCAATCCATCCCACCACACTTCGGGGAACAGAGACATGAAGAATCGCCACGTGGGCAAGGTTAGTACTCTTCGATGTGGTAAGACTTATGAAAACAAGGTTGCACCTCCACCACCCTTTGTTGATGGTGTGGTGGAGGATTTTGATGAGAATGATGTCAATGATGATGAACCCGAACCAATTCGGTTACACGGGTTGCTTTTCCAAATCCAAAAGAACCACCTTTTCCTAAAACATTGTCTACCGTTGACAATGGGGGAGTGGTGCCTCCAAGGGTGCCATTCCCTGCTTCTTTAGTGAGTGCAGGTAAACAGGTGGCGGTCAAGAAGCGAGGTCCTCAACAAGAGGAAATTTGGGAGCTTTTCAAGCAGGTAAAAATTAATTTACTGCTTCTTGATGCAACTAAACAGATACCAGTTTATGCTAAATACTTGAAAGACTTGTGCACTCAGAAAAGGCATCACAAAATTCCTGAAAAGCTTGACCTGAATGAACGAGTTAGTGCAATTTTGACTGGTTCTCTTCCACCTAAACTCCAAGATCCAGGAGCGCCCATAATTTCTATACAAGTGGGTGATTTCAAAATGAGCAAAGCGCTATTAGATTTTGGAGCTAGTGTGAGCATACTTCCTGGGAGTTTGTATGACCAATATGACTTTGGCCCTCTACGACGAGCCAATACCACCGTGGTGTTGGCGGATTTGACCCCTAAACTCCCAAGCGGGATTGTTCATGATGTGATAGTGAAAGTGGATCAATTCTACTATCCGATGGATTTCTTGGTTCTTGATTATGTGCAATCTGAAAAGGTCATTGAACCACTTGTCATTTTGGGTTGACCATTCTTAGCCACATCCCACTCTTTGATTAACTGTCTCTTAGGCACAGTTGATATGACATTTGACAATAGAAGGGTCCGTTTAAATATTTTTTCAAGTGAATCTAACCCTCTGCCTAGTGATGAATGCTTCATGGCAGACATCATTGAAGGATGCTATCCTCATTTTAAGGATGAATCCACAGAGGAGTGTTTTGTTTGTGACAGATTTGAACAGGAACTGGAGCTTGACTTGGATGTGGAGAAAAGGCTTGTTGAAGCCTTAACTGTGAAGGATGGTAGGCCTCCATGGACACATCATGTGGAGAGCCTACCATTAGAGATTGACTCGAGGCTACAACCATCACTTGTTAGCCCCCCGAAGGTAGAGTTGAAGGTCCTCCCCAAAAACCTAAAGTATGCATTTCTGGGGGAGAGTGAGACTCTACGTGCCATCATTGCATCCAACTTGATGAAGAACAGGATGAGGCACTACTGAAGGTGCTCAAGGATTACAAGGCCGCAATTGGTTGGACCATTGCAGATTTGAAGGGTGTTAGTCCCTCTATTGTGATGCATAAGATCATCACAGATACAGATCCAAGACCTTCACAAGATACACAACATCGATTGAATCCCAACATGCGGGAGGTTGTCAAGAAGGAGGTCTTGAAGAGGTTGGACGCCGGGATCATTTATCCCATTTTTGACAGTCCATGGGTAAGTCTAACCCAAATAGTGCCCAAGAAAGCAGGAATCCAGGTAATAACATGTGATAATGGTGAGCAAATTGCCACTCAGCCGGTAACCGGGTGGCGTGTGTGTATTGATTACAGGAAACTGAACGCTTCCACGTCAAAAGATCACTTTCCTTTACCATTTATTGACCAAATCATAGAGAAGTTATCACATCAAAAGTTTTACTACTTTCTAGATGGTTACTTAGGTTATAACCAAATAGCCATCCATCTTGATAATCAGGAAAAGACCACCTTCACATGCCCTTATGGTACCTTTGCCTTCTGGCGGATGCCATTTGGGTTGTGCAACGCCCTGGCCACCTTTCAAAAGTGTATGATGAGTATTTTCTCGGACATGGTCGGGGAGTCGCTTGAGGTCTTTATGGATGACTTTTCAGTTTTTTGCTCATCGTTTGAATTGTGTTTAACAGAATTATCTAAAGTTTTGCAACGATGTGTAGAAACTAATTTGGTCTTAAGTTAGGAAAAAATCCATTTCATGGTTCAAGAGGGTATTGTTTTGGGACATGTTGTTTCAAGTCAGGGGATTGAGGTAGACAAAACTAAAATCAGTGTTATTTCAACATTACCTCCCCCGATGAATGTCAAGGGTGTGCACTCTTTTCTAGGGCATGCCGGGTTTTACAGTAGGTTTATTAAGGGATTTAGTGTCATCACAAAACCTTTATGCAACTTACTTCTTAAGGATGTGCCTTTTGAATTCGATAAAGACTGTCTAAATGCTTTTCATGTTTTCAAAGATCAATTGGTACAAGCCCCAATTTTGCAATCACCCGATTAGAACCTTCCTATTGAAATAATGTGTGATGCGAGTGATTATGCAGTTAGGGCTGTTTTGGGTCAAAAGGTAGACAAAAGACTGGTTGTCATTTACTATGAAAGCAAGACCCTCTCTGGTGCTCAATTGAATTACACCACCACCGAGAAGGAGTTGCTTGCAGTTATCTATGCCTTAGACAAATTCAGGTCTTATATTTTGGGTAGCAAAGTGATTGTTTATTCTGATCATGCAGCTTTCCGATATTTGATGGCAAAGAAGGATTCCAAGCCTAGGTTGATCAGGTGGGTCCTTTTGTTGGTGGAATTTGATCTGGAGATCCGAGACAAGAAGGGATGTGAGAACTTCGTGGCTGGCCATCTGTCATGAATTCAAAGGGAAGAGGAGGATGTCACTCCTGAGATAAACGAGTTATTCCCTAATGAGTGTTTAATGTCTATTACATCTTCTGATCCTTGGTATGCAGGTATTTCTAACTATTTAGTCCAGAAGATTGGAACAAGAAGAAGAACAACAAATTCCTGAAAAAGGTCAACCAGTACATCTGGGATGAACCGGATTTGTTCAAAGTGGGAGCGGACCAACTCATCAGGCGTTGCATTCCTGAATCAGAGTTACCAGTAGTTCTGGAGCTTGCACATGCGTCTGCGTGTGGTGGCCATTTTAGTAGCCAGAAAACAGGGCATAGGATCTTATCTTGCGGGTTATTTTGGCCAACTATCTTTACGGATGCCTTTGAATTTGCTAAAACCTATACAAACTATCAAAAGATGGGTAACATCACAAAGAGGAATGAGATGCCCATGCAACCAATTCTCGTTGTTGATATTTTTGATGTTTGGGAGATTGATTTCATGTGGCCATTCCCAAATTCATTTGGGCATTTGTACATCTAGGTGGCAGTTGACTATGTGTCAAAATGGGTCGAAGCAATTGCCACCAAGACCAACGACCATAGCGTGGTTTGCAATTTTATGCAATCAAACATATTTTCTAGATTTGGGCTCCCCCGTGTGATCATAAGTGATGGGGGATCTCACTTTAAGAATATTCATTTTGGCAAACTTTTGAAACGATATGGTGTAGACCGCCGGATTGCCACGCCTTATCATCCACAAATAAGTGGGCAAGTGGAGGTTCCAATAGGCAAATCAAGGATATTTTGTAGAAAATAGTACGGTCTGACCGCAAGAATTGGTCAAACAAACTAAATGATGCCTTGTGGGCATACCGTACTGCTTACAAAACACCTATTGGCACTACTCCTTACCGGTTGGTCTATGGGAAGTGATGTCACATACCTGTTGAGTTAGCTCATCGAGCATTATGGGCTATTAAAAATGTTAATCTTGATTATGATGCTGCAGGTAAGCAAAGACAACTGTGTTTGAGTGAGTTAGAAGAATTATGGGATGATGCATACGAGAGTGCCTCGGCCTACAAGGACAAGATGAAGAAGGTGCATGATGCAAAGATCCGGTTGAAAATGTTTGCAATTGGGCAAAAGGTATGGTTGTTCAACTCAAGATTGAAGCTCTTCCAGTGTAAGTTAAAATGCAAGTGGACCGGCCCTGACTTGATGACCAAAGTGGGTCACTCAGGTGACATTGAGATAGAGGACTTTGAAGACCATTTTAGGCAAACAGTGAATGGCCATCGTTTAAGCCGTATTTAGAGCCTAATAACATCAATGGTCTGGATAAGCAGGTTGATGTGTTGTTCTTGAGCGTTCTAGAGGATGGAGACACGTAGCCAATCTCAGGTACACCGTGTCTGGCTGAAGACGTTAAACTTAGCGCTCTTAGGAGGCAACCTAAGCTTTACATGAATTTAGTTTGTTTTTGTGCAATTTACCAAGTGTCGGGAAGTCTCTGAGGGGTTTTGGATTCATATATATGCAATTGAGGGCAATGCCAAAACACTTGGGGGGTAGACAACCATTTGTGGAGTTTTGTAAATTTTGATGTTTTGCGGTATGTTTTGTAGTTTTTCTAAGATTTTGTAGGTTTTCGTTTCGATTTTGGCAAGAATAATGATGGGAAATCACATTCCAGGTATGTAAGAACATAAATCATGTGTTGGAACTAGTTTTGGAGATGGTTGAAAATTTTTAGGTTTTTAAAAGATGAAAATTTTTCTAAGGAAAAAACTCATTTTTCATCCAAACTTTCTGTCACTACAGGGTGTTCATGCCAAGCGAAGATCCTTGCCAAATTCTTCGCGACACGCGAAGGTTTGATAGTCCGGTCAGAATTTGGGGTCTTCGCACCACGCGAAGATACAGGTCCCATCTCTCGCGACACGCGAAAAAAATTTTGGTTTTTCATTTTGTTTTTCCTTCTTGTGTTTTATTTTATTTGAGTCTTGTCTTTGAGTCGATTTGATGCATGTGGGTGTGCTTTGAGCTTAGTTTTGCAGATTTAGAATTATTTGCCCGTACTCAATCTCCATTTGGGTGAAGAGTTCCGACTTCTGCTTGATTCTTGTACAAGGTTGCCCGCTTGCATCTGTGGAGCACGATCGCGAATGAAATGCTATACGATCGCATATCTAGCTAAGTTCTTTAATTTTGTATATGTCTTTAATTGTTTGTTTCTCTTCCTACATTGAGGGCAATGTAGTATTTAAGTGTGGGGAGGGAGACTGTCGTGTAAGTTGTCATTGAGTCTGTATAGTTTTAAAAATTCTGAAAATTTTCAAAAATGTCCCTGGATTAGAGTTTTGCAATTAAATGGAAAATGATAGGTACAATTGAAACTGTGCTCGTGTGTGATTGAATTATATAATAAATAGTAGAAAGCGCGTCTGTTTTGTAATGTTTTGGTAGGCCTAACTGACTTAAAGAGCTTAAACATCCAGATAGTGTTTCTATGGTTAATTGAACAATTAATTCAGGATTTGTGTTGTGTGTTCGCATCTTAGGGGTGTCGGTAAGGTCAAAACTGTCAATATAGGGTGATAGGTACCTCTATAAGCAACAAATTATAAGTTTTTGAAATCTTTTGGCACACCTCTTTCTTTTTATGAAAATAAATCCGAGAGCTAGTGGCTCCCGCATTCCATAATCCATTATTTGTGAGCTTTAATTAATTGAGTTGAGAGCTTAGGTTTTGCCTACGTGTTACCTTCCGGGATGGTGACCTCATTGATACACCCATGGGTGGGACTTAAGTAATCAACATCTGGATATCTAAGTTAGGTTTATGTGTTTCCCGTCGGGATGACGACTTGAAGGATACACCACTAAACCGAAGCTTATGTGTTTCATTGCTAAAAACTGCAGCCTATGTGTCACACGTCGAGTTCCAGCTTGATTGAAACACCACTGGGTTAGGTTTATTCATAAAACGTAAGGAAAGCTCACATCATTCATCCATTGATCCAAAATTTCATCTGATTTTAAAAATTTATGAATTAGTGCTTATAGTGGTGGGAAAAATCTATATAATTTTGCCCGTGCCTAAACATGACCTTGAGATGGGATTAGACTGAACTGTAGCTTTCTGAGTGTAGGACCCATAGATAGACTGTTGGCTTGGTAATAGATATCATTTTAGATCACAAAATTAGGGGCTCGATAGGTCGGTGGTTGTGTTTAACCGGATAGAAATATCAATTGTTACAGTTAGCGCGTGATTATATTTGAAATGATTAAATGAATGAGAATGTGAGAGCAGGTTCCAATTATGATTCCATTGCATAATTCTTTTTCGGGACGCAAAAGAGTAAGTGTGGGGATGTGATGTAGGGTTTAATAACCAGTGTTTATTCATCACTTTGTGTGCGTTTTAGTTGTTTTAGTGAGTGTCTTTGTTTGGTTTTATGTGTGTTTGTGATTGTGTCTACCTCTCAGGTTTTATGTGCTAAATGAGCGAGAAACGGACGAGAAGCAGTCGGATGCGAAGCAGGAGAGATTAAAAAGTCAAATTCCTGGATTTTATTGTCTTCACGACACGCGAAGACTTGGGATGCAAAGTTCGCGCCACGCGAAGAACTTCAGAGAAGCGCCCGACTAGTTTGTTCTTCGCGCCACGCGAAGAACGGATCTACCATGTTCTAGCCACGCGAAGATTCTATTTTAAGGGAAAAATTAACCTAAATCAGGTTTTCACCATTAGCAGCCCCCATTCCGATTTCTCTCTACCACAGCCGTTCCAAAGCACCAAGAAGGCGATTTCTACCATATTTGTGTCGATTTTTCTTAATATTTCATGATTGTAAGTCCTAGTACATTAGATTTGATTATTGTTATGAGTGTGAGTGGCTAAATCTCTTGTAGTCCTCTTTGGGTCTAGGGTTTTGTGAACTCTTGTATGATTAGCTTGGTTTGTAATCTTGATTGGCATGTTAAGCCATATGATTTCATTTATTGATTGAATGCTTTAAACTTCATTGATTGATTTTGAATTGTTGTTCAAGTCTCAATAGTCTCGGGTTCCTTTACACCGGGGATAGCTTGGGGGTTGGATTATAGTTGGTTTATCATTGATGGTTGTGTGAGAAAATGTTTTATTTACAACGGGTTCTCACATTATGACTGAATTCAATTGAACCGTATGAATATGTCGATGTAATTGCTTGCTAGTTGTCTTGAAGGAATTTGTGTGTTTGCATACCCGAACTCTGTTGAGGATTACCTCTGTTATTATTGTTTTAAATTCATATCTAAATCAGTTGTTATTGTTTTCTATCTTTGAATCTTGTAACAAAGTGACACTTTCCACATACTCCTCGTGGATACGATACTCTATTTACCCTTACTAGTTAAGGTGTTTAAGCATTGTTTTTGATTGACCAAACGGCATCGATCATCGGATTAAACCCATTAATGAGCATTTAAGCTATAACCGTCGACACTATGGTCTTATACGGTCGAATTCGACTAAATCTGGTTACCAATTCACAATTCAACACCCTATGCACATTTTATAAACACCTCTGAAGGTGTTTCTTACGACAATTCAATCGGAAAAGCAACAGAGAACACCGGAGACCAAAACAATCATCGTCGCTGTCGGTTCTACTCGAACACCCTCAATTTTTCATCTATTCTGTTAACCACTTGCACCTATAGCTTCGTTTTTATCCATTGAATGAAAGCCCTATGTTAATTGGGGCTTATAACATCAAATCGATCGAAACCCAGATTCTAGGGTTCTTAAGAAAACGTTTTGGTCGAACACCATACCAGACACGATTTCAATCTAATTAATTGATATGATTAGTTTCGCAATCTTCCACTTATTAATATCCCCTTGAATTCAGCAACTGATATTACAAGAATTGAGCAAATCGATCTAGGGTTCTTAATTTAGGGTTTCGGTTTCTAAACAGGATAATTAACGAACTTAAACCTGATGTTTTCTCAATTAAACTTCACACCAGATTCGCCTCATGCAAATAAACAAAACCCCTATATCTTTGGTTCAATTCACAAACGAAATCGATGAGTATTAGGACTGAAATCGATCGATTATGTGTATGGGGGGAGATACCATTTGACTTGTATGTTAAAATCATTTGGAACCGAGTTCTTGCATGATACCCTAGCAGGTGGGACTGGTTAACTATGTGTGCTCGTGTGGGAGAGACCCGGGTTCGAGTCTCTCCACACTGTTTTTATTTTTAAATTGTTTTTGAGTATTTTTTTAATATAAAAATCATTACACTATTATTATAACATTATATTATTGTGTTTTAGCCCGGAAAACAACCCGTAGGTTTGGGTTTGGTTTTATAACCCATAATTAATATTATTCCCACTTTTAAAATAATATGTTTATATTATTTTCAAACGATGAATTCAAATAAAAATAATATGTCTATGTTATTTTCAACCCATGACTCCTATTATAAAATAATATATATTTTATATTATTTCGCCTCGTTTATTAATCTCGTGTAACATTTGAAACTAAATAATAATATAATTTTTTATATTATTTACTCATGTTTATATCCTCGGTTAAAAATAATAGATTTATTATTTTTGTCATGAAATTAATTATCATGTTATTTTACTAAACTTAAAAGTAATATATATTATTTTCCTAGGCCATTGTTAAATAGCACAAACACACAAATATATTTATTTAATTAATATTATTCGTAATTAAAGACGTTTGACACGAAACACTTTCATAATGTTTAGAAATCCTTATTCATGTGGACACGTTCGTTTACTCATTGATCCTTAGAATGTGTTAAGACGATCTAATCTTCGGTGTCGTCGTCACAAATCCTAACTTGTCCCTAATTATTATGTTTATAATTCTAGGGCATAAGTAAGTGCAAGTTAACACTTGAGGTTCCAAATCTCTTACTTGTGTGATACTACCTACAACGCAACGCAGGTGAGTTTTCACGGCCCCATTTTACTTTTTTTCCTATTGGGGGAGAAACATGCATACAAACATCATTTTACTTGTTTTTCCCGTTGGGGAGAAACATGCATACAAACATCATTTTACTTGTTTTTTTTCCCATTGGGGAGAAACATGTATACAAACATCATTTTACTTGTTTTTCCCTTTGGGGAGAAACATGCATATACACATCATTTTACTTGTTTTCCCGTTGGGGAGAAACACGCATACAAATGAGCATTCATTTTTACATGTTTTTTCGTTGCGGTGAAACATGCGTACAAACAGACATCTGTTTACTTGTCTTCCCGCCGGGGAGAGACATACACACAAACGAACATGGAACACATATTATTTCATTACCACTTATTTACCTAAGTGACAACATAACATGCAAAGTCCTTACACACTCGGACCGTTAATATATGGAGTATAGCGAGGAAATTTGAGTAGTACTACTGGGTTTGACAAACCCCACCCGGGCTAGTCGCAATAGCACGATTGGAGGTCGAACGGGTGTGAATTGTCTTAAACACTTGCCATTTGTTGATGTTAGCAATATGCGGATGGTACCTAAACACAAACAGTCAGCTTCGGTTGTGAACGCTTAGAGTAACTTGCACATTGTCTAGCTAGCAATAGGTGTGACTTACATATGTGGATCCATCGACACTCAAATGGTTTATTTACTTGCAAACCTATGGACTTACCAACCTCGTGTTGACACTTTTTCTTACATGTCGCTCTGGCACAAATTGCACACTTAGGACATGCATGGAGTCCTACTGTCATGTCATTCATTTATAACGTTTTAAATAATTCACTTGCCTTTATTAAGCTAAACTTTGGCGCGTTGTTTTGCGCATTTACTTTCTTGTTTAAACGCTTCCGTATTAACTCTGAACTTTTATGTTATGACATTTCAAGTCCCATATAGTGTCGTTTGATGTAACTAATGACTGAGATCCTGGTGTGTCACATCCCTAACGGTAAAACTCCGTTAGTGGAATTTGGGGGTGTGACAGATTGGTATCATAGCCATTGGTTATAGAGAACTAGGATTGCATACTAGACTATAACCGCACACATGCAATAGTTGCATGACACAGACACTCATACATGATATACATAGCATCCATACATACATTGCATGCATGTTGACATCATCCACATCACCCTCTACTAATGAGGGACACGTCCTTCGCATTGCATCATCATTCCCAGTGGTGACACCTGTGGAATTATCGAAACATCATCCACATCCACTCCCATCTGAGGGCAGTAAGACGGACCCTTCGGAGGAGTCACTCACACCACCATCGTCTATCGGGTATGGTGGGCTTTCTCAAGACCGTGTTAGGGATGACAACCAGCACTAGCACATATCTCTTTGGGAGTTGGGTTAGTCGGAGGCGAGTTCCTCCTGCACCCACTAGCAACAATACTTTGAACTCACTAGCTTTACTCTACTTCAAGCCCGAACCCGTGGGCCTCGCTTGAGGTACACCGTGTGAAGTTGCACACATTATTGCATAATCCATTGACACATAGATGTCATCACTTTCCTAAGCCGTGGGCTCGTTCTTTGGTCGATATTCTGTTGAAGAAAGATTGACCACAAGGTTGAGAACGCCTTGCTCATTGCATACTCAAACCCTACCCTGACTCAGTTGGAAGGACGGCTACTTTACCTCTTCGAGTAACACATATCCATGAACTTGTTTCACTTCTTGAAGTCGCATTTTGCGTGCATGATTTTATCTACAATCCGCTGGATTGGACCATCGTAGTGTATTTCAACTCGAGTTAATACTCGGATCAAACGATTCCTGACTACTCATCCTGGTATGATTTCTAGTTGATCAACTTAATTATAGTTGACGACTAAGCCTCTCGATGACTTATCATAGCTGACAACACTCTTTACTCGGCAATACAAACTAAAAGACATTTTGACCCAGGATAGGGAGAACTAGGATGAGCATGCAAAGAAAATTATCATTACGGATGCACACGTAATAGTAATTTGAGGTGCATGTAAGTCCTGGCGAAGCCTTGTGTGTGGATAAATGGTCATAATCAGTGATTTACAAACTTAAACTTCCACTATCAGTAGAAGCTCTTGTAACCCGCTTAACGACTAATTGATATCATTAAACTTCTTCAACAGTTGATAGACGCAACTATCAAGTGGAAGAGATTTACGGACACACTGAGCTATCATCAATGGAACCCCTTATTTTATTTCATTCATGTAAGAGTCTAAGTGAACTTAAGACTCTCATCAAAACTTGATCAAGGACACCACCTCGATTGAAACTCTGGTAGAACCTCATGTTAAACTCATCGACTCCAACTAGGTAAGCGGTATTTGGGAAGTTCTTCCTAAAACTAACACGTTATTCCTTACACTCCAACAATAAATTTCATTTGACCCTAATGCATTATCCGGTGACTAATCCTCAGATTAATTTATAGCCCATGATATCCAACTCTGTAAACGGGCTTCTTCCTTCACAAAATGATCGAGTTGTTCTAATGACATTAGAAAACGGGGATTTAATCCAACTAACCATCGGTTGAACGCAACTACTTAAACAGACAACCTATCCCTGGTATTACTGGAATTTGTATCTCATAAAATTTCATTTCCTACATGTGAACCTCTTCCCTTAGCCTTTGCATTGACTGACGCTTACCTTATAAGCACGGGTCTCACTAGAAGTCTCAGCATGACTTCATAAATTTCTTATTGGTGCGATCGTACTCCAACCCTACTAGAAGCTAAGTACACCATAGAAATAGCTGATGGACAGATAATCAAAGCAACTCAAATTCTTAAGGGTTGTAAACTTGGATTGGCTGGTCATGAACTTAACATTGAGCTTATGCCAGACACACTTGGCAGTTTCGACGTAGTTATCGAAATGGATTGGTTATCTAAGAAGCAAGCCGAGATTATCTTTCGGGAGAAAATCGTTCGCCTTCCTCTCCCTAATGGAGAAACCCCTTCTGTCCAAGGAGAAAAGAATGGTGCTGTTATGGTCATCATAACTTTCATGAAAGCGCAAAAGTGTCTAAGTAAAGGTCATACTGCCATTCTGGCTCTCGTCGCGGAGCAGCCATCTGAGGAGTAGAAAAATGGACGACATCCCGATCGTTCGTGATTATCCGAAAGTATTTCCCGAAGATCTACCTGGTCTTCCACCACATCTTCAATTCAAATTTCAAATTGACCTAGCACCCAGAGCAACGCCTATTGCTCGGGCACCCTACCGACTTGCATCCAGTGAATTGCAAGAGCTATCTACACAACTGCAAGAGTTTTTGGATAAAGGACTTTCCAGTCCTGTTTGTCAAGATGAAGGACAGGACTTTCCGCATGTGTATCGATTACCGGGAACTGAACAAAGTGACGATCAAGAACCGTTACCCTCTACCCCGTATTGACGATCTATTTGATCAACTCCAAGGGTCAAGCTTCTATTCCAAGATAGATCTTAGATCTGGTTACCACCAACTAAGAGTCCGAGAGGAGGACATCTCAAAGACGACATTCAGGACTAGGTATGGGCACTATGAATTCATGGTCATGCCATTTGGACTGACCAACGCACCTGCGGTATTCATGGATCTCATGAACCGTGTGTGTAAACCGTACCTTGATCAGTTCGTCATTGTTTTCATTGATGACATCCTCATCTATTCCAAGAATAGGAATAAACATGAGGAACACCTTCGTTTGATTCTGGAATTGCTGAAACAAGAACAACTGTATGAAAAACTTTCCAAGTGCGAATTCTGGATTCGTGAAATGCTATTCTTAGGACATGTTGTCAACGAGACAACGATACATGTCGACCCATCTAAAATAGAAGCAATCAAGAATTGGGCGGCACCGACAACGCCAACTGAGGTGCGACAATTTTTGGGATTGGCTGGCTATTACTGTCGTTTCATTGAAGGATTCTCCAAGATTGCACAACCCCTCACAGCCTTAACGTAGAAGAGTAAACCTTACAGCTGGGGTGATACCCAGGAATCAGCATTTCAACTTCTGAAGCAGAAACTCTGCAGTGTACCATCCTATCTCTTCTAGAGAGAACGGATGATTTTGTGGTGTATTATGATGCATCAATTCAAGGTCTTGGCTGTGTACTGATGCAACGCGAGAAGGTCATCGCTTACGCTTCTCGTCAACAAAAAAATACATGAGAAAAACTACACAACTCATGACTTTGAGTTGGGAGCCGTAGTATTTTCACTATAGATATGGAAACATTAATTGTACTGTCACACCACTATAATCCACTAACAGAGTTTTACCGTTAGGAGCGTGACATACCAGGATCTCAGTCATTAGTTACGTTGAACGACTCTATATGAGTTTAATAAAAACACTAGTATTGCTCATAGTCACGATGCAACACTAGTAAATGAAAATACTGAGTTAATGCGAAATGCGGAAGCGTAAAGATTGAAGGAAAAGCATGCGCCAAAAAAAATTGCGCCCAAAACATGCAATTTGAAAATAAATAAATAAGTAAGTCCTGCGTTTGATAAATAATGAAACTCCAATGCATGCATGCCCTATCTCGTGCTCGTACCTTAACGACCTGAGAAAAACATGCTAAAACGTGTCAACACTAGGTTGATGAGTTCACAGGTTTCAAATGTAAGTAAAGTTTACTAGATAAAACAATTTACAATTATATCAATAGGTAGCTAACCTAATAACATGTTACTAAAGCGTTTCGACACCGAAGCTGACTGTTTATGTTTGATCTGCCTCCTACCATGTCTATCATGAACAATGGTAAACTGTTTAGGTCAATGTTACACCCGTTCGACTTCCTGTCGTGTTAGCGCGAATAAGGCGGGTGTGGCTTGTCAATGCCCAGTAGTACTACTCAAGATTACCTCACTATCCCATATATTAAACGGTTCGATAAGTAATGACTTACATGATATGTTTACGCTTAGTACAACAAGTGATATAAATGAAATGTAAGATCTAAATGTTTGTACCCATGTTTTCTCCCCCAAGTTTAAACCATAAGAAAAGGGGCCCTGAAACTCACCTTAGAGTGCGTGCAGAAGAAAGCTAATTAACTGCTCGACCACTAACTGCCACCTATAAACATTGGTTTATAAGTGTCTGTTTGTGCATGCTGATAGGAACCCTAAGTATCCAAACAATCCCATTGTTTTAAGTGTTTAGAAAATATTTATTAGTTTGACCAAGTTTGACTAAGTTTGACCAAGTTTGACTCGACGACCCGTTGGTGACCCGTTTAGTGATTTAATGTTTGATTTGAATACTAACACACATAGTACACAAGTAATTCAAGTTTCATGCTACACATGTCACAACTAACTTAGCATGGCAAGTTATGTCTACACAATGCATGTTCAACAAAGTTCCTACTTTTAACAATGTATGAACACAAAGTTTGATTTCAATAGATTACATCATCTATTACATAATTGAATAACCCTAACACGTTTATACATACCTACTAATGCATGAATGATCATCACAACGTACACATTAGGTCTAGACATCAAGTTTCAACTTCTAAAAGTTTCCACTTTTAGTAAGTTAGGATCAATGCATGCGATTTATACCAAACAACACTCTTATAAGTTTTATTGCGTTCATAATAACGTGCTAGTACCATTCCATAACATCATGCATGTAAAACAACTCACATATAACAAACACTTTTCAATAAAGTTTCCTCTTTAGGAAAGTCTACGATTTCTAGCTTGTTAACAAGATTCAACGCACCAATTCAATTGCATACAACCCAACTAGTATAAATATAACCATAAAAATCATCATAAACATCTAGTATGAAATCCTACATTATCACATAATCAAAAAGTCTCTACTTTAGACAAGTTATGAACCATAATGCAACTAGGCTTTTCCAAATAACAATATACTCATCATATAGATGCAATAACATCAATCAAATAACCAATTCATCCTAACTTATTTCAAAAACTCATGTTTGGATGAACTAGGGTTTTAATCATAATTTTTGGAATAAAAAAAGTAACGAAATAGGATGAAATAAATTACGTAGGAGTAATAGAAACGCTTAGACTAGACTGAATACACTTCCAATTGCAAGATTGAAGATCAAAGAGAGGGTGTTTGAGTGTGTTCTTGGTCTCGGCCAAGAGAGGGTTGGGGGGTTGGGTTGCGACGGCTAGAGAATAAAAAGGAGAGTAGGGTTTTTAATTTTTATAAATTTCCTTATATACATGCATGGATGGATTTTTAAATAAATAACTTATGGGATTATTTAAAGGTCCATGGGCTATTTTAAAATAATTACACTAATAATAATTAAATCCCTTCATTATTATTTTTATAAAAACTCCATCTTTTATAAAAATAATTAACACAATTAACATTCGATAAACATGCGCGGTATCAAGAAAATTCACATAATTCACGTAAAGTCACATAACACGTAAAATCATATAATTTATATTAATTATAAATTATTAATTGTTTGAAATATTATTCTTGATTCATCACCAACGTTCCGGGTTAGACTCAAGTGTGATCCGGTAATTCTACGAATTGCCATTGTGTGTGAATTAACTGACACATTTAATTAATCCTAATTAAATGCAATGCACATGCAACTAACTGAGATAACTGAGTTTGCATGAACAATGCTTGAGATAACGATGTTTGCTTTAACGGAGTTAACCTGAAATTGCCGGATGTCACATCATCCCCTTGTTGAAAGAATTTTCGTCCTGAAAATTAAACGAAGTCGGTAACGTCTGAAACAAAAAGTTTAGGTTTGTCACATCATCCCCTTGTTGAAATAAATTTCGTCTCGAAATTTAGTTAGTATCTTTCGTGTTTGCCGTTGACTGTTTGAAAAGGTGAGAATACTTTTTCATCATTTGATCCCCGCGTTCCCACGTGAACTCCGGTCCACGCTTTGAGTTCCAGCGAACTCTGACAATAGTTATCTTACTGCGCTTGAGAGTTTTGATCTCTCGGTCCATGATTTCGACTGGTTCCTCAATGAAACGTCGCTGTTCATCGATTTCCAATTCCTCGAGTGGAACTACAAGCGTCTCATCTGATAGGCATTTCTTTAGGTTTGAGATATGAAAGACATTGTATACTCCATGGAGTGTATCTGGTAGATTAAGTTGGTATGCTATTGGACCAATCCTTTTCGCTATCTCGAATGGTCCAACGTAACGTGGGTTTAACTTTCCTCGTTTCCCGAAACGAATCACACCTTTCCAAGGTGAAACCTTTAATAACACTTTGTCGCCCACTTGAAATTCTAGCGGTTTTCTACGCTTGTCTGTATAACTCTTTTGACGGTCACGAGCTGCCGCCATACGGTTTCGGATTTGCACGATTTTCTCTGAGGTTTCGTGCACAAGTTCGGGACCCTTAACTTAGCTATCTCCAACTTCAGCCCAACAAATTGGTGATCAACACTTTCCCCCGTACAAGGCTTCGAATGGTGCTGCTTTGATGCTAGTATGATAGCTGTTATTGTAGGAGAATTCTACTAAAGGCAAGTGAGTCCCCCAACTGTTTCCGAAATCAATCACACAAGCTCGTAGCATGTCTTCTAGAGTTTGTATGGTACGTTCACTCTGGCCATCTGTTTGAGGATGGTACGCTGTGCTCATATCCAGGCGCGTGCCTAGAGCTTTCTGTAATGATTTCCAGAAATGTGAGGTGAATCGGGCGTCTCTATCAGAAATGATGGAGATTGACACTCCATGTCGGGATACTACTTCCTTAAGAAAGAGGCGAATTAACTTTTCCATTTAGTCGGTCTCTTTGATAGCAAGGAAATGAGCGGATTTGGTTAGGCGATCCACTATCACCCAGATTGTGTCACATCCAGTAGGGGTTCGGAGTAACTTGGTTGTGAAATCCATAGAAATCTGCTCCCATTTCCACATCGGGATTTCCGGTTGTTGAAGTAATCCGGATGGCTTTTGGTACTCCACCTTGACCTTTGAACAAGTCAGACACTTGCTCACGTAGGTGGCTATGTCGGCTTTCTTGTTCGACCACCAATACAAAACTTTGAGATCGTGATACATCTTGTCGGAACCCGGATGGATAGAGTATCAGGATTTATGAGCTTCATCCATGACTAGATCTCATAGGTTTCCATATACTAGTATCCATATTCGTTCCGCGAAGTATAGAATACCATCTGCTTTAACCTCAAGTTGTTTCTCCATACCACGAGTGGATTCCAATGATAAGTTCTCCTCTTTTAAGGCTTCGAGTTGGGCATTGCGGATTTGTTCGGGTAATCTTGTATGAATAGTGAGTTGTAATGCTCTAACCCGTCGGGGTTTGGTTTCTTTTCTGCTTAGGGCATCGACCACCACATTATCTTTGCCCGGATGGTACTTGATTGCACAATCATAATCGTTTAATAACTCGATCCAACGACGTTGATGCATGTTCAACTCTTTCTGCTCAAAAATATGCTGAAGACTCTTGTGATAGGTGTAGATGGTGCACTTGGTTCCGTACAAGTAATGTCTCCATATCTTGAGTGCAAACACCACGGCTCCTAACTCCAAATCGTGAGTTGTGTAATTCTTTTCGTGGATTTTTAACTGTCGAGAAGCGTATGCGATAACCTTGTCACGTTGCATCAACACACAACCGAGACCTTGGATGGAGGCATCGCAATACACCACAAAGTCATCCGTTCCCTCCGGTAGAGATAGGATGGGTGCGCTACATAATTTCTGCTTCAGTAGCTGGAATGCTGATTCTTGAGTCTCGCTCCAATTATAGGGTTTATCTTTTTGGGTTAAGGTGGTGAGAGGTTGGACAATCTTTGAGAATCCCTTGATAAAGCGACGGTGGTATCCGACCAATCCTAGAAATTACCGAACTTCGGTTGGAGTTGTTGGTGCTTCCCAATTCTTGATAGGTTCCACTTTGGCTGGATCGACATGTATTCATTTCTCATTGATCACATGTCCTAGAAATTGAACTTAGCGTACAACTGCTCCTGTTTCAGTAGCTCAAGGATCAAACGCAGATGCTCCTCATGCTCTTCCCGACTCTTAGAGTATATGAGGATATCGTCAATGAAGACAATGACGAATTGGTCAAGGTAAGGTTTACACACACGGTTCATGAGGTCTATGAACACCGCGGGTGCGTTGGTTAATCCAAATGGCATGACCAAAAATTCGAAATGGTTGTACCGGGTTCTGAATGCAGTCTTGGATACATCTTCATCTCGAACTCTCAGCTGATGATAACCAGATCTCAAATCTATTTTTGAGTAGAAGCTTGACCCTTGAAGTTGGTCGAATAAATCGTCAATACGGGGTAGTGGGTAGTGGTTCTTGACTGTTACTTTGTTCAACTCTCGGTAATCAATGCACATGTGAAAAGTCCCATCTTTCTTTTTGACAAATAGGACTGGGGCTCCCCAAGGCGATGAGCTAGGTTGGATGAAACCTTTATCCAACAACTCTTGTAGCTGAGTGGATAACTCCTGCAACTCGCTTGGTGCCAATCTATAGGGTGCTCGAGCAATAGGCGCTGCTCCGGGTGTTAGGTCGATCTGGAATTCGACTTGACGATGAGGTGGAAGACCAGGTAGGTCTTTAGGAAATACTTCTAGGAATTCACGAACGATCAGGATATCTTCTAACTTCTTCTCCTCGGTAGACTTGTCAGCGACAAGGGCTAATATCGTGGTATGACCCTTATGCAGACACTTCTGAGCCTTCATGAAAGATACGATGCCCACGACCGCACCACTTCTTTCGCCCTGAACGGATAGGATCTCTCCACTAGGAAGGGGTATACGAACGATCTTCTCATTACAGATGATCTCAGCTTGGTTTTTAGACAACCAATCCATGCCCACAATTATGTCAAAACTACCAAGTGTAACTGGCATGAGATCGATGTCAAGTTTGTGACCAGATAGTTCTAACTTACATCCATTGAGAATGTGGGTTGCCTCGATTACTTTACCGTCTGCTATCTCTACGGTATAATGATGTTCTAGTAAAGTTGGGTTTATACCTAACCGACTACTAAGTTCTCTAGATATAAAACTTCTATCGGCGCCAGTATCAAAAAGTACAGAAGCAAAATGATCGTTTAAAAGAAACATATCGTTAACAACGTTCCGATCATTCCTAGCTTCACCCGAGCCAATCACGAAAGCTCGACCTTTAGCACCGTTGTTGTTATTATTGCCGTTACCACCCTGGTTGTTGTTACCATTTCCATTACCGCCCTGATAATTGTTACCATTGCCATTCCCGTTTCCATTTCTCTTTAACTGCGGGTAATTTTTCCTAAAATGCCCTTCTTTCCCGCACTCAAAACAGCCTTTGCGTGCTTCACCCCATGGTGCCTGTTTGTTCTGCAGATCTACTCTATAATCTTTGGCCACATGACCCATCTTTCCACACCGGTGGCAACGGTACCGGTCACATGCTCCATGACGGTGAAAATTACTTTTGTTGCACTTCGGGTACTTGCCAACATATGAACCCTGATTCTGTTGAGAAGAGTTATACTGATTGTGGTTCTTTGACGGTCCAAACTTACGATGTTGCTGTTGTTGTTGCTGAGGAGGTGAGTTTGACTGGAAAGTTTTGGGGAATGAACTGTCAAACTTCCGTTTGTTGTCAGTTGTCTTTGATAATGCACCTCTAGCGGGTAGGGTGCCCTGAGCGACTGCCTGATCGGTTAGCCTATGAGCCAACCTGTTAGTTTGTTGGATTGTAGTAGGATTAGAAGATGTCATCATGCTCTAAATTTGCGGAACCAAACCATCAATGAATTTCTCGATTCTCTTATAGGGAGGTGTTACCATTTGTGGCCATAAGTTCGCCAGTTCATGCGAACGAGTAGTGTATGCTACAATCTAAGATCCTTCCATCTTTAGGTTCCAGAACTCGCCCTCAAGTTTATGCACTTCATCGCGGGGACAATACTCCTCCCGCAGCATAATCTTAAATTCGTCCCATGGCAATGCATTTGCCATCTCAAGTGTTAGCATTTGCACTTGGGAATTCCACCAAGTAAGGGCCGGAACCTCAAGTGTGCCAGATGCATACTTCACCTGATTGTTCGGCGGGCAATTGCACATTGCAAAGGCAGATTCAGATTTCTCTATCCAGCGGAGTAAGCCAACAGCCCCTTCGGCTCCACTGAATGAGTGAGGCTTGCAATCCATGTAAGCCTTGAAAGTACAAATCTGCTGATGGTTGTGTTGACCTGAATTGTAAACAAGAATGCTCTTTAGGAATACCATATTCTAATTTTTGTGTTTAGGATGAATGATGACTCACTAGAGTTGATAATATTTTGCTTTACCTCCAGCATTAACAGTGGCTTGACTAGCTGCTACCGCTTCAGCCACACGCTCATTTATGAGTGCCGTGAGCTCAGCTACAGTCATGCTGACATTTCCGCGACCGCCACGTCCTCCGACGCGTCCACCACATCCATTTCCACATCCAGACATTATCTTTTCATTCACAAAATACGATAATGAGAAAATACTTCGCATTTTATCATCATACAAGTATTAGTAAACAAAAGAAAATTTAAACCACAACATCTAACATTTCAATAATAATAATCCTTGATAAAATAAATTGTAAGGGCTACAAAGTAAATTCAATCAAACATCAAAAAACAGAAACATCTGTTAGATGGGAACAACCCTGCCCGTGTAGGTTCAAAAGAAAAGACATAAATAAGTAATGAAGATAAGATATCAAATGCCATTGCTAGATGATGTAACATCAGATGTTGCATCCTCGTCCTCGGCCGGATATCCTGCGGGTGCATCATCTGGTGCAACTCCTACTGCTTCAGCAGCTGCAAGTCGAGCCTCCACTTGCTCAATCATGGTGTGGAGTATATCTAGGTTCCACTATGCAGTGTTCAGCCAGTTTTCCATATCCACACATCCATTTGCCAAATTCTCATGGACTTTATCAGTGACTGCTAAATCTGAAGTCAGTTTGTCAATTTTTCTGATTCATCAGAATTTGTCGCTCTAATATACCAAAAATCTCCCCCGGTGCGTCCCTCATGTTTTGGATTTCCTGGTCCATCCTAGCTACAAATGCAGCTAACACCTGCTCAAAGGGGTAATGCAATGGTGGCAAAGCTCGCACAGAAGATGATGAAGAAGAAGCAATGTCAGTAGTGAGTGGAGGTGGGACTTCCTCCTCGCGGATCTAGTTCCTGATCCTATCGGGATACCAATCCCAGTCCTGTGTGTTACCTCTGACACGCACATGAATAGGCTCATCATACCCTACAGTGGTGATGGTCGGGTTGAGTCGAATGTACTGTAGGAACATCTTGCTCCTGAACGACTAGGGATGCGGGTGAATTAGGCGGTGTCGACATTTCCTGTAACGGGATGAGTGAGTGCCATGTATGAGTGTAAGTGTTGTGTAACTAATGCATGTGCGTGGTTATAGTCTAGTATGCATTTCCTAGTTTTCTATAACCAATGTCTCTGATATCAATCTGTCACACCCCCAAAATCCACTAACAGAGTTTTACCGTTAGGAGCGTGACATACCAGGATCTCTGTCATTAGTTACGTTGAAAAACTCTATATGAGTTTAATAAAAACACTAGTATTGCTCATAGTCACGATGCAACACTAGTAAATGAAAATACTGAGTTAATGCGAAATGCGGAAGCGTAAAGATTGAAGGAAAAGCATGCGCCAAAAAAAATTGCGCCCAAAACATGCAATTTGAAAATAAATAAATAAGTAAGTCCTGCGTTTGATAAATAATGAAACTCCAATGCATGCATGCCCTATCTCGTGCTCGTACCTTAACGACCTGAGAAAAACATGCTAAAACGTGTCAACACTAGGTTGGTGAGTTCACAGGTTTCAAATGTAAGTAAAGTTTACTAGATAAAACAATTTACAATTATATCAATAGGTAGCTAACCTAATAACATGTTACTAAAGCGTTTCGACACCGAAGCTGACTGTTTATGTTTGATCTGCCTCCTACCATGTCTATCATGAACAATGGTAAACAGTTTAGGTCAATGTTACACCCGTTCGACTTCCTGTCGTGTTAGCGCGAATAACGCGGGTGGGGCTTGTCAATGCCCAGTAGTACTACTCAAGATTACCTCACTATCCCATATATTAAACGGTTCGATAAGTAATGACTTACATGATATGTTTGCTCTTAGTACAACAAGTGATATAAATGAAATGTAAGATCTAAATGTTTGTACCCATGTTTTCTCCCCCAAGTTTAAACCATAAGAAAAGGGGCCCTGAAACTCACCTTAGAGTGCGTGCAGAAGAAAGCTAATTAACTGCTCGACCACTAACTGCCACCTATAAACATTGGTTTATAAGTGTCAGTTTGTGCACGCTGATAGGAACCCTAGGTATCCAAACAATCCCATTGTTTTAAGTGTTTAGAAAATATTTATTAGTTTAACCAAGTTTGACTCGACGAACCGTTGGTGACCCGTTTAGTGATTTAATGTTTGATTTGAATACTAACACACATAGTACACAAGTAATTCAAGTTTCATGCTACACATGTCACAACTAACTTAGCATGGCAAGTTATGTCTACACAATGCATGTTCAACAAAGTTCCTACTTTTAACAATGTATGAACACAAAGTTTGATTTCAATAGATTACATCATCTATTACATAATTGAATAACCCTAACACGTTTATACATACCTACTAATGCATGAATGATCATCACAACGTACACATTAGGTCTAGACATCAAGTTTCAACTTCTAAAAGTTTCCACTTTTAGTAAGTTAGGATCAATGCATGCGATTTATACCAAACAACACTCTTATAAGTTTTATTGCGTTCATAATAACGTGCTAGTACCATTCCATAACATCATGCATGTAAAACAACTCACATATAACAAACACTTTTCAATAAAGTTTCCTCTTTAGGAAAGTCTACGATTTCTAGCTTGTTAACAAGATTCAACGCATCAATTCAATTGCATACAACCCAACTAGTATAAATATAACCATAACAATCATCATAAACATCTAGCATGAAATCCTACATTATCACATAATCAAAAAGTCTCTACTTTAGACAAGTGATGAACCATAATGCAACTAGGGTTTTCCAAATAACAATATACTCATCATATAGATGCAATAACATCAATCAAATAACCAGTTCATCAACTTTATTTCAAAAACTCATGTTTGGATGAACTAGGGTTTCAATCATAATTTTTGGAATAAAAAAAGTAACGAAATCGGATGAAATAACTTATGTAAGAGTGTTAGAAACGCCTAGACTAGACCGAATACTCTTCCAATTGCAATATTGAAGATCAAAGAGAGGGTATTTGAGTGTGTTCTTTGTCTCGGCCATGAGGGGGTGGGGGGTTGGGTTGCGACGGCTAGAGAAAAAAAAAGGAGAGTAGGGTTTTTAATTTTTATAAATTTCCTTATATACATGCATGGATGGATTTTTAAATAAATAACTTATGGGCTTATTTAAAGGTCCATGGGCTATTTAAAATAATTACACTAATAATAATTAAATCCCTTCATTATTATTTTTATAAAAACTCCATCTTTTATAAAAATAATTAACACAATTAACATTCAATAAACATGCGCGGTATCAAGAAAATTCACATAATTCACGTAAAGTCACATAACACGTAAAATCATATAATTTATATTAATTATAAATTATTAATTGTTTGAAATATTATTCTTGATTCATCACCAACGTTCCGGGTTAGACTCAAGTGTGATCCGGTAATTCTACGAATTGCCGTTGTGTGTGAATTAACTGACACGTTTAATTAATCCTAATTAAATGCAATGCACATGTAACTAACTGAGATAACTGAGTTTGCATGAACAATGCTTGAGATAACGATGTTTGCTTTAACGGAGTTAACCTGAAATTGTCGGATGTCACATGTACGGTACCAAATGCACTATCAACACCGATCACAAGAGTCTTCAACATATCTTTGAACAGAAAGAGTTGAACATGCGACAACGTCGTTGGGTCGAACTCTTAAACGACTATGACTGTGCAATCAGATATCATCCAGGGAAGGCTAATGTGGTAGCCGATGCCTTAATCCGTAAAGACACCAAACCCAAATGAGTTCGAGCATTACAGCTTACTATTCACACCGGATTACCTGACAAAATTTGAAGTGCTTAACTCGAAGCCCTTAGAGAGGAGAACCTACCGTTAGAAGCCACATGCGGTATGGAAGAACAACTAGAGGTCAAATCAGATGGCATTCGCTACATGGCAGAGGGAATATGGGTTCCAGTGTATGTGAACTTAAGAGAACTGGTTATGGATGAAGCTCACAAATCTCAATACTCTATTAATCCAGGTTCTGACAAAATGTACCATGACCTAAAGGTGCTATATTGGTGGCCAAAGATAAAGGCTGATATAGCCACCTATGTGGACAAGTGCCTGACTTGTGGAAAGGTCAAAATAGAATACCAAAAGCCTTCTAGCTTACTACAGCAACCAGAGATTCCTATGTGGAAATGAGAGCAAATTTCCATGGATTTTATTACCAAATTATCCCGAACTCTTAGTGGATGTGACAACATCTGGGTAATTGTCGATCATTTGACAAAATCTGCTCACTTCTTTGCCATCAAACCAACTAAAAAGATGGAGAAACTTACTCGTCTTTACTTGAAAGAAGTAGTCTCTCGGCACAGAGTGCCAATTTCTATCATTTCGGATCGAGACGCTCGATTCATATCACATTTATTGCAATCTCTACAAAAAGCTTTAGGTACACGTCTAGACATAAGTACGGCGTATCATCCTCAAATTGATGGTCAAACAGTACGTACCATCCAAACCTTAGAGGACATGCTACGAGCTTGTGTGATCGATTTCGGTAACACTTGGGAGTCTCACTTACCTTTAGTGGAGTTCCCCTACAATAATAGTTATCACACTAGCATCAAGGCAGCACCATTCGAGGCATTGTACGGACGTAAATGCCGATCTCCTATCTGTTGGGCTGAAGTTGGGGATAGCTAACTTATAGGTTGTAGAACCAAAGACTAATGGCTTCTAAATTATTCTAAGTAAAAATGCTGCTGATAGGCTTATCAGCAGCATTCAACACATGTTGCTGCTGATAGGCTTATAAGCAGCATTCAACACATGTTAATGCTGATAGGCTTATCAGCAGCATTCAGCACTTGTTGCTACTGATAGGCTTATCAGCAGCATCATTCTCATTCTTGCTGCTGATAGCTATGTTCTTTGAAGACAAATCGTTGCAGCTGACTATCCATGCCAAGCGTCACTGACAACTTTCTGCAAAAGTAACTGACACACTCAAAGCAGAAGGAACCTCAATGGCACAACCAATGAAACTCAGCAATGCTCTTCTCCAGACATGCAAACAATGATGCATAAAGAAGACGCTTCAATAAAGTTAGCTAGTTTAGCTTTAACGTATTATTACCTTTTATATAAACGATCAACGGTCTGTGTTCGATCTGATCCTTAGAATCAAGGGTCTGTCTTGATTCTAAGTTAGTATAAATACTGTGTAAACACATCACTGTAAGTGTGCTTTTGAATTAGAGTTTTCATTTGTAATCATTTATTCTTAAAGCTTAATACAACAGTGTTCTTATCAGTATTCTTTCTGTTTACTCGATTGTAATTGTGTAGTTGTTATTGTTTCCGCCAATCTCAACTAAGAACAGAACCATCTTGTAATTTCACGATCCTACAAGTGGTATCAGAGCCTTGGCTCAGATTAAACAAACTAACACTTGTTTAATCACTTCTCGTTCTATTCTAAACTCTTTTTGTTTATCAAGTCACCCAAAACCATGAAACAAAAATAGCACAAAGCAATGGTTTTGAAGACATCGGCAGCATCAACCGACCACCAAGATTGGTGTCTGGAGAAGACTACGACATGTGGAAAAATCGCATGGAAAGTTTTTTCTTCTATCAGGAGTACGGAATGTGGAAATCCATCAGGGATGGACCCTACATTCCAATGGTGGCATCTGCTGACTCTGGAGGACCATCAGTTCCAAAGGATCCCTACAAGTACTCGGATGAAGATATAAAAAAGATGGAGGTGGACTTTAAGGCACTAGGAGCTATCCAAATGTGCCTTCCAAATGAAGTTTTTCATAACTTCAGAAGTCACAAAACCGCCAAAGAGCTCTGGGAGGCTCTTGAGAAGATGTTTGCTGGCTCAGAAGAAGTCAAAGAAAACAGAAGGGACATCCTGAAGCAGCAGTACGAAAACTTCGTATGGAAGGAAGGTGAGTCCCTAACTGTTTTATATAATAGATTTACTTATCTTGTAGGTGAGCTGCAGTGCTCAAAGGTGAAACTGGAGAATGAGGATATTCTCAAAAAGTTCATCAGGTCTTTACCTAGCTGCTGGACACTCTACACGGTGTCCATTAGAAGAACTGAGAATCTGAAGACTCTCCAAATGACTGAGCTCTTCGGTATGCTAAAGACTTATGAGCTAGAGATGATTCAGGCAAAAGAACGAAGTTCAAGCTACCAAACAGCTTCAACATCCACCACCACCTCTTCTGCTTTTCACTCTGAGTACTCAGGTCCTAGTACTAGCAACTACTATCCTCCCATAGTCACACATCCTCAAACTCCTACTTCTAAAACAAACACATCACCATTTCTTCTTGAAGCTCCTTCTAAATCCTCATCCACTGCTGCTTTTGTTTCTGAAAACTCAAGCAACATGTACTTTATCAAGGAGGATCTTGAGTGCTTCCATCCAGATGATCTAGAAGAAATGGATATACAGCACTCGTATGCCATGCTCTCTATAAGAGCAAAAAGGTTCTACTCTATAACCGGAAGACCCATTCCAAGAAACAGCTCCAACACCAGAGTTGGCTTGGATAAAAGCAAACTGCAATGTTACAACTGTAACCAACTGGGTCATTTTTCTAGAGAATGCAAGGCACCTAGGGCAAACCCAGCAGCTCACCAAGCCCAACCAAGACATCAACAGCAACAAGCTACTCCTCCAGCTCAAACTGCAGCTTGTGCAGCTATTGGAACATCTGACTTTGATTGGAGCTTCCAGTATGAAGATCTGCCTACTAACAACCAAGCTCTTATGGCAGACACAACTGAGATACCGCCTCAGGTATATGAACATCTATGTTCCCAAGTCTGTATTGATAAGGTTTTAGGCTACAGAAAGCATAATCAAAACCTAATAGATCAAAATGAAGAGTTTCATCAAATGAAATCTGAATTCAAAAAGGTTGAAGACAGTTACAAAGAAAAAATTAACTACCTAAAGAAAGAGATTTCATCATTAAAACATGAACAAACCAATCTTGAAACTCATATTGATGATCTTCTTGTCAAATTAAAAGCTACCAGAGCAGAAAGTTCACATTGACAAATATGAATTTGCATCCAAAAAGCTGCAAAGACTTCTGGATGCTCAAATTCATGATAAGGTAAAAACTGGTATGGGGTATCATGCTGAACAATATCAAGCCGTTGCACCTCCTGCTGACTGCGTTGCCATCCATGAACCAAGCTTCAATCTGGTAAATCTTGATATGGCCAACAGAAATCTAGATCCTTCTAAGGATGAACCATTGGTACAAGAATGCACTACCTCATCAGAGTCTGATTCAACTTACTTATACTCCACTAAAACAAGTGAAGCTTCATCTCCTCCTACCCCTCAACTCACTCTGACTAAAGATGATGTCCATTCAGCACAAGTACCAGCCATTTCAGTACCAGTTCCTACACCATTCAAACAAATCAAAATTAGCTATCCTCCAGAAGGTAGGAAGCTAAATACTGAAAAGGGCCAGTCCTCATCTTCAGTCCAGCCAAGGAAGGTGTTTGATATATGTCATGCACCTGGAGAAAGGGTTCCATATGTTCAAAAAATATTGGAAGAAGCTACTTTTGAGCACAACAAAGCTCATCCTTGGAATTTCAAAGACCTTTTCAAAAGAAAGGATTATGTGTATCTTTCAAGGGATAAAATGGCAAAATCATGTTTTGTCTGTGGAAAATATAACCACACTGCCAGCACCTGCTTCTACTACCTTCAGCAGCAAAGAAACCTCAAGCAACATGCTTTTAAGAATACAAAGAAGAACAAACAGGTAAGAGGTTTTGAAGCTAAGACAACTCAATTCAGAAAATCTCTTTCTCCACTAAGGGAACAGTTGTCAAAACCTCAACAATCTTGCATCATCTGTGGAGAATCAGACCACTTTGCTGCAAATTGTAAGTCAAATCCTTTCAATCAGATTCTTCTTCCAACCCCAGTTATACAAAAGCCTATCGGCAAGGTAAAGAAGGATAAGCACACATCTGTTTCTAAGCCATCAGCAGCCATAATAACTGCTGCTGATCGAGTAAAGCCTAAGCAACCAAAAGGAAGGCCTTCAGCAGCAACAAAGTCTGCAGCTGCTCAAGTAAAACCATCAGCAGCAACAAAATCTGTTGCTGATAAGCCAAAATCCTCAGATACAACATCTGCTGCTAAAAAGACAAAGAGAGTTGGAAAACCACCAACTCAACAATGGAAGGTAAATAAACCACCAAGCATCATCATCGGTTCAGTTGAGTGCGTCTATCCTTTGGTGTAAATATGCCTATCTTATGTTGTAAATAAAAGTTATAACTCAGCAGCATCCTTTTGGCTGCTGACAGGTCTAATTTTCAGCAGCAAAGAATTTGCCCCTGACTGCTTTAACTTATCAGGAGGAACAAGTTTCCTGCAGATTTAAGGATGTCAGCAGCAACATCCTTGCTGCAGATCATTGCATCTATCAGCAGTAATTAAGTCTGCTGCTAACAAACTTAACCTTCCGCAGCAACTAAGCTTGCAGCGGACAGGCTTAACCTTCCGCAGCAACCAAGCTTGCAGCGGACAGGCTTATCCATCCACAGCAACCAAGTTTGCTGCTGATGGGTAAATTTAAGTCCAAATTAACTTTTACCCGCTGTAAAAAAAATCAACGTCAGTCTTTACCATGACTGCCTCGGTGCATTACAGCTGTAACAATAAAAGGTAAATAAGGTTGTACTGTACAAGTCGTTATGCTTTTTTTCTCATCTGCCGTTATAAGACCAAATCAAATTTTCTTTACCACCTCTTCACATTCAATTCAACCCTAACCAACTATCACTTTCACCCTAAGTCCCCACCACATTCAAAGCTCTCCATGTTCTCCATACTCTCAAGTCTCCACCATACTCAAACCATATTCAAATCATCCCTCTAGAATCAAACGGCTATGACAGATATCGACAACCCAGACGACAAGTTTTCCACATACCATAACCTAACAGCATACCTTACCAAAGGAAAGAAATCTGATGGTTTTGACGATATGATCGATTTCTTATGTCGATCAAAGATCTACTTTGCCCTCACCACCAACCCTACCATATATATCCCTCATATGGAGGATTTCTGGAGTACCGCCGTCTACTCAACCGAACAGGGGATTCCCCAAATCAAAGCCAAAGTAGACGGCAAGCATATCACCATCTCGGAAGCTACACTCAGAAAACATCTTAAGCTTCAAGATGAGGGAGCAGCCATCTCATACTCGAAGGACGAATACATGAGGACCTTTGTCTCCATTGGATACACTGGAAATCAAACATAGTATATGATCGAGAAGGCGCTGATGGGCCCTCCATGGAAGTATCTCTGCCACACTCTTCTCCAATGCATCTCTCAGAAGAGGAGTGGATGGCATCAGGTGAGCTCTGCACTGGCCTCCGCCTTCCATGGTATGGTCACTAACCAAGGCTTCAACTTTGCACAACTCATTTTTGAGGGTTTGCGATATAACCTTCAAGAGGGTGCAAAGCAACAATTTTTCATGTACCCAAGATTCCTGCAGGAAGTTTTCAATCAAGAACTAAAAGAACTTTCAAAACCTACAAGAATCTACATCATGTTGGGTCATAAAAATAACATTTTTCAGAGCATGAGGACTATTTCCAAAAAGTTCTCAGGGGTCAACGTTCCATTGTTATCTACAATGCTGAACGTACAAAGTACCCCGGGTGACAGTTCAGCAATCCCAGCTGATACTGATCCCACACCCTCCACCTCACATCCTGAACAACAGTCTGCATCCACCATTCGAACCCCTGTGCATACTACTGAGGATGTACAGGCACAAAAATTACTTACACCTCTTTTGGATGTTATTGTTCAACCGGAACACAGGGCCCCGGTTGCAACAACATATACTAGAAAAATGGGCAAGAGAACTCCTTCTTCTCTTGCCTCCAAGGCCCAAACCCAACCTAACAGCCCTCACTCAGAATCACAACATTCTGGTGAGAATATCATAAGGGAAAGCCACATTATTAGGGAGACGCGTTCGGATGCCTCTCTATTAGGATCAGGATCACTTCCCGGATCTGTAGAACAGCCCCCTGAGCCCTTCCTTTCTCTTCTGAACTTAAGTGTTGAGGAACCTGATTAAGATGATGTACCTTCTCCAACTACTACTATCCCGGAGGTACTGATTGATCTTGCTTCCAACACACCCAACCCAAGTTCTTCTACCCTGAAGGACCACTATAGGAGTTATGAAAGAGTGGATGTGGAAGAGGTTGTCACTACTGCTGGTCCATCAAATGACCAGGAGGACAGTGACAACATTGTTAAGACCTCAACCATGGCAACTCACAGTTAGGATGTTTCCTTGGAAACTCCCTTCACTGAGAGGAATCCCAGGTGCCAAGAAACCATGGGTGATGGGGATGAAGAGGCTAGGCCTAAGGCCCCATCTGGGTCCAAGAATTCCACAACTGTGGATGAGGACAGACTGAAACTTCATAACTTAGAATTGACAGCCAGGGTGGCTATGCTAGAGGCTGAAGTGTCCAAACTAAGACACCAAGTCTCTATGCATGAAGCCCATCAATGCCCAACGTTAACCACTCCCTATCTTGTATCAGTAGGCACCCAAACTGATGCTTACTTGTCTACTAATGCAACCAAAAATGGGGAGATGGTCTCAATGGAGGAAGACACAGACAGTCTTGACGACTGAATTCAAGAGCAGGTTGTAATTCAAAGCTCATTATTCAAGCCGACTTTTGTACAAATTCATGACTTGCCAGTCTCAGATAACGAAGAAGAAGTGACATCTGAAGACTGGAAGTTGGTCGTCAGGGCTGTTGATGAAATGTTGAATGATGCTGAAGACACAGAACAAACAAATACATCATTCAGCATCCTTCCTGAAGCAGCAACCATCATAAGTCAATCCATTACCCCCCAACTGTTTCAAAGTACACAGAAGCTAGAATTTGACTCCATTCTAGCTTGGGGGTATGATGGATCAGCTGAGAGATTTTGGATTGGATGGGAGTTTAGTGGAGTAGAAGAGCTAAACTGGAACTCTCTCAATGCCCTCCAAGTCCTACAACTTTATTTAACTAACTGCATCAACACTTCATCAGATCTCTCAGCAGAACCTGCCATTGGCAGGTTCCATGACTTGATGGACGATAATCTACCCCACTTCGAAAGACTAATACACACAGCAAAACGGGTAGCTTATCCTGAATCTTCGGCAGCAACAGAAAGAAGACTGACTCTTAGAAGACTTGACATTATAAGGAGCAGTCTTCTCACTAAAGAAGAAATTTGCTGCTTAAGAAGATTTCTGTACTCTGTCATTGTCAAAGACTTAGATGTGCTGGGATGGACAAGCACTAAGTCTCTTGACCACACCTTCTTACTAAGCAAAGGCTCCTCTCTCACCATCAACACCAGGAACATCTTGTCACTTCCTACAGACTTTCTCGACAAGATCTTTCAACTCAAGGCAAATATCTGCAATGTCAACTCACTTGAAAGCCAGGCAATGATAGCTACTGTCAGAGCCAAACTTGAATACGCAGGAAGAATTACTGAGGAAGTATATGTGTCAAACTCTGACACTGATACTGACTCAGCTTCCCCTCGAGTAGACATCTGTGCTGCAGCATATGAGTCAAGATCAACAATCAAAGAAATGCTGAAAGAAGTCACAGGTCCTGAGTGCAAATCGGATGAAGCCATTCACCTTCCCTTGTTCACCTCTCAATGTGCCAATGAAGCTGAGGCTGAGATCCCAATAGCAGCACCATCATCTACTGTTGTGGTCAGTGATGCCGAAGCAGAGGCATCCAATATAAACAAGGGAAAGGGAATTATGACAGATGAAGATGAAGAGAGATTGCTAAAAGTTAAAAGAGAGAGGGAAGAGAAGAGAAGAAGAGGAGATGGCTGACATTAAAAAGGCTCAAGAAAGAAAAACAACCATTCTCCTCAGAGAACAAACCATCCAGCTATATGCTAGGCAGCTGGATGAACTGAAAATAAAGATTCCTACAGTTGACCAGATTGAAGAAGATGCAGCTCTTGCTCTTCAACTGCAGGAACAATTTGACAGAGAAGAAGAAGAAAGAAGAAGATAAGTTCAGAATAACCAATTCTGAACTAGCCAAAGAAATGAGGGAGGAGTGGGTAAAGGCTCTAGTTTCTCAAGGTGAGGATGCAGACTACCTTGAGAAACTATCAAATAAAGAAGTCTACAGAGCCTTCATGGGTCGGCAAGGTCAATTGGCAAAGAAGAAACAGGCTGAAGAAAAAGAAAAAGCCAAACAAAAGTCCAAGAATACCATTGCCTTTAATAAACGGACCCATGAAGAAAGGAAGGTCATGATTGACTTCATTAAGGCTAGATGAGAGAGTGGATTGAGGCTAGGTCCCATGAACTTCATGAACCTGCAAGCCCTCTACTTCAAAGTCAAGAAGGATGAGGAAGAAAGATTGGGGAAGAAGGGATCCAAGAAAAGGGTACCTATTCAGGAAGAAAAAGAAACAAAAACAAAGAAACCCAAGCCTTCTCCCTCACCTACCTCTTCCTTAGTCCAACAACCTTCCACTCTCCTCCCCAAACCCTCCACTCCTCCACCCAAAAAGTCCAAACCATCCCACCCAGCTCCCACTCATCAACAGCTTCCCTTAAAGAAATCAAAACCCACACCTAAACCAGAAGACTCAAGAGACATAGTTGACTGGGTCTATAATCCACAGGATCAAAGGTTTGAGATCTTCAGGGGGAGAACTGAAAGAAGAAGATCTATCTACAGATCTGTTGATGAAGTTCTACAATTGCCAGATTCAGATCTTGACAGAATTTTGGAGCTGGGTGAAGCTCATGAGCCTGCAAATGAGGGTGGGAAACTTCTTGTGCTAGCCATCAAACACAACTTCAACCCTAGCAAAGATGTGATCATTGACATCAAACCACTCAAGTCCCACTCTCCATTTGTAAGTTGGTCCTATAATGCTGATTTGGATGAGTTCACTTTAACTGATGTAAGGAAGCAGAAGATAATATGTTCAAGCAAAACAATCTACAAAATGCCACACAAAGACATCAAGACTCTGTCTGCACTTTCACTGAACAATCCCAGCAAGGATCCAAGAGGCTATGAAGTTGAAAGGATAGTCAGCAACATGCAAAAGCTTCAGCAGCAAAGTGATTAGAAAAATTTTGGTCGCATCAGTCTAGGTGGAGTTTGTAGAACCAAAGACTGATGGCTTCTAAATTATTCTAAGTACAAATGCTGTTGATAGGCTTATCAGTAGCATTCAACACATGTTGCTGCTGATAGGCTTATAAGCAGCATTCAACACATGTTGCTGCTGATAGGCTTATAAGTAGCATTCAACACATGTTGCTGCTGATAGGCTTATAAGCAGCATTCAACACATGTTGCTACTGATAGGCTTATCAGCAGCATTCAGCACTTGTTGCTACTGATAGGCTTATCAGCAGCATCATTCTCATTCTTGCTGCTGATAGCTATGTTCTTTGAAGACAAATCGTTGCAGCTGACTATCCATGCCAAGCGTCACTGACAACTTTCTGCAAAAGTAACTGACACACTCAAAGCAGAAGGAACCTCAATGGCACAACCAATGAAACTCAGCAATTCTCTTCTCCAGACATGCAAGCAATGATGCTTAAAGAAGACGCTTCAATAAAGTTAGCTAGTTTAGCTTTAACGTGTATTATTAGCTTTTATATAAACGATCAACGGTCTGTGTTCGATCTGATCCTTACAATCAAGGGTCTGTCTTGATTCTAAGTTAGTATAAATACTGTGTAAACACTTCACTGTAAGTGTGCTTTTGAATTAGAGTTTTCATTTGTAATCGTTTATTCTCAAAGCTTAATACAACAGTGTTCTTATCAGTATTATTTCTGTTTACTCGATTGTAATTGTGTAGTTGTTATTGTTTCCGCCAATCTCAACTAAGAACACAACCATCTTGTAATTTCACGATCCTACACAGGTCCCGAACTCGTATTCAAAACCTCTGAAAAGATTGTTCAAATCCGAAACCGTATGACAGCAACTCGTGATCGTCAAAAGAGACATGTCAATAAAGGTCGTAAACAGTTAGAGTTTCAAGTATGCGGCATGGTTTTACTCAAAGTCTCACGTTGGAAAGGTGTGATTCGTTTCGGGAAACCAGGCAAACTGAATCCTTGTTATGTTGGACCGTTCAAAATGTGAAGAGAATTGGCCCATTAGCCTATCAACTGGACCTACCTGACGGACTTAGTGGTGTACGCAACGTCTTTCATGTCTCGAACTTGAAGAAATACCCAGCAGACAAGACACTCGCTGTTCCTTTTGAGGAACTACACATCAATGAACAATTGCATTTTGTCGAAGAACCGGTAGAAATCCTGGATAGGGAAGTCAAAACGCTAAAACGCAGTAAAATCCCTTTTGTCAGAGTTCGTTAGAACTCGAAACGCAGACCGAAATTCACATAGGAGCGCGAGGATCAGATGTTGCGCAAGTATCCTCATCTGTTCAAGCAATCCACGTCAAACTCTTAAGGTACTATTCTAATTTTCAGGACGAAAATTCTTTCAACTAGGGGATGATGTGACAACTAGAATTTTTTTTTCTTTATTTTAATTCAGATTTCATTAATAAGAGATGATGAAACTGTCATCTTAAATGACTTCACCTTGAAAGGTGTATTACTCGTCTTTAGTCTCAGCGCATCCGCTACTATATTCGCTTTACCCGGATGATAAAGTATTTCACAATCATAGTCCTTGACCAATTCAAGCCACCACCTTTGCGTCATGTTGAGGTCCTTTTGGTCAAAGAAGTACTTGAGACTTATGTGATCCGTGTATAATGTACACTTAGCCCCATACAAATAATGCCTCCAAATCTTGAGCACAAAAACCACGGCCACAAGTTCTAAATCATGGGTAGGGTAATTCACCTCGTGAATCTTCAATTGCCTAGACGCATAGGCAATTACTTTCCACCTTTGCATCAAAACACAACCCAACCCTGAATGTTAGGCATCCGAATACACAACAAAATCTTCGGTCCCGTCCGGCAAGGATAAAACAGGCGCCTTAGTCAACTTTTCTTTCAAGAGTCGAAAGGCAGATTCTTGCTCGGAACCCCATACAAACTTAGTCTCTTTACGTGTCAACTTCGTCATCGGCAAAGCAATCTGAGAGAAGTTTTCAATAAACCGCTGATAGTAACCCGCCAACCCCAAGAAACTTCTAATCTTCAAAGGCGTCTTCGGTGATGACCAATCTTTTACCGCCACTATCTTGTACGGGTCGACTGTAATCCCTTTCTCATTAATCACATGACCCAGAAATTGTATTTCGCGCAACCAAAAAGGCGCACTTCATAGAACTTCAGAATCTCATGCAAATGACAAGCATGATCACCCTCGCTCATTGGATAAATGAGAAGATCTTCAATAAACACAATGACCGAACGGTCGAGGAACGGTCTACACACCCGGTTCATAAGATACATGAAAACCGCGCGCGTTGGTTAAACTGAATGGCATAACCGTGAACTCGTAGTGACCGTATCGAGTGCGAAAAACTGTCTTATGAACATCATCTTCTTTCACTTTCAATTGATGGTACCCGGATTTTAAATCAATCTTATAGATCCATGACGACCCTTGCAATTGATCGAAGAGGTCATCAATCCGAGGTAATGGGTACCTGTTCTTCACTGTCAACTTATTTAACTCCCGATAATCCATACACATCCTTATGCTTCCGTCCTTCTTTTTAACGAAGAGAACGGGTGCACCCCAAGGCGAGACGCTTGGGCGAATGAAACCTTTATCAAGTAGTTCTTGTAATTGCTCCATTAGCTCTTTCATCTCCGGCGGTACCAACCGATAAGGTGCTTTTGTTACCGGCTTAGCACCCGGTATCAAATCAATCCCAAACTCTACCTCCCTCTTCAGTGGAACCCCCGGTAACTCATCTGGAAACACATCCTCAAACTGATTCACAACCGGAACATCGTGGATATCTTTCATTTTCTCGATCACATCCGCAACACAAGCCATGTACGCCTTGCACCCACGTGCCATGTACTTTGTTGCCGTCACATAAGAACACAATCTTACCTTTCCTTTATTTTCTTCTTCTATGTAAATGGACTCACCCGATGGGGAATCGAGTTGTATCGCCTTAGGTCCACTTAAGATACTCTCTTTATTCATAGACAACCAATCCATCCCCACTATCACATCAAAATCTCCCATGGTCATAGGAATTAAATCAATAAGGAACGTTTCACCCCCGCCCTTAACTTGCAATTTCTATAAATATCAAACACTAGGAAACTCTTATCATTTGCCGCATCAATTTCTAGGGGTTCATCTAACTTGCTACTTAGAAATGAAGAATGCTTAACAAATTTCAAAGACACAAATGAACGACTAGCCCCCGAATCAAAAAAGAACTAGTGCAGGTAAAGCGTTAAGCTTGAATGTACCTGACACCACTTTCGAGTTCGCCTTTGCCTCTTCCACCGAGATGTGGAAAGCTCTAGCCTTAGGCTTTGGTATTTCAACCTTATTTTCACTTCCACTTTGCTTCAACTCGGGGCAATCCTCCCTATTGTGCCCGGGCTTGTAATAATTGTAGCATTTACGGATTTGGCTCGGGCATCGATTAGCCATATGCCCTGGCTTCCCACATTTGTAGCAATTTGACGTTCCCTTCCTACATTCCCCAAAATGCTCCTTTCCACAAACCTTGCATCCCCGTGGAGAAAACTTAACAAACGGTTTCTTGCTAGGGCTCCCGCCCTTTATCTTATTCACTACTTGATCCACAATTTCACGCTTTCTCTTTTCACCTTTTGCCTCTTGCCTCCTCAACTCCACCTCTCTTTCCTGACACATGTTTATCAAGTCTACAAGTGTGGTAAAAGAGGATGGAGATATACTATCTCTGAACTCCACAGTCAACATAACATAAAATATGTCAATCTTCGCCTTCTCGATCGACACCATGTCCGGACAGAGCTTGGCGCGATCAAAGAAAGCCCCAGCCAATTCATCTATTGACTCATTCTTTTGCCTCATGAGGAGGAACTCCTAAGTCATCCTATCATTTACGGCTTGTGGGCAATGGTATTTCAGAAAAGCCGTCTTAAACTCCTCCCAAGTCATGGAGGTCACACATAATTCACCCCTCTCCTTTCGGAGATTCAATAACCATTCTTTTGCCCTTCCCGTCAGTAGAGGCACACTAAACATAACCCTGTCCTCAGGTTTGCACTTTGTCGTCTCAAAATTTGATTCCATATCCACCACCCATATGTAGCTAAGGATCGGGTCCACTTGCCTGTTATACTCCTTGGGCTTGATTACCATAAACGCTTTAAGAGTACATCCTCGTGGTTCTTTTTCCTTTTCTTTCATAACCTCTTCAAGAGTGAGCTTAATAGCCCCTCTCATTTCATCCATAAGCAGAGTCGTGGCTTGCTCAAAAGCCTTGGCCACTTCTTCCTTTATCAACTCTTGGATTCTTGGATCCAACGATTCCCTGTTCGCATCGTCTGACATCTCTTAGCTGAGAATTAGAACAAAAATATCTTAACATCCTTACACTTTCAATACCTAAGGTATCCATCACACTTACACGGTATTAAGTATATATTTATATACCTACCTATATACATACATACATATATAACCATCTTCACCTAATCATATACACCTAGTTTAGTAATCTAATATACATCAAAAATCACATTATAATTGGGTTCACAACCCAATTTCCCATTTCCAACCCAAACTGACCCGTTTGAGTTATACTCATATCCAAACACCCTCTTTCACCCCAAACTCACCTACTTGAGTTTCACTATCCTTACCTTAACACTATTTTTTCATTCAATAATTATTATTAGGTTAATTTGGTGTTCATTCAAGTGTCTAACATCATATAAACACTTAATCATCACTAATTCAACATTCTATCATCATAATCCAAACACCCCTAAATTTCTCCATATGAACCCTAACTTCTCATAATCAAAATCAAAGGGTTCTAAGATGTTAATCACCATTATTTACCTTTAGTTTAGCTAGATTATCAACAATCTAACACTAATTGTCCACATGCATTCAAAATTTCCGGATTTTTACAAAACCCACCAACTAACACATTCAAAAGTGAAATCAATGGAACACTACACTTACTTGATGTTAGGAAGGTGTTGTGTAAGCCAAAACCTACACAAATCAAGCTTCAATTTCAAGATTTAGCTCTAACTCCTCTTTTCTCCCTTTTTCTCCTCAAACATCGACCTTTTCATCCAATATGAAGACAATTTCGACTTTCATTAGTCAAAATGGCAGATTTTTGCCATGTTACACATTTAGCCCTTCCACTTCCAATTCACCCATTTTCATTCCAAAATTAGTTAAAAAGTAATATAACTCCATTACTAACTTGACACCCACTTGTTTCAACTTATTTCTAAAATATTATTTTCACCATAATATTTATTAGAATATTTATTTATTTATAACGAAACCCGGATTTTGGTTCGTTACATATTTCCTCAACATGTCCTTAAAACTTTCCCATGTCTCATATAGTGATTCGCCATCTTCGTGGTTGAAAGTGGTAATATCATTTCTCAATTTTGTAGTTTTTGCTGGTGGGAAGTATTTAGACAGAAATTTCTGGGCTAAATCATCCCATGTAGTGATCGACCCAGTAGGAAGAGAATGTAGCCATGCCTTAGCTTGTTCCCTTAAGGAAAAGGGAAACATTCGGAGGCCAATTGCGTCATTCGACACTCTGTTCAGTTTGAAAGTGTCACAAATTTCAAGGAAATTTGCGATGTGGGCATGTGGATCTTCATCTGCTAATCCATGGAAAGTGCATAATGACCGGATCATGTGGATAACATGATATTGGATCTCAAAGTTGTTAGCGTCAACCATTGGCCTTATGATACTAGACCCCAAAGCCTCTAGTGACGGCCTTGCGAAATCGAAAATAGTGCGGTTTTCAACGACCATTCTTCTAGTACGATTTTCTCGTATTCGGTGGTGGAATAATCTTTCGGGCTCTTCTAAAGGTTGATATAAACCAGTAGTGGAGCTATGGATCATACACTACATGCAACAAAAATGTAGAAGAAGCATAGACGGAAAATGATAAGGCTAATCCATTAACTTGAATTTTTCTTGAAATCACCGTGTCCCCGGTAACGGCGCCAAAAACATGACGTGTCGTGTGATAAGTATAAAATATATATATAAATATATATTTGTTTTAGAAATGGTTTCACGAGATCAGGTTTTAAATTTATAAAATAATAAATACTCAAACTTAAAACACACACAATAGGCAAGTGTACCTATTGCAGCTTAATATAGTTTAGGTAAGAACCAGGTATCGAACCAACGGACACGGTCGAATTCCAATACTCAACTTTTGTTATCGTTTAGCCGGTTTAATTAGTGAGTGAGTTTTGCGTGCTTGTGGAGCAGAAAAGTAAATGACAGAAAAGTAAATGAAAGTAAAGTAAATAACAGAAAAGTAAAAATGTACGTCAAGTGTGTAATAGAAACGTAATGAACAGAATAGTAAATAGCAGGAAACTAAATATGTTGGGAATGATCAGGTTACGAATAGTATGGCTTTGGGTTTCAAATCTGCTTGGTACGTGATAATGTTAAGTTGACTAATCCAGTGATATGACTACTACAAACGTGTGACTCGGGTCACCGCTAGAGCCTCATCCTCACGGCATTTGATTTGCAAATTTAAAAACTTTAACAAATGGTAGTTCCTCCCATTAAGGACAGCAATTACCCTCAACCCTTCGAATGGTCATCTCCGGGTTGGTTTATGACATCGAACGTAAAATGCTTTATATTAGAGTTAAATAGGTGATTATATTTTGCTCACCGGGAGGCGGTGTAACAATGAGACCAAGTATAAAGATGTACCGTTCCCAACATGAGTTCACCAATTCTTGGTCGCATAATAAGTTCGTATAAAGACGTACGACCTTACTAGTGTTGACCAAGCCTTGGCTTATCAATCTCTGCTTGTATAAAGACGTACAAGTTTCAAAAGAAGTTTGATTAAAAAGGTTTTACGATCCTACACTTTAAAATCAAGAACACTCACAAATATAAATACAGATTTAGACAATAATAAAAACCCACCAAAATGGTGTTTTTAAGGACGAATAGTTAAAGACATAAACACATCACTTGGAATAATATGTTAAACATTAACATGCATGAAACTTCATCTTCACCCTAGCAATACAAAGAGTTTAGCCACGAATGGCAATACTAACTAGCATAACGCTGAGTTTCGTAGGATACCCTCTTGCGGAACAAGGAGGAAGAGCCCCTCCACTCACTACTCTCTACTCTAACTATGAAATACGCTCTCAAATGAGGTCTGGATGGCTGTTGTAAGGTGTGTATGGGTGTGTGAAACCAAGAACCCAAGCCCTCTATTTATAGGCTTCAGAATGAGAAATGCATGGCCGTGCATTGGATTGCACGGGCGTGCAAACACCTCGGGAATCAAACAGGGTATAAAGTACACTGTACTGGGCTCTAGGGAGCAAAGTGGGGCAATGCACAGGCGTGCATTGGGATGCACGGCCGTGCATCCCCCCTCTGCTACCTAGTTTTGTCTTTTAGCTGCTGGTTGACCTCCTGTGGTCCAATTTTGATTTCTTTGGGGTCAATGCTCGGGTTTGGTCTTCCAAAAGTTTAATTTCTACACGTTTTAAGCTGATTTTTGCTCTATTCATCTTTGGAATAACAAATAACCTACAATTGCGAAATATTAACATTTTAAGTATCAATTGCAAGGTTATTAATCAATTAGTACCATAATATGGGGATTATTATGTATGCAAAACATGTATAATTTAGGACATATCAGTGCCTTCAGCACCAGTTATGTAAATCTTGATGTATAGAGTAATTCCTTTTTTTATACTTAGTAGGATCCCTTAAAATCTTTGTACACTTCGTCTGTTCCTGTAGATACGGAGTACTTAGACTTGAACTACATCCAAACTTGATATTTTTTTTATAATGCTCGTGTCATGAATCCACGTCCTGATCTTGAATTAGTGAATTACAGCACTTAGGTTCCATTTTGATTCTTCTCCACCAATAATCCATTTTAAGTCAGCATTCTTGGTTGTTTCTTCTATGCATTCATCTTTTGGGACTAATACCTTGTCGCATGTCCTTTGATGGCGTTCGACTATATCTGAACTGCTTAATGTGTTAGATACTATGTTGGTTTTATTCCAGGTGATAACGAATTTCCTATTTACGGAATGATTTTTCCCTGACGTGTAATGAGTATTTCCTACTTGGAGCTACATTGGAGACCCTCGTGGTTGGTGACAGTGAGACATTCAACAACGTCTTTAAATCTTAGGTCTACAAAGCTAAGGTTCCAAAATTTTCAAACTAGAGGTAGTGTTGTTCTCTTGAAACATGATGGCACATAATCGATAGCATAGCGTGATGCACTTAGTTTTTTATCATTAGGAAGAGGTCAATCTTGTGCATGGGGTCACTCCCGCTGTAATCTTTTCTCTTGCTTAACTCACTAGTTAATCACTATCAGTGATGCCTAATCTCTGAAAATTTCCCATGCATTGTCGGTATAAGACAACAAATTCAAGAAATTTTTCATTCTTCGTGGGTGTCTTAAATGTTCTCCACCATTTTCATAGATTTACGTGAAGGTTTCTCGTTTGCATACCAAGAAAAATGCATTTCTTGAAGTCGAGATTCGCACTTAGAGAATTTGGCACAATTTATCTTTTGCGGAAACTTCTAAAACTAATTTATGTGGGTGTTCATGATCTTCCTAAATAGTTTAAGATGTGAATAACGTCATTGATTCATCTAAATAGGGTTTACAACTTGATTTAAAACATGTAAACACTGCGAGTGCATTGATTGAATCAAACGTCACTACTAGAAATTTGTAGTTTCCATATCGAGTCCTAAGGACTGTCTTTATTATGTCGCTCTACTGAATTCTTAATTGATGGCATCTTGGCTTAAGATCGATCTAAGTCTATCCTTAAAGTTGATCCACTGATTGTCGCCTCTCGGGAGAGGGTACCGGTTCTTTTCTTGTTAACTGTGTCGTCCTCGGTAACTAACACTTACTTTAAAGTTTAAACAAATAATCCTTCTTGAAATATGTATCCCTAGTCCAGTAGTTCTCATAACTGGTTGGATAATCTTTGCATTTCAGTAGTTGCTAGGGGAAGGTTTTGGCAGTTCTTTAAGAACACTATAATGTCATGTACGCGCTTCTCATTGAGTTTTTATAAAGGTTTATAAAGCTTGACTCTGCTTCCTCAAGCATTTTGGAGTCTTTACACAAAGTGGTTTTTCAAACATGTTTTGAATTATTTCGTTTAGTCACAAGTGTCTCACCGTTAGATAGAAGGGTCCGAACGATCTTTCCATGACACGCGACTTTGATTCATTTCCTGTTTTTGTCAATCCTTAGTTTGATAATTGTAGGTATCCTTTAGACCACTAGATTCTTAACCGATCAAAACTCAATTTGGTTGAATATATTTATTGATTCTAGTATCAAATGATTCAGATGTAAACTAAGAGTACTAAACATCTCATTCATTCCTTCATAGATTCAAGTACTTACGGTTCGTAATCCAAATACATAACCTCCAACATAAGATATAGTTCACAATCAAAAGTCTTCATGTTTGCCAGCGGTTTTTGTTCTTGGCTTTGTTAGTAATCTACTGTTGCTAGTTTAGCCTTGGGCATCTGTGTTGGAGATAATCGGTGCCATTGCACTCGAAGCATGCTCTCTTGCATTGTCCCTTCACGTGCTCTGCCTTCTAGCATAGCTAGTGCAATTATTATAATGATGATAGTTGTATTTGTTGTATCTTATCCATGGCCTATTGTTTCATATTGTGTACAATAGTCTCGTAATTCTGTGTTGTCTTTTGCTTCTTGTCATTCCGAGTCTTCTCTTGACCAGTCTTTTTTGCTTACTACATTACTCCATCCTTAACTAAAGCTCTAGTTTTCAACAACTCATTTGTTAGGTCTCATGCCATTAGAATGGTGTCTACCGGGGCAGTAGATTCAATAGTCATGAGTGTACTATGAATCTGAGGTTTCAAGTCTATGATATACTGATTGACCCTCATGGCTTCCGAGGTCACCATTGGTGGTAGTAGGCTCGATAATTAGTGGAATCGGCTTATGTATGCTTGATGTTTGTAACCAATCATGGTTAGATTCCATAACTATGGCTTTAATTCCTACATTTCACTCTCAGGTTAGTATTCTTTAACGGGTAGAGTATTGGATTTATCCAAAGATAGCATTACTGCCTCGGGTTTGTACTTGAGCACTCCTCCATGCTAATGTTTTACCTTGAAGTGAACGGGTAGTTTACATCACTTGTTGGTTGTTAGAACATCCACTGATGTTGATAATCGCATTCATCCTTTTTACCCATTTGGGGGTTTTAGTGATTCCTTTCATTCCATGAAAGTCCCTTGGTTTATAGGATAGAAAGGTTCCATAGGAACATCTTTTTTCGTACGTATGAGTATGGGTGTACTAGTCACCATTTGTTGTTGTTCTGATTCCTCAATGATTTGTGTACTAAGGGTAGCAAGTTCATCTACCATTCCGAGTGGATCGCCCTCTGAGTCAGTTGTATTACGTTGATTCTCTCCTTGGGGTGACATATTCTCTAGGTATGGCAATGTACTGGTGCCCATGTCGTACTGAGCACTAGGATGATGTAGTAATAGATTTAAGTCTATCATACTCCCGTTAGTACATTGGAGACCCTTTGCTTCAATGCTTTCAACTGCCAACATGCCTAGTCTGGTATAAAGTTTACTGGGTAACCATAGCATAAGGCTATCAACATAGTCGAATGGACAATGGAAGTGTAACCCAAATGTCTAGACTCAATAGAGTGCAATAGGATAGGCACAAGCCTAAGAATGTGTGTCTTACCTATAGATAGGGTAGAATAGAAAGAATACGGGCTTCATTCGTCAAGTGTCCATGCTAACACAAATATCATATAGCATTTATTTGAACCACTAGTGTTATGCAGGACCAAGTCCTTACTCTATTATCTATCTCGTTTTCCATTCTAACTTCCATCTCTCGAGTTGCCAATAATTCATGGTCGGTCAGGTCCTTCTTGTCGATCGTGCGTTATCACTTCCCGTTGATAGTAGGGATGAGTACTATGTATGCGTGTTCCAACTCGTATGTTTTTCCAAATGTGCCACCGTTCTCGCTCCATGTATGAAACTATGGTGGTGGTGTTGTCTTATCAAAGACGCGTTTGTGTGGTATGTTGGTTTACCTTTCGGTCTCTCCAACAATGATAAAGGACCCGAATAGACAAATCACCTTTCAGTCTCACTGTCAACCATACATTCGAAGAATGCACGAGGTAATCTCAAGATAAGAACTATGACTCATAGTAGCAACAATCACTAGACACCTAATACCAACTTCCTCTTAGACAGCTAACACTCGGATTCCTAATGACGAATACTAAACGACTATCTCTCACTTCTCTAGTATTGAGACAGGATACACACTCAGTTTTAAATAACATTCAACCACAAATCCTATGGATCACTATCTCTAGCAAACCACACAAACAATCACAAACCCTAAAGTCTATGACCTAGATATGCTAATCAAACTGGAAGACATCCACAATCAACGTACGAAATCAATAATCAAACACAAATCAGATCTAAGCATGCATATACATCATAATAATCAACTCAAGATCTTTTACAACATCATTAACCATCAATTAGAATCCAAAACCAGTAAAAATCATAACTTTACGTAGTAGTAATCATCATAAACCTAGACAGTATCAATGATCTAGCCAAGAATCACGCTCAAAACATCCATAACAAAAGTAAAAGACAGAATCATGGTATCAAACATACAAATCAAAGATAAAAATCAAATATTGAAATCGAATACGCTATTACTAACGAACCCGGATTCAAAGACTCAAGCTTTTCACTCCAATTAGCTCCCTCTCTCCCAAAATCGCCTCTGCTCTCTCTCTCTCTGGATGGCTAGAATTCGAACTCTAAACCTAAATTCCTTCAAAATCTATTTAATTATCGATTTGGCTTTTTTCTCGGAATTTCCATCTCTCGCGTACCGCAAGAGGTTTGCATGGGTTCCTCCCGTACCATGAGGAACAAAATAGTCACAACCGCTTTTAGCTTCCCTCGCGTACCGCGAGACCTCTAATTTGCAACTTTTTAACTTTAAATTCCCGGCTTCTCTTTCTTGCTTGATATCTTCATGTATTCACTTGTAATCTTCACGAGCACCTGTAAACATACAATAGACTCAAATACAGACTTAAACGACTCAAAAATAATAAAAAAATGCATGAAAACACTAAGAAAAAAGATGTGTGCTTTGCACTACATCAGTAGTTCGGATAAAATGCGTGTTGGATATATGATGTTCGATCGTCAATTAAGTCAACGTTACTAACGAGGTACGATCCAAGGAGTTACACTTTAGGCAACAAGGATGTAATAATATTTAATTGTTAAATATTATAGTTCACAAAAGACGGATATAATGAACGGTGATTAATGTTTAGAGAAATATTTATCAGTGATTGAGGCAATTAATTATTTAATGAAATAATTATTTACGAGAGGGATTTAATGATTAAGTGCTAAACATTAAATGATCAGCTTTTTACTAATTAATTATTTTTAGTAAACTACAAGGGTTAAATGTAATTAATAGTTAATTACATGGAATTAAATGTTAATACCCAAGGGTGTGATTTGTAATTAATACATTTATAAATATATCCTTAAGTGTTAACCCTAAAATATATTCCAGCCACCACATGGTTTTCAAAACCATCTCCAATCCTCTCTCTCGTTTCCGGTCGACGCCACCTAGGGCTGCCGCCGACTAGCCGGACCACAGCCTCCCACCGTCGCACGCTACCACTGTGGTCGGATCCCCCTCTACGCAACTCGTGTGACGTTTTGTTGCATATTTCGTGCGTGTCATCTAACGTGACATTCGTTGTACTAAGGTGTTCTGATTTGGTTATCGTCAAAGGTATAATACTTGAACACCCTATGGTTGGTTTAATATTATATTGTTTATACGCGTGTAATCGGGGTTCCAGATCACTGACAGGAATCTAGATCTGATCTGTTTAGTACCGTAAATCGCTTCCGCTAAATACATCTGATTTATTTATTTAAAAGGTTTAAATAATTATTGTTTTAAAAGTTAAAACTGGTGCTTGATTCCCAACTATGGTATCAGAGTCATCTTTACGCGCGTTTAAACATATTTTTTTTAATTCGATCTATTGTTTTATTTGTCAAAACTTTTGTTTGACAAAAGATCGAGCCTTATCGTTTATTATTGTGTTGATTGAATCGAGCACTAGAGACATGTGGTTGTATTGTTTGTATTGGTTATTTTTCTTTTTATTTTCATGGGTTATCTGGAACCCCGATGTAATAGTTAGGTTTATTTTATTTATTTATTTTTAGTGTATCTGTAAATAAATATTGTGATTCTAAATAGATGAATACTAGAAGACCAAGGTGGACAATGACAGGATTAAAGATGAAGATCTTGGACTAAGTGGGAGATAGTAGATTTGTTGATTTTGTTATCCCTTAAACCTGTCCGGTTTTCGTTTGATGGCTCGAACGAAACCGGACAATTTTTTCCTCGTTGCTCGGTTCTATGTTTTATTTTATTTTTGTGGTTGTGATATAATTATTTTGGATAATAATTAAACCGCAAAATTTTTATAAAACTTTTGACACAATTTAAAAACGATGAGATAATTAAATTATTTATTTTTTCTCGGAAAGGTAATTAAATAAAAAGGTGTTTTATTTAAAAGTAAAAAAAAACAAGTTTTAAATTTAATGGTTTTATTTAAAACAATTTTAAATTAATTAAAAGAGTTGATAAGTTTAAAATCGGTTCGCGATGAATGACCAATTTAGATTAAATAAGATATTTGAAATTGGATCGTGTCGAGTGTTGAAAGTCGTTTCACGAACTAAAACTAGTTAAATCGGTTTACTAAAATTGCGCTACTTGTATCATGCTACTCGTCGTCCAAAATTTTTTTAACCCAAAACAGTAATATTTAAAAACATTAAAGAAATCCCAAAATATAAAATTGATATTTTGCTCCACCTTAAATTATAACACTTCAACTAATCTATCCGAACCCCCGGTGTTAGTGAATTACCCTGCATCGGCCCTATTGAAGGTAGAACCACGATTCCTAAGTTACTTAGGCCGGGTCTACAGTTATAATTGAAGGACCTATATCACTTAAGTCTTTTAAGTGGGCGCAGTTGAGGGAAACGTATCCAAAGCTTGACATTACTCGTCATGCCCCTCAAACCGAGAATTGTATAGTCGATACAATTGGTAATCGTTACCTACCTGTCTAGCTATGCAAGTGAAGAGTGCTCAGTCATTCACTGAGTTATGGGGAACCGGTATCTCATTCCTAATTATATAATTTTTCAATTGGGTGATAAAATTTTAATTAGGAAATTATGTATGAAAATACTAAAACATTTATTTTGACTCCGTTTTTGCTTTAAGGTCTATGCTTTATCGGAACATGCTAAAAGGAGGAAACTTCTCTGAGTGGTACCGTGTCTTGAGAAATGTTCTTAAGGAAGAAAAGAGATCCTATGTTCTAGAAATTTTAATTCCCCCAATTCCTCCCAACGATGGATCCAAAATGCTTTGGAGACGGCACGTTAAAGATTCTAATGAGGCATCATTTTTATGTTATCTACGATGTGTGATGAACTCCGTTGTAAGCTGGAATATCACCCTGCATATGATATGGCTTGAAAATTGAATAAAATGTTTCATCAAAACCGCAGCGAGCATCTTACTGTGCTTAAGTCCTTATCAAGCAGCATGGAAAGAGAAACAGGAATGAGCTTACAATTCTCTAAAATGGTGAAACTCATTGACAGCCTGAGAGATCTTGGTTCAACTATCAGCCAGGATATGGTAATAGATTTCATACCGATGTCTTTGTCGGTTGAATACAAAGAGTTCGTTGATTACTACAAGAAGTATGTAGTTGGAGAAACCTTATCTGATTTGTGAGGGTCGCTAATGGCTTTTGAAATGACGTTGGGACAAATGAACACTCTGATCACTAAACCTAGAAAACATGGCAAGAAGAGAGTTGTTTTCAAGAGTGATGACACCTGTCATTACTTTGGAGAAATAGGACATTCGAAGAATATCTGTCCTTCATACCTTGCTAAGAAGACCAAAGCTTCGGAAGTAGGCTCTTTAGGTATATTTGTTATTGAGATCTTCCCTTTTTCTATCAAATCTTGGGTATTTGACACTAGATGTGGTTATCACATTTGTAATGATTTGCAGGGACTAAAGAAGGTTAGGAGGTTGAAGCAAGGCGACCTGGAGCTCCATGTGGGAAATGGACAAAAGGTTGTTGTGAAGGCTATAGGAGAATACACTATTTTAGTTCCTTCTGGTTTAGAACTTGTTTTAAACAATGTTTATTTCATTCCTAATTTGACTAGGAATATTGTTTCAGTATCCGCTTTACGGGAACAAGGATTTAATTATGCTTTTGACAATGATTTCATATCTGCATATTTAAATGGTTCGTTTTATTTTTCTACAAAGCCCCATAATGGAATCGATGAGAAAGAAGTCCATGATAATAACGTTCTATTTAATATCTCCTCTAAACGTATGAAATATGATTTCAATGATACATATCTCTGGTATTGTAGACTTGGACACATAAACAAGAATCGCATGAAGAAACTCCAAACAACCGGAATTCTGAATTCTACTAGTCAAGAGTGAATTGATGATTGCGATCGTGTTTAAGTGGAAAGCTAACCAAGTCTCCTTTTACCGGTATTAGTCAAAGGCCAAGGATAGGTTAGGACTTGTACATACTGATGTATGTGGTCTATTCAGAACAATGTCTAGAAGTGGAGAGAGATACTTCGTGACATTTACTGATGACTTCAGTAGATATGGATATGTTTATATTATGAAGCATAAACATGAAACGTTTGAAATGTTTAAACAGTACCAAAACGAAGTACAAAATCAGCTTGGTAAGATGATTAAGATGTTTCGATCTGATCGAGGTGGTGAATATATTAGTAAAGAGTTTGACAAACATCTAAATAAATGCCGGATCATTTTTCAGCTTACTCCACTAGGAAAACCACAACTCAATGGTGTGTCCAAAAGGAGAAATCGAACTATATTAGATATGGTTCGATCTATGATGTGTCGTACAAACCTCCCATACTCTTTCTGGAGTTTTGCTCTCGAGACTGCCACAAGAATCATAAATCTAGCTCTTACAAAGAAGGTGGACAAGACACCTTATGAGATATGGCATGGGGAGAAACCCAAAGTGTGCTACCTTTGGGTTTGGGGATGTAACGCATATGTTACAAGTGAATCTACGGATAAGCTAAATCCTTGTGGTGATAAAGTTGTTTTCGTCGGATACCCTAAAACAATCGGTTACTACTTCTACAATCCTGCTGAAAATCGAGTTTTCATTAAACGCAGAGCTACTTTCTTGGAGAAAGAACTTCTTGCAAGTAGGATTGGAGATAACCATGTGGATATGGATGAGATCCAAGAACAACAACTTGAACCTGCCGTTCATCATAAGACTGGTGAAACTGAATCTCGAAACGTTCAAGATTCAACTGTGATACAAATTGTTCATAGAAGTGCTAGGGATCGTCATGAACCCGACCAGTATATCGGGATTCACCAGGTTGACGACATCCTGATAGTTGATCAGGCTGAGCACACTAGTTACAAATCTGTAATCTTAGATTCTGAATTTAAGAAATGGCTTAAAGCCATTGATGTTGAAATCCAATCCATGTATGACAACCATGTATAGGACTTGGTTGACCTTCCTCCCGAAACTCAGACCGTAGGAAGCAAGTGGATTTTCAAGAAGAAAATTGACATGGATGGGAATGTGCAAACCTTCAAAGCAAGGCTGGTAGCAAAAGGCTTTACTCAGACTCAAGGAATTGATTATGATGAAACCTTCTCGCCAGTAGCTATGCTTAAGTCTATTAGGATTTTGCTTGCCATTGCCGCGTATTATGACTACGAGATATTGCAAATGGATGTCAAAACCACGTTCCTTAATGGGCATCTTACTGAAGCTGTCTATATGGTTTAACCAGAAGGTTTTGAAGATCCAGAGAATCCTAATAAGGTGTGCAAGTTAAACAAATCCATTTATCGATTAAAACAGGCATCTAGAAGCCGGAATCTTCGCTTTGACCAGAAAATCAAAGAGTTTGGTTTTATCAAGAACGAAGATGAGCCGTGTGAATACAAGAAGGCAAGTGGGAGCCATGTGACATACTACTCATTAGAAACCATATCCCTATGCTAAAAGATGTAAACTCTTGGCTGGGTAAATGTTTCACAATGAAAGATCTTGGTGAAGTTGCTTATATTCTAGGAATAAAGATCTATAGATATAGATCAAAACGGCTTATAGGTTTAAGTCAAAGTACATAAATTGATAAAGTCATTCGGCACTTTTTCATGCAAGACTCTAATAGAGGGTCTTTACCTATGGCACATGGAACAATACTGAATAATAAACAGTGCCCTCACTCTGACGAGGAAAAGAAGAAAATGGAAAGGGTTACATATGCTTCTACAATTGGTTCCATCATGTATGCCATGTTATGTACTAGACCTGACGTATCGTACGCTTTAAGCATGACAAGCAGATATGAATAGAATCCTGATGAGAGCCACTGGAGAGTTATGAAGAACATCCTTAAGTACTTGAGAAGAACTAAGGACATATTTTTGATATATGGAGGACTGGAAGAACTAGCTGTTAAATGTTACACTGATGCTAGCTTCCAGAGTGATCGAGATTCTCGATCTCAAACAAGATTTGTATTTGTTCTGAATGGTGGTGCGATCACTTGGAAGAGTATTAAGCAAAGTGTTATTGCTCAATATACTACCGAATCACAATACATTGCTGCTTTGGAAGCTGCAAAGGAGGCTGCTTGGATGAAGAAGTTCATTGCTAATCTTGGAGTAATGCCTAGTATTCAGAAACCAATCAAGATACTGTGTAACAATACTGGTGCCATTGCTCAAGCTAAGAAACCAAGGTCACACCACAGCACGAAGCATATACTCAGAAGATTTCATTATATCCGAGATATATTGGAAAGGGGAGACATCATGTTAAACAAAGTTCACACGGATCAGAATCTAGCCGACCCGTTCACTAAGCCTATGCCTCATTCTAAACATGAGGAGAATGCTGATAAGATAGGCCTTAGATTTTCTAGACAGTGGGTTTGATGTGTATTTAGTATTTGGTGTTTTCGAACTATATAGTTACATTAATTTTAGTATTTGATTTAATGGTTAAAAGCATTGTTAATAGATGTTACTGTGTTTGATAGTTTATACGTTTTAGAAATCCTTGAATGTATTTTATTCTAAATTTTCGTAGTCGATCAGATTCATGGGAATCAATCTAAACGTAATACTACTGTGAATCGGATGGTTGGTTCATTGTGAATGAAAGACCAAGAAGTTGGAAACCATATTCACAGATAATTATCAGAGAATAATTATTGGACGTAACTCGTTTCAAAACTATCTTCATGGATCAATGTCTTGAGATGTTTTGAATATGGTAAGATCTATCGATCCTCGACCCGAGGCACATACTAGAACTAACTTTGACTAAAGATTGTTCTTTGATCTTATCTAATGCTGTACCTTAATAGGCAGTAATAAGGGCATGATCAGGAGTAATCTGAAGTTTAGTGGGGTTTGTACGTGGCCAAAGGAATTATGTTCTTCTTTAATTAAGAGTTGGACATTCTGGCGCCCTCATTGATTCAAGTTGGTGTAAAACGCATGGCCATGCTCAAACTAAAGAGTAGTTTGTTTAAGACCACTTTGAATTGGAGAACGAGAAAAAGAATAGTTGAACCACATACGAGAAGTGAATTGTATCCATGTCTCATGTTCAACGGATGCCCTAAACAGAAAGGATACATAGCTATGCTTACTAGGACTATTAGACTTGGTAAAGTAAAGGTTACTTGTACACAAGGGAATGGTTTGATGATTGTAATACGTCATACCTTGCAGTGAGATGCAGCTAGGCATCCACCACTGTCTATGTTTAAACGATTAACTGATGAATCTTCCAAGTGGGAGATTGTTGGATATATGATGTCCGATCGTCAATTAAGTCAACGTTACTAACGAGGTACGATCAAAGGAGTTACACTTTAGGCAACGAGCATGTAATAATATTTAATTGTTAAATATTATAGTTCACGAAAGACGGATATAATGAACGGTGATTAATATTTAGAGAAATATTTATCAGTGATTGAGGTAATTAATTATTTAATGAAATAATTATTTACGAGAGGAATTTAATGATTAAGTGTTAAACATTAAATGATGAGCTTTTTATTGATTAATTGTTATCACTAAACTACAAGGGTTAAATATAATTAATAGTTAATTACATGGAATTAAATGTTAATATCCAAGGTTGTGATTTGTAATTAATACAATTATAAATATATCCTTAAGTGTTAACCCAAAAATCTAATCCAGCCACCACAAGGTTTTTGAAACCCTCTCCCCTCCTCTCTCACATTTCCGATCGACGCCACCTAGGGCCGTCTCCGCCGCCGACTAGCCGAACCACCACCTCCCACTGTCGCACGCCACCACCGTGGCCGGATTTTGTTGCAGATTTTGTGTACGTGTCATCTAGCGTGACGTTCGTTGTACTAAGGTGTTCTGATTTGGTTATCGTCAAAGGTATAATCCTTGAACACCCTATGGTTGGTTTAATATTATACTGTTTATACGCGTGTAATCGGATTACTAACAGGAATCCAGATCTAATCTGTTTAGTACCGTAAATCGCTTCCGCTAAATACATCTGATTTATTTATTTAAAAGGTTTAAATAATTATTGTTTTAAAAGTTAAAACCGGTGCTTGATTCCCAAAAATACGTGCCCGTTGTTATATGTTCAGATTTGTTTTTATCCGAGTGGGTATTCTCCACTATTAAAAATAAGGAGAACGTCTCCAGTTGTTTAGATTTTTATTTTCAATTTATCTCCAATGCAATATGAGGTTCGATGTGTCTAGAAAATCTATATTATTTCTAATGTAGTTGTGTAGTGATTGGACTCTACTGGACCGGGTTATACCTAATTAATTAAAATTAGTCAAATATGCGAAGTCTCGTGTAATTAAATTTAAATAATTACGTGGTAAAATTACCAGTTGTCACAAAGAAAAGGAAAGGGTCTATGAGTTCCTTAAGGGACTTGACAATGACTTTGCTATGATCAGGACTTAAGTTCTCACAATGAACCCTACACCCACATTTGGAAATGCCTACCACCTGGTCGTTGAATACGAGAGATAAAGAGCCATGTCGGCTGACAAGAAACCGTCAACGGAGGCGACTGCCTACAAAGACTCTGTCCATGGGCGACGCAGGAATAGTTATTGATGTTGTTTAACACTGCACCTTCTGTAATAAGATGGACACACTCAGAAAATATCTTCTAACGAATAGGATACCCCGTGTGGTGTTGGGGAAATTGAAAACGAGAAGAAAGAAAATCGAAGGCTACTTGCATTGAGATAGGTTCGAGTCCCACTACGGGCTTGACAAGTGATCAGTACGAGATATTTAGGATATCATTAAGGCATGAAGAGATATAAAATTTATGACATCGAAAACAAGAAAATTGTAATTTCTAGAGATGTCAAATTCCATGAAGACAACTTCCCTTTTGGAAAATTGATTGGTGAAAAAGAAGAAACAAACCCAATGGCGTCACCTTTCTGGCCAAATGATGTGCTTTGGACGGTCTATAAAAACTATAATAAAAACCTAACCTAGACACTCTAGCTTTAAATTTATAAATCTAGACTCAACCTAATACTAGACCACACAACCGGCAAGTGTACCGACCAATGTAGCAAAGTCAAATGAAGTCCGGATATCGAACCCACGAGACACTAGCGACAACTCTATCTAGACTCTGACTCAACTAACTAAACTGAAATGTATTTGGGGGGATTTGTGTTGTGAACTATAACTAATGAACTCCTAACTATCGATACCAAATATAAAGCAAAAGACTTTAGATAACTCACAAATGGGGAAAGAACTACCTAGACTTTGAATCCTATGCATGTACCTTGGAAATCTCTCGGATACGGAAACTATGATGGAACCGGTCTCTTAGAATACGACATACTCAGAATACCTAAAGGATCCCACATCATTCTCCGGGTGTGACCAAAAAGGAAACCTAAGGGACGTGTGAAACTCACCAGTTAGTCGGGTCACCTCTCAGCTATCTCCAACAACACTAAAGTACTCGCTAGACAGATTACCTATCAGTCTCACTATCTCAATACACCTTTCAATGCAAGGAGTAACCTGAATTCACTTGACAAGACACAGAATAAAAATGATGCTAAAGAAACCTAGGAAACCCTTCTTTCAGAGCAGTCGACCTAAAAACCCTAACACCAAAGATTACCCGACAACTTCGCACTTTCAACTATTGAAGTAAGCAGAATACTCAACCCTAAAAGATTCTCAATCGATGTTCCTATGGATTTAACGTAGTAAACCATAAACAAATCACATGCACACAGCTAGCGACCTAATATACGACCATACATGAAAGACATTCACAAAGCAGCATATGGAACATTCAACATATCATAAATCAAGATCAAATACGCAAATACATCCAATCAAACAAAACCAAGTTCTTTACTTTATTGTTAATCCATCAACAAGAAACCGAAATCCAAAATCAATCTAAATAACAACGCATAGTGATCGAAATCTTGGTAGTTCAAGAAATCTAGCCTACAACCATCATCAAAACATCAACACAAAGTCTAATATTCAGAATCATGATGCAAGATAGATGAATCAAATAGCAAAAGATAAGAAACATAAACCGAAAAGACGATAATCCAATCGATCCATGCATCCAACGCTTCAATCATTGATCCCTTGAGACTTCTCCCACTCAAAATCTCCAAAAAGCTCTGATCTTTACGTCTGGAATCAAATTTCAACCCTAGAAACGAACTCAATTTTTTATACCATGAAAATAGCTAAAAATCTACGTAACTGGGGTCTCCCGCGTACCGCGAGGCCCAAAGAAGACATCTCTCGCGTACCACGAGAGACCAGCTTCACACGCACGTTTCTTGAAATCACACTCCTCGCGTACCGCGATGAGGAAGGCCCTCACGTCTCGCGTACCGCGAGGCATCCATCATAACAGAAAGTTTCGACATTTTCTCGGTTTTCCTCGTTCGCTCGTTCTTTCACCATACTTGCTTGTTTAAGCTCCAAACTCACACGATTACCTATAAAACAAGACACAAGTAAATACTAACTATACTAGACTCAATACGACTCTAAAACTATACAAAAATGACATGATACACACAAGAATAAGAGGTGTGCTTTGCAGCACATCACCAAACTATGGTGAAGAAAGCCCACAAGAAACTGAGAATGATGAACAACAAGTTGAGGCCCAAGTCACAAATAAGGCGGTAGAGTTTGGGCCAGCTTCACCTGCTAAAAGCCAAATTCAAGAGGGTGATGGACTATCGCCGAAACATAAGGGTTTAAATGAGGCCCACGAGGCTTTACAAGGCCCGTTAGTGAACATTATATTCCACCAGTTATTGAACCGGTTCTAGAAAAACAAAACAGGACACAACCAAAGCTTCTCGATGACTTTATTGTATAACTACCCCTATCGGTCGACCATGCACAAACCACATCAACTCAAGACTCCTCAACAGTACACCCTTTAACCAATTTCGTCTCCTATGAAATTTTTCGAAGTCTCACAAAACTTTCTTAGCGGCTATTGATTCAAATGATGAGCCAAAATATTTTCATCAAGCTATTAAATGATAAGTGGGAGGAAGCAATGAAAAGAGAAATATAGGCCCTCGAAGAAAATGGTACGTGGGCCCTTGAAGAATTACCTAAGGGAAAGCATGCTATTGATTCTAAGTGGGTGTACAAAGTTAATTATAAGCTGAACGGGGAAGTAGAAAGGTTCAAGGCACATCTCATTGCTAAAGGTTTCACCACAATGTAGGGAGTAGATTATCATGACACTTTCGCCCCGGTAGTGAATTTGGTTATCGTTCAAACGCTCCTAGTTGTGGTAGTAAAAAGAAATTAGACTATTCAACAGCAAGATGTAAATAATGTGTTTCTGTATGAAGATTTGAACAAAGAGGTTTACATGAAAATCCCTCAAGGCTTTGCCAAAGAAGAGGAAACACTTGTTTGTAGGCTAAGGAACTCATTGTATGGGTTAAAACAGGCTTCATAAAATTGGTATAAAAGTTTACCAATACTCTTCTCGGCCTTGGTTACAAACAATCCAAAGCAGATCACTCACTTTTCATTCAACAATGAGGAGAATTTCGCAAACTTTCGTCGACGTCATTATGGTGCGCAACAATACCGACGGGATACAACATACATAGGAAGAGCTTGACAAACTTTTTAGCATCAAAGATCTTGTCGATCTCAAGTATTTTCTCGGGAATGAAGTAGCTCGTACCTCCGAAGGACGAGTGTTGAGCCAAAGGAAATACATCTTAGACATACTTGACGACTGTAGTTTACAAGGTTGTCGACCAAGCTCCTTTCCTGTTGAGAAGAATCATAAATTGGACGATGAAGAGGAAGAGCCAAAAGTGGATGCTAGCCGGTGTAGACGTATCATGGTAAGGTTTCTCTATTTACAAGCCACACGACCCGACATTGCCTATGTATTTAATATATTAAGCCAGTTTGTCTCTAATCCAAGACAGCCCCATATAGATGACATGCATAAAGTGTTACGGTATCTCAACACCTAGGCGGGATGAGGGCTTCTTTTTCCATGAAAGGGCCGTAATCTCACAACCTATTGTGACTAAGATTGGCTTGTGTTCCGATATTCTCAAAAGTCTCGAACCGGATACTTAGTTCTCCTAGGAGGAGCACCGTTTTCATGGGAAACCAAGTGTAGTCTATCATATCTCGCACATCAGCAGAAGCGGAATATCTGTCAATGGCCTCCACGGTTAGTGAAGTACTGTGGGTACGGTGGATTCTGAATGAATTGGATATACATCAAATCGGACCACTATTCAATCTTTTGACAATCAGGTAGCCGTCATATTACCAATAATTCGGTCTTCCGCAAACACACCTAACATGTGGAAATGAATTGCTATTTTATCCCGGAAAGAGTGGACTCAAAGTCAGTCATTACACATTGACACCAAAACGCAGATTACAGACCTTTTCACGAAAGGATTGTGGGCTTGACAAGTTGCGCACTAGAGCCTACATGCTCCTACTTGAGGGAGAGTATTGGAATTCTAGATTATTCTACTCAATATTCTTCTCCTTAGCCTTATGTATAGGAACCTTCCTTTTATATTTATATATATATATATATATATATATGATTATCTTGTATTTATTATCTTCTTTGTATTGTGTATAATTCAATTAATATATGAAATCCCTTTGATCCATCGTATTTTAGAAAATGGAAGTGGGAGTTTAGGTGATAGTGTTTGGATGTGCTTTTGTTGTTTTGAAGACGTAATAATTAAATAATAAGTTGTTTGAGTATTTGACAAATTCTGATTATTTAAAAAATTAATACATACATAACCAAAAAGGACATTTTTGTGAAAAAAAGGGAGACGTCTTGAAATGGAAGTAAAAGCCTCTCAAGTACGTTAAAAGAAATGGTAATTAGGTAAATAATTTACTTTATGATAATCAGTTTTGTTGCTATTAATATGAAACTGATTATTTGATCCCTAAATGTTTGGATAACAAGAAGCAAAATAAGTTTTTACAAAATTAAAAAAAAACATTTGTGACTACAAGTTGTAATAATCAGAATATCAATTTCGAAACAGAAAATCCAAACACCCCTTCAAAAGATATCCATGTATGTTAAAACTTAAGGAAAGCCCAACGACTAGATTCAGGGTGTGTTTGGATGTGCGTTTCAAAAGTAATTAAGTGGTATCAGATAATTAACGGTAATAACCCAGGCCGTAAAATAAAGTAACACCTATACAGATTAATTAAGAAATTAACACACAAAATAACCGCGGTTTGCAGTTTGAGTGTTCTAAAATCCAGATTAATTAAGAAATCAACACATAAAATAACCAAAACGACAACTTTTTTTTTGTGTAAAAAGGGTACTCATTTTAAGATGGAAGTAAAAGTCTCTCAAATAGATTAAAAGAAGATGTACTTAGGTAATCTTATTTTACCCTTGATACCTACTTTTGTTGCAGGTAGTATAAAAATAATTATCTAAACCCGTTATTTAGCCATCGTATTTTTATATAACCAGAAGCAGAATATGTTTATCCAAATACTGAAAATTGATTATTGCGACTAGCCGACTACATGTCGATGCCGTGATAACAAAGGTATTAAATTCAAAATGCAAATAAAATATATAAATGTAACTAAATACAATAAAATAGCTAATTAATACCGTCACATCCAAGGTAACCATCGTTATCTCCTGCCACCTCTTGCATAATAGAATAACCTTCTAAAATTTTGTAGGACAACCATTCACATAAATAAAAATAAAACATAACTATCATTACTGAATATTAGGAATTACAATACAATGATAAAAATTACAAGAAAAGATGAATAACAGATTACAGAAATAAACAAAAACGGAAAAATGAAACTGGATGAAAACAAAAAACCGGGTAGAGGCTGAGGATTTCTGTTAAACATAGGTCCCTTAAAACAGATTTCGGGCCGCCCAGGCGAACCCGTCTGTCTCCCAGGGTACAACAACCGAGTAGAAAGTACTGCCGGGATTAGCCTAGCACCCGACACTATACCTGAAACAAGAGCGCGCGAAGCTTGGAGAATGCCGGGAATTCTTCTAGAGCTGTGTGTGTTTGCATGTACGACTTTCAGCAGCTCAAACCAGGAACTCAAGCCTTGTTTATATATGATGGAGACTCCACAACTGAAGGCTAGTCATAACTCTAGGAGTTAAGTTTGTAACTAATGCTACTCATAACTCTGGATTTTATTCTTCAACTGATGGAATTCGAACAGACTCTCGGCACTGAAAGAGCTTGAACCAGATTCGAACCCGCGAGCCACCAGTCAAAAATACTAAAGCGGCTCTCAAGCGTGCGAAGTGCAAAGTGCGCCATCCAAACGCCACATTACGCACGTCGCTCCTCGGTCTCGTGTCCGGGTCTGGGTCTCGGTCCCCTGCCCGGTCGTGGGCGCGGGCGCGTCGGGTGCTTTGTACCCTTGCTACTGCCACTGTGTGTCTTGGTATACAAGAATACTCTTGTACGAACCTTCACACTTATAAGCCAAGCAATAATTTCTCATTCCTCTTATGTGAGACACGCTCAATTTCCAATGTCTCAACCTTTCATACACACAACTTTGAGCATCGATATCGCATTCATCTTAGCTCTATTTTGCACACGATTCAGTTCGTTGTGATTCTCTCATGTAATAGAATACGAACGTAATAAATAATAATTATGTTTGTAACGAATATAAATAATTATTTAAGTCCAAAATATGTGAAAAACATATTTTCACAAAAATTTTCACAATCCCCCACATGAATAGAGATCGATCCATACACTCAAGTGTCAAGATATAGTGTTAGCAGTTGAATATTGCAGGATAGGTAGGTGTTCCCTTTCAACCTTCCTTTGTGAAGTTTATTTGGTCTCCTAGCGGTTAGTAGACTTGGTGTCCTTGAACTAAACCCCTTTTGATGTAGACGGTATCACACTTCACACAATACTCTTCCTGGTCTGGCTAACCCCTCATTGTCATGTCCGTTATGGTCATGGAATACTAGCCTGGTTCGGCGAGAGCTCTAGGAATTGCACCCCCTACAATTCCATTTGAAGCGACCCCACTTCTTTCTCACATAGGTGATTTCACATAAATCATTAAAGGCGTGTGCCTAGCCTCCTTTGATATCACTAACTTGTTATAGAAATTGGACTAGGAAGTATGCAACTCCCTTTGAATGTTAGGGTACTCCCCCATAGTGACCTCAGTTTGTATAGTTAGGTTGTCCTATTGAGCCTAGATCATGGGATCTCCACTCTTCTAGGATAGGTTTTCCTTTGCACAAACTTATTCCAAGGGCTTTAGTCTCATTCCTCTCGACGACTTATATACTATCTCTTTGCTTAAGCCTTTTGTAAGCAGATCCGCAATGTTATCCTTTGACTTCACATAGTCAATAGAGATAACTCTTGTTGAGAGAAGTTGTCATATCGTATTATGTCTCCTTCGAATGTGCCTTGATTTTCCATTATACATTGCACTTTGAGCTCTTCCAATCGCTGATTGGCAATCACAATGTATGCAAATGGCTGTGAACGACTTTGGCCATCTTGGTATGTATTAAAAAAAGTGGCGTAACCATTCCGTCTCTTCTCCCGCTTTATCCAACGCGATAAACTCAAATTCAATCGTGGATCTAGCTATAAGAGTTTGCTTGGAAGACTTCCAAGCTATAGCAGCTCCTCCAAGGGTAAACACATAACCACTTGTGGATTTGGAATCTTTCATATCGGATATCCAGTTAGCATCACTGTATTCTTCCACAACAGCCGGATCTTGGCCATAATGCAGTCCATAATCCCTTGTGCATCTCAAATACCTTAGCAATCTAGTCATGCTTATCCAATGCTCAGAACATGGATTACTAGTATATCTACTTAGCTTGCTCAAAACGTATGCTAAATCCGGTCGGGTACATGACATGAGATATATGAGACTGCCAATGATCCTTGAATACTCCAACTGAGCAACACCCTCACCTCTATTCTTAGACAGGTGTTGGTTAGTATCAGTCGGAGTTTGAGCCACACTTTTGTCCTCCGCGTTGAACTTATAAAGGATCTTGTCCACGTAGTGGGATTGACTTAACACAAGACCATTTTGGGTTCTAGTGATCTTCACTCCTAGAATCACATCAGCTAGACCCATGTCTTTCATATCAAATCTTGCTTTCAACATGTCTTTAGTAGATCTGATCATCTTATCATCACTCCCAACAATAAGCATATCATCTATATAAAGGCATAAAATCAAACAGCCTTTAGACGTATCTTTCACATAGACACATTTGTCACACTCATTTATTTTGAAACCATTGTTAAGCATAACTTGGTCAAACTTTTAGTGCCATTGTTTTGGTGCTTGCCTCAAGCCATACAATGACTTAACAAGTTTACACACCTTGCCCTCTTGACCAGGTGTAGAGAAACCCTCAGGTTTCTCCATGTAAATCTCTTCATGTAACTCCCCGTTTAGAAATGCACTTTTTACATCCATTTGATGTATATCCAGATTTCTCATTGCTGCAATTGCAATCACCAACCTTATGGAGGTTATTCGAGTCACGAGTGAGTATGTATCAAAATAGTCTAGACCTTCCTTTTGTCTATACCCTTTGATTACCAACCTTGCCTTGTATTTGTCAATGGAGCCATCAGCTTTCATCTTCTTTTTTAATATCCAAGTGGTTTATTACCTGGTGGAAGATATACTAGCTCCCAAGTGTGATTCTGTAAGATAGTGTCAATTTCATTTTTGATGGCTGCTTTCCATTGTGGTCCTTCTGAAGAGGAGACCGCCTCTCGATAGGTCTGGGTCTCACCCTCAACCATATAAGCAAGAAAATCAGGCCCAAAAGATTTCTCAATCCTTTGCCTTTTGCTTCTTCTTGGCTCAACCTTTCCAGCCTCTGATTATTCTTGTGTTTCATGTTGGACAATCTCATCAACCGGTGTTGATGAACTTGCATGTGTTGACGAACATGCATGCGCCTTTTCCAAACTAGGAAACACATCTTCAAAGAATGATGCATTCCTTGACTCCATTATAGTATTCTTGTGTATTTATGGATTCTTTGAATCATGTACCAGAAGACGATATGCACTACTATGATGGGCGTAACCTATGAACACACAGTCCACGGTTTTGGGTCCTATTTTTTGAATCTTTGGTGGTGGCACCACCACGTTGGCTAGGCATCCCCACACTTTCAAGTATTTATAGGATGGTTTCCTCCCTGTCCACAACTCATATGGTGTTACATCCCTTTTCTTGAAAGGTATCTTGTTCAAAAGATAATTATCTGACAGAACGGCTTCCCCCCACATGTCCGGGGTTAACCCAGAACTTAATAACAAGGCATTCATCATTTCTTTTAAGGTACCGTTCTTTCTTTCTGAAATGCCATTTGATTATGGAGAATATGGTGGGGTTATCTCATGTCTTATGCCACTTTGTGCACATAAGTTTGCAAATGGTGAAACATATTCACCTCCTCTATCACTTCTCACAACCTTGATTTTCTTATTAAGTTGGTTCTCCACTTCAGTTTTATACAAAATAAACTTGTCTATTGCTTCATCCTTACTTTTAAGTAAATATATATAGCAATATCTAGTACTATCATCAATGAAAGTGATAAAGTACTTATTTCCTCCTCTTGTGGGAATGGATTTAAAATCACACACATCTGTGTGAATCATATCAAGGGGTTTGGTTATTCTTTCAACCGATCTAAATGACGTTCTTGTTTGTTTGGCTTCGACACAAGTTTTACATCTTAACTTTGAATCAATGGAAAAAGATGGTATGCAATCTAATTTAATTAAACGATGCATCGAATCAAAATTAACATGACCAATTAGAAGACTCAATCAAGTAAGCAGAAGTATCAGCATTCTTAGTCATGTTCTTTTTTATAGCCATTACATTGATTTTAAACATACCATTATGGACATAGCCCTTTCCAACAAACACACCACGTTTGGTTAAAACAAACTTATCACTTTCTATAACCATACGAAAACCAAACTTATTAAGCAATCATCCTGACACAAGACTCTTGCGCAACTCGGGAACATAAAGCACGTTGCTTAGAGTGAGCTCCTTTCCCGAAGTCCACTTCAATATCACATCACCTTCACCCTTGATATCCGTTGTGGCCGCATTTCCCATGTACAGCTTCTCTTCTCCCACAACCTCCTTAAACGTATTAAAGAAGGTCTTGTCGGGGCAAACATGTCGAGTAGCCCCGGTGTCAATCCACCACCCTTTTGGGGCGGTTAGACACAATGTTGACCTCTTCCATTATAGCAAACAGATCAGAGATCATAGCAACAAGAGGCCCACCATCATCAATCATGTGAGCCTTCTCTTGTTTAGGTTTCTTACATTAGCCAGCACGGTGACCCGATTCACCACAATTGTTACACTTCCCTTTAAAAGAAGCTACCTCCTTTTTCACACCACCCTTCCTTGGTCTAAGTTCCACAAACTTTCCCTTGCCCTTTCCATTAGGCTTGCTGTTTTTGTTCCCTTTATATCCCCTTGAAGATTGACCATGTTCCACAAGATTGCCTTTTGCAGAACTTTCCACTCGGGTTCCCTTTAGAGCCAACCTATTGTATTCCTCAATTCGAAGACGAACCACAAGGTCCTCAACAGACATTTCCTTTCGCTTATGCTTAAGGTAATTCTTGAAATCAACCCAACTTGGGGGTAATTTCTCAATCATGGCAGCCACTTGAAATGTCTCACTAAGAGTCATTCCCTCGGAGAGAATATCTCCAAGTATTATTTGTAATTCTTGAACTTGGTTAATTACTGTTTTAGTGTCAACCATTTTATAGTCTAAAAATGAGCCACTGCAAACTTCTTAGTGTCGGCATATTCAGTTTTATACTTGAGTTCCAATGAATCCCATAGCTCTTTGGATGTTGTTGTCTTGCAGTATACATTGTACAATGCATCTTGAAGGCCATTCAAAACATAGTTGTGATGCAAGTACTCAGAGTGCTTCCATGCATCTAATGCACTAACAGCTTGAGAATCAGCATCCTCTGCAAGTTGAGGGGGAGACTCAGTCAAAAACCTCGCAAGGTTTAGGGTGGTCAAGTAAAAGAGCATCTTTTGCTGCCACCTTTTGAAGTTCAAACCAGAAAAATTTTCTGGTTTTTCAGCATGATTGGCAACTGTCTGGGCTGCTTGGGTACCAACCAGTGGTCCCATGGAAGTGGATGAGGTTGCTGCAATTATGGAGGCCATTTTTGAAACAAGAGACAAAAAAAATTAGATGACAAAAACATTTGGTTTAAAGAAAACGAGTAATATTTTTAAAACAATTTGGTTTACAGAAAACCAACTAACAAACTTTATTGAAAAGTTTGCAAACACAAAGTAAAAAATTTAAAATAGTGAACGGTTGATGTTTTAAAATCAGTTTTAAACTTGTAGGACAACCATTCACATAAATAAAAATAAAACATAACTATCATTACTGAATATTAGGAATTACAATACAATGATAAAAATTACAAGAAAAGATCAATAACAGATTACATAAACAAACAAAAATGGAAAAACGAAACTGGATGAAAACAAAAAACCAGGTAGAGGCTGAGGATTTTTGTTAAATAGAGGTCCCTTAAAACAGATTTCGGGCCACCCAGGTGAACTCGTCTATCTCCAAGGGTACAACAGTCGAAAAGAAAGTACTGCCGGGATTAGCCTAGCACTCGACACTATACCTGAAACAAGAGCGCGAAGCTTGGAGAATGCCGAGAATTCTTCTAGAGCTGTGTGTTTGCATGTATGACTTTCAGCAGCTCAAACCACAAACTCAAGCCTTGTTTATATATGCCGGAGACTTCGCAACTGAAGGCTAGTCATAACTTTGGGAGTTAAGTTTGCAACTAATGCTACTGCGCCATCAAATCGCTCCTCGGTCTCGTGTCCGGGTCCGGGTCCCGTGCCCGGGCGCGTGCGCGTCGGGTGTCTTGCACCCTTGCTACTGCCACTGGGTGTGTCTTGTTATACAAGAATACTCTTGTGTGAACATTCACACTTATAAGCCAAGCAATAATTTCTCATTCCTCCTATTTGGGACAAGCTCAATTTCCAATGTCTCAACCTTTCATACACACAACTTTGAGCATCGATATCGCATTCATCTTAGCTATATTTTGGACATGATTCGGTTCGTTGTGATCCTCTCACGTAATAGAATACGAACGTAATAAATAATAATTATATTTGTAACAAATATAAATAATTATTTAATTCCAACAAATTTCACATCAAACTTGAAGAGAATAATTGATTACTCTAGTTAATTCGAAAGCCAAATCATTCTAATCTATATAAACATTTTAAATATGATAAGTAGAAAAAGGAAAATTGACAGAATTACCTAAAGTTATTAATTATACCTTCTTGAGAGGTTAGGGTGAAGGGGGCATAACCCTTATCCAAAAACTAGCCTAACAAAATCAACCAATGAGGGTGTGTCACCTCACTTTTACCCAAATACTATCCTAATAACTTAAAGTGTTGTGGGTACAACCCTAATACCCTAAAATTTATTTTTTTTATTTTTTAAATTAAAACTAATATTCTACAAAATACCCTAAACTAACTTTTATAGAAAATGATACAAAATAGTTGTATATTATTTTTTATATAAATTTATATTATATATTCTATAAGGTGAGATATATAAATTTGAAGCCTGAATGGATAAGGGTTTGTCCTGATCAAAGCATTTAGATAAATCCCAGGCTCACATTCTACACGTGGATGATTCTGATTAGGTGGCATGTGCAATCCTTTGACTACCGGCATCAACCACACTCGGGTAGATATACCCGATTTCTTCTACCCGTGAGCATACACGCATTGACGGCGGCGGTGTACCCGACCTATCCGCATACCCGATCTCCTCTACCCGAGGGTGCCCCCTTCACCCTTAGAAGTAAATACAACCCACAACAGGTTTAAAATCATAACATATAGCATCGAGGACATGTTCCATAGTTCCATCTCTTTAGCATTTACTTGTCTCCTTTGGTTGACCCTCTCGTTTATCTCGGATAGAGCATTTAAAAGTCAATGATTTAAAAACTGGACCGGACTGGACTGGCCCGTTCGACAGGTTTACCCGGGAACGATGTCACTAGATGAACCATCCCGGATGTCATTGGATGAACCGGCTTCGGACCGGACCGTATTAGCCGGATTGAACCGGAAAAAATAAAAAAGATTAACAGACAACTAAAACTTTAAATTAAAGAACATATATACTATATGTTGGAAATAACTCATTTATGTGGCCATCACATCATTTATTTAAGTTGCAAAGAACATAACTAGTCCTCTTACTTTTCTAATTGTTATTTGATGGAAATAAATGAATATATAAAAGGGGATAAATGATTCCCTTTAGATGTCTGAAAATTGAATAGAGAAAACCCTAAACATCAAAATACACGTTCTCTCTAATCGCTTAGATCATCCATCGATTCAGACATCATAATGGGATCAAACTCATGGTATCTTTATCATCATCTTCAAAGATTGCAATTCCAACAAGTAAGTCATTATTTTGATGTCTAATTTCATATTGATGATTGAATTAACATGATTAGGATTTTGTAATTTGATTCATGTTTCAAGATATAATCAACATGTGGTTTCAGAGCAATGTTGATTATATCAATTCAATCGATTTAGATGAATTAATATCTTGAATTGTTTCTTCAAAATTAACTCATGCTACCACCGTTGTGAGATCTGGTCGTCGCCTCCGGCCCATTCACCACCGTCCACGTAGATCGTTCCACACGGGCGGAACCACTACCACACCGTTGTGAGACCTGGTTGTCACCGGTGTTTTGGCTTCGTGGCTTTGGTCTTCCGGTCTTGTGGATTCGTCGGTCTGGTCCATCGGTGAGTTTATCTGTTTGTTTTTATCGATGAATGTTGTCGTGTTCCAACATCAAGAAGAAGAAAAAATATTTTCTTTTGTTCCAAGAAACCTACACAGCCGTCAAACCAATTTGTTTGGTCAATTACTCTTAGCTTGCCTTCGTCGCTTCCGTATTCGATCAGAAGAAGACAGATTCAAATAAATCGGTTAGTTCGTTCCGTCTATTTGGTTTTCTAGTTGGAATTTGTTTGTGTTGGTTTGACCAATGATTGTATTAGAGAAGAAGGGTGTACACCAACTGTTTGGTTAAATGTCTAAAAGAACGGTTTGTTGAATATTATCACAAATTTTGGGTTCAATCTGAGATTGGAGTTAGATGCGAAACAACAAAGCAAATCATCACAACAAATTATTTTGGTTGTAAGGGTTTATTGAACCTCTCTCGGCATTCTTGGTTTTGAACCTCTCATCGGCATTCTTGGTATGTAAGGGTTTATTGAACCTCTCTCTTTGAAGGCGAACTTCCTGTTTGGCGACCTTTCTTCTCCAACATCGAAGGTGAACTTTCGGTTTGACCTGATTTTGAATTTTGTTATGTAGTGTCCAACATGTAGTCTCCCCGAATCGGATGGGTGGAGGGGGAGGGGGGTTAGGGTTGTGGTTTGGTGGTGAGGTTTATATTTACCTTGCTAGTGAGTGTTTTTGGGTTTGTGGTCTGATTTTGGTTTGGTTTCATAGCTCGGGGTTTTGTCAGGAGATGTTGTTATGTCTGGGATTCGGGATGACAGGGTGGTTCCTCCATTGGAGGTAGGTGTTTGGTTGTGTCCATTTAAAGGTTTCCATTGCTGCCCGGATGGAATGTCGGGATCCAAGGGGTTTCCTCGGTTGGTTGCGCATATCAAGCGGCTCCATTTGTCATCGGATGATCGGAAAGGGACCTTGCGGGAAGCGGTCTCCACGGATTATGATTTGTTTGTTTCGGTTGGTGAGGCTTTAAAGGTCTCAGGCCAATGGCTGTGCGGGGTGTGTATGTGCCTGCATGCTCTCAGTCGGGCATGCCACCATGTGGATGGGATAGCTCGTTTCAAACGGGTTACGGGAGATGCAGAGGAGTTTATAGTGGGGATCCCTAAGCCGAATGTTGGGAGGGAAGTTGTTCCTTTGGGAGGGGTGGTTGTGGACGGGGTTCTTCTTGAACGCGTCTTCTCTCTTCCTATCACGACTGTTAAGAGCATCCCTCAAAATTGTCGGATAGCGTTTGCCCAGGCATTAACTGCTGCCCTCGGTAAAGTGGTGGCTATGCCAGACTCTGTTGAGGCATGTGTGAGACTTTTGTTGTTACCGCGTTGCACGTTGCGAGTTTTCAGGCCTTCTAACCGTCAGGAGCGCATGTCTGGTAATAGGAAGTCTTTGCAATGTCATAGTATTCAGCGGTCGCTGGCAGCTTGGCGTGATGGGGATCGTTTCGAGGAGCTCATCCATTCGCTTTTTGCCTAACCTTTTGGGCCGACCACGTGTCGTGTAGAGCTTGTCCCTGGGTCCGATAATTCTATGGCGTGCAACAATGTTTGCGAAAAGTTGCAGATGGGCATTTCACTGCGGCGGTCAAAGTATTATGCTCTTCAGGGGTTGCACCTTTCGGTAATGATACTATGAAAGTGTTGGTGGCAAAGCATCCCATCCTGCCCCCTCCGGTTATGCATGTTTCCTTACTTTCCGAGCCTCCTCTTGTTGTGGATGATGATGTCGTGCTTGAATGCATTAAAGCTTTCCCCAAAGGGACCTCTTGTGGGGGGGACGGATTGAGAGCCTAACATATTTTGGATGCTCTTTGTGGAGAGGGGTCTACGATCGTCGTTGACTTGCTTAGGGTTATTTCTGTGTGGTTAATTTATGCTTCGGGGGGAGATGCCCTAGGGGATTGGCGGAGTTCGTTGCCTCAGCCCCTCTCACACCGCTGCTCAAACTGGACAACGGGATTAGACCTATTGCCGTAGGTGCGATCTGGAGGAGATTGGTCTCTAAGGTGGCCATGAGGGGTGTTAGGAAAGAGATGGCTAAATATCTGTGTGACTTTCAATTTGGGGTGGGAGTTCCCAATGGGGCAGAGGCTGTGCTCCATAGCACGAACAGGTTCTTAAACGAGTTTCACTCGGATGGATCGTTGGCTATGCTTACCGTCGATTTCTCCAATGCTTTCAACTTAGTGGATAGGACTGCCCTCCTACAAGAGGTTCGGACCCGATGCCCGTCCATTTCGCTATGGGTGGATTTTTTATATGGGCAGCCGGCTAGGTTATATGTGGGTGATGACCATATTTGGTCCACCAGTGGGGTTCAACAAGGGGACCCTTTGGGGCCTTTCCTTTTTGCCTTAGTTTTGCATCCGCTGGTTCATCAGATTAGGGATTGCTGCAAGCTTCTCTTTCATGCTTGGTACCTAGATGATGGTACGATTATCGAAGACGCTAAAGAGGTGGCTAAAGCCCTCGATATTATCAGGTCGGAGGGGCCCCGTTTGGGCCTTGAACTTAACGTCAAGAAAACGGAAGTTTTTTGGCCGTCGTGCAATGGGGTGAAGGTACAAGTTGGATTGTTCCCTTGTGAGATTGGAAGGCCAGTGCTGGCTGTGAAACTCCTTGGGGGCGCCGTTAGCAGAGATGCAGGGTTCATCGATAATTTGGCCGTGAAAAGGGCTTCTTGTGCGGTGGAACTGATGAGTTGTCTCCCACGTTTGCGGGACCCTCAATGCGAGCTCCTTTTGCTCCGCTCGTGTATGGGAGTTGCAAAGTTATTATTCGGCCTTAGAACATGCCAACCTATGTATGTGGGAGAAGCTGTTTCAATTTTTGACAAGGGCCTCCGGGGTGCGATCGAGGATATCGTGGTTTGTGGTGGTGCTTTTTTTGGGGATTTTCAATGGAGGTTGGCATCACTTCCAACCCGTTTCGGGGATTTGGGTTTATGTGCGGCTCAGGATGTATCTACTTTTGCATTTGTGGCCTCGAGGACACAATCTTGGAGTTTACAGGACCACATTCTTCGGGGTTGTAATATTGATGGGTTAGACTCTGATTATGGGTGTGTGATGGATCGCTTGCGCATGTCCTTTCCTGATTTCGATCTTAGCGGTTTCTCTAATAAGGACACCGCCCCTCCTAAAACCCAACATGCTTTGGCGAATGCCTTATTTAGCAGAATCGTCCAGAATTTGGGAGTAAAGTTTGATTTATCACCTCGCCAAAAAGCGGTGTTTGAATGTCTCCGGGCTCAAGATTTTCTAACAGTTATCCCCATTGAAGGACTAGGTCAGCATATGTCGGCTGTGGAGTACCAGGCTATCCTCAAGTATCGGCTAATGATCCATTTGTTTCCGACTGATGAGCTCTGCCCAGTTTGCCGCAAGGCTTGTTTGGATTCTTTTGGCGAGCATGCGGTCCACTGCAAAGAGTTACCCGGGTTTAAATACAAGCATGATTTGGTTAGAGATGTTCTTTGTGATGTTCTCAAACGGGCAGGAATTTCTGCTAAAAAAGAGGCTCCCGTGAACTTTCTGACAGATCCGCTTGAAGGGAGGTCTACTCTACGGCCGGCTGATATTCTTGTGTTTGGTTGGGCAGGGGGGGAAACACGCTTGTGTGGACCTTACAGGAGTGTCCCCTCTTGTGGGGCTTAGGGACAATGGGGTTGTGGCGGGTCATGCTGCTTTAAAGGCGGAATCAGGCAAAGTTGCTCAACACGAGAAAGCTTGTTTAGAGAACCAACACGTGTTTATCCCTTTTGCTTTTGATACTTTTGGGTTCCTAGCACCGGAGGCAGTGGAATTCATAAACATGGTTCAACGAGTCGTGCATAGTAATATTTCGGCCCCTAAGACCCAAAACTTTGTTTTTAGTAGGATCGGTTTTGCTATTCAAAAGGGGGTTGCAGCGCAACTTGTTGCCCGTTTACCTGCCACTTTATTGTAATCGTCCTATACTTGATATTAATATTAAATTGGGTTTCGCAAATCACCGTTAAATTCCTGATGTTTATACACCGCTATTTGGAATTTATAATTTGCGTTGGTTTGCGGCAAACCATTTGAACAGTATTAAGTGGTTTGGAATTTAGAATCTTTATACTCCTTATCCGTATTTCTTTAGTTGATCGTAATCCTTATTCATAATTCATAAATGGTTTGAAATCTGCAATTCAAACTTACACATGGATGATTGTCAAATTAGTTTTAATACTTAATTTATTATTATGATTATTGATGTCCTCAATTGAAAATCCATGAAATTGAGTTTCTGGATCCATGCGGAATTTTCTGGATCAACCTACCATCAAAAACTCCTTCTGCAAACTTTGACTATGGCCGTATGGCGTACACACTTTTTTTTTTATTTTGGGCAGTATGAACAAAAAGTAATTCAAGATTTTCAATTACATCTTGATTAATCATTTTATTATAATGGTAATTTAATTTGTTGCCATTCAGAAAATACAGTGGCTATAAAAAAACAGTGGCTGTCAAATTTGTGTCTATTAAAATAAAGACATACACATGAGATCATTTATAAAAACTGGATAAATTTTTTTTTTAGTGGTTGATAATGATTGTAATTTTGAATTTAGTAAAGATATGCATAAATATTTCCACAAAATTGCCAATCTTGAAAATTTATGCTCATAAATTAGTTTTCTGAATTAGACAGAAACATGATTATAACTTCAGTTTGTCATTTATCCATTCAATTGGATACTTGGATTCTTGTGAGACTGTAATATAATGGTAACTTCAATTAAAAATCAAATGATAACCCAACGGTGCATCATTTGGTTTGACATTGAAGTTTAATATTACCATTTTATGTAATTATATGTATTGTAAAACAGTGAACCCAACGGCTAATTGTTTGATAATACACATGATGAAATGTTGGCCTAATATGCATAGATATTTCATTTATGCTCAAAGGTGATGTGTTGTATTTATGTTTCTTAATTCATACTTTACGTATGTTCATAACACTTGAACTTTGGTCATAGCCAATGCGAAGCCAACGTTCAAAAAGAACCTTGGTTTAGTCTATTATTTTGTTGTTATAATAGATTGTATCTTAAATATATTAATTATGTCTCCTTTATTTTATTAACTTCTACTCTTCTAAACATCCTTATACCACTTATGTCAATCTAGCATCCACTATAAGCCCTAACTCAGGAATTGAAATTCTGACTGGGGCAAACTTCGCCTTCTGGAGAGATGCGGTCAAACTTACTCTTGGCATGATGGATCTTGATTATGCCCTGAGGCATGAGGCTCCCGGTACTCTTACTGCTGAAAGCACAGCAGAGCAGAAACAAGAGTATGAAAAAAGGGAAAGGTCTAACCGCATGTCTCCGATGGTAATCAAGAATTCCATCTCAGTTGCAATCAGGGGAGCAATACATGATTCAGATAATGCAAAAACTTATCTGAAATCAGTGGAGGAACAATTCAAAGGTTCTTCTAAAGCTCATGCGAGTACTTTAATCTTGAAAACGCTCACCTCAAAGTATGATGGGGTTAGTGGTGTACGCGAACATATAATGATGATGATCGACATGGCCCATAAACTGAAGGGTTTAGACATGGAAATCAGCGACGGTTTTCTGTTTCATTTCATCATGAATTCTCTTCCCACACGCTTTGATGCTTTCAAGATCAACTACAACACTCAGAAAGATAAATGGTCTATTAGTGAGTTGATTGCAATGTGCGTGCAAGAAGAAGAACGTCTAAAGCTAGAAAAACCCGACGTTGTTCACGCCACCACCATCAATCCATTAAAGAGGAAGTGAAATTTCAATAACAGGGAAAGCTCTAAAGTCCAAAAGACCGGTACAAGTGGAGCCTCCAGCTCAAAAGCCTCATCGGGACTAACTCGCTGCAAATTTTGCCATAAGAAGGGGCACAGGCAACGAGATTGCCCCAAATTCAAGGAGTGGCTGGCTAAGAAAGGTAACCATCTATTTATGATACTTGAGTCCTTTAATATTAATGTTCCAACTAACACATGGTGGGTTAACTCTTATTCTATGGTTCATGTTACTAACTCCACACAGGGATTCCTTACAATCCAGAAGCTGGAAAGAAACAGAAGGACAATTAAGATGGGAGATGGTGATGAACTTAATGTTGAAGTTGTAGGCACCATGCAATTAATTATGAAAACTTTTCATTGTATTAAACTTTATGATACTTTGTATGTACCGAGAATAACTCGGAATTTAGTATCTGTACCAAAGTTGGATCATGACGGTTATGAAGTTTCGCATGGACATGGCAAAGTCACTATTACTTTAAACTCTCATGTCATTGGTTGTTGGTTATCTGGAAGGAGATCTGTATAAATTAGAACTAGATGGTCAATTTTAAAAATCGTTATTGTCATATAATGTGAATGAAAACATTAGTAAACGAAAACGAGATTTGGAAACATCATCCATGTTGTGGCATCAACGTTTAGGCCACATCTCACAAGATCGAATGTTAAGACTTGTAAAGGATGGAGTGTTATCTAATATCGATTTCACTGATTTTAAAAAGTGTATTAAATGCCTTAAAGGTAAAATGGCTAAGGGATCTAAAAACGGTGCCACTAGGAGTTCTAGTTTGTTGGGACTCATACACACTGACATTAGTGGACCTTATTCCCTTGGAATATTAGGACATAAATCATTTATCACTTTCATAGATGATCACTCGTGTTACATGTACTTGTACTTAATTAAGGATAAATCTTAATCACTTGACATGTTTAAGACTTCTAAGGATGAAGTTGAAAATCAACTCGATCGTAAGATAAAAGTAGTGAGATTAGATTGAGGTGGTGAGTATTATGTTAGACATACAGACATTGGTCAAGCTCCCGGTCCTTTATTTAATTTTTGTAAAGAACACGGAATTGTGAACCAATTTACCATGCCGGGTACTCCTCAGCAGAACGGTGTTGCTGAGAGAAGAAATCAGACCCTTATGGATATGGTAAGAAGTATGTTAGTAAACACCAACTTGCCTGAATATTTATGGACAGAGGCATTAAAGACAGTTGTTCATATACTGAATAGGGTTCCTTCTAAATCTGTCCCTAAAACTCCTTTTGAGATTTGGTCAGGAAGAAAACCTAGCTTAAGGTATATGAAAGTATGGGGTTGTCCGACCCAAGCTAAGCTTTATAATCCTCAACAAAGAAAACTTGACATGAAGACTGTCAGTTGTTACTTTATCAGATATCCTGAACATTCAAAGGGATATAGATTCTATTGCCCTACTCATACTACTCGCATAGTTGAAACTCGTCATGCTGAGTTTCTGGAGGATTCTAAGGTCAGTGGGAGCAGTGAACGTCAAGACTTTGATATTCAAGAAGTGCAAGAGGAGGGGGGAATGGACTCTCTATACTTACATCCTATTACACCTCTTGTACACGACACTACACCATTATCTCACATTTCCTCAGAACATCATGTTGCTCTAAACGTCCCTGTACATGAAGGCACATCAAACACACAAGAACACGTCCTTGAACCTGAAAATCAACTAAGGAGGTCATCACGGTCTAGAAGGCCTACTAATTTTGATGATTATGTAACCTACCTTAATGAAGTTGATCTGGATATAGGAAAGTATAACGATCCAATCTCTTATAATGAAGCCATTAATAATGATCAATCTTCCGAGTGGAATAAAGCTATGATTGATAAGCTTGATTCCATACATAAGAATGATGTTTGGGATTTGGTTGAATTACCCAAGGGTGCAAAACCCGTAGGATGTAAGTGGGTTTTCAAAACCAAATTAGATCCCAATGGAAACATTGAACGCTATAAAGCTCGATTGGTTGCTAAAGGTTATACTCAAAAGGAGTGAATTGACTATGAGGAAACTTTCTCACCTGTTTCACGTAAGGATTCCCTGAGGATCGTTATGGCCTTAGTAGCTTATTTTGACTTAGAGCTACATCAGATAGAAGTTAAAACCTCTTTCCTTAATGGTGATTTACATGAGGAAATGAATCAACCCGAAGGTTTCAAACCTAAAGGTCAGGAACACTTAGTCTGTAAGTTAAAGAAATCCATATATGGGTTAAAACAAGCATCACGTCAGTGGTACTTAAAATTTGATGAAGTCATGAAGAAACAAGGTTTCATCAAGAATCAGGTGGAACAATGCACCTTCCTCAAAATGTGTGGGAGCAATTTTGCTATACTTGTCCTTTATGTAGATGACATTCTATTGGTGTAGAAATAAAGACTGATGGCTACAAAATTTTCTAAGTACAAATGCTACTGATCTCAAAGATTGTTGCGGATCGACAAAGTTGCAGCTGATAGGCTTTATCCGCTGCTGACCAAAGCTGCAGCTAATAAGTCTTATCAGCTGCTGACCAAAGTTGCAGTTGATAGGCCTTATCTGCTGCTGACCAAAGTTGCAGCTGATAGGCCTTATCCACTGAAGATCAAAGTTGCAGCTGATAGCCTTTTTACTGAAGATCAAACGTTGCAGCTGATTGTTCTTGATAAAGCAACCAGTACCACTGACAACTTTATGCTATTACACTGAGACACTCCACGCAGAAAGAATGTCATTGGCATAAGACAATAAAAGACAACGACGCTCTCCTTTTGAGTATTCACGTAATGATGCAAAGAAGACGTTTGAATAAAGTTAACCTTTGTAGTTAATATTATTGTCTGTATATGTAGAATAGCTTCAATACAAGGTTAACGGTTTGTGTTAGATCTGATCCTTAGAATCAAGGGTCTGTCTTGATTCTAAATTACTATATAAGTAGTACTTAGATTCATTATAAAAGTACTTTTTGCTTAAGCGTTTTCTCTGTAATCTTGTAACACTTGAAGCTTAATACAAATTGCATTTATCATTATTCTTCTTGTCTACTTGTTTACTTTGCTTAAGTTGTGATTGTTTCCGCCAATCTCAACTGGAATAGAACCATCTTGTATTTACCGATCCAACAAGTGGTTTCAGAGCTTTGGCTCACAGATTAAACAAACTCACATTTGTTTAATCATTCTCTGGTTCTATTCTTATCTATCTCTTTGCTAAAGTCACTCATTGTCTAAAAAATCAAAATGGCACAAAACAATGGATTTGAAGACATTGGAAGCATCTCCAAACCACCAAGACTGGTGTCTGGAGAAGACTATGATATGTGGAAGAACAAGATGGAAAGTTTCTTCTACTATCAGGAATATGGGATTTGGAAATCCATTAAAATTGGACCATACATACCCATGGTGTCCTCTGCTGATTCCGGAGGTGCACTGGTTCCCAAAGAACCCTCCAAGTGCTCTGATGAAGACATCAAGAAAATGGAGGTAGACTTCAAAGTCTTGGGAGCCATCCAGATGTGCTTACCAAATGAAGTTTTTCATAACTTCAGAGGTTATAGACTGCAAAGGAGCTATGGGAGGTTCTTGAGAAGATGTTTGCTGGGTTAGAGGAAGTCAAAGAAAACATAAGAGACATCCTGAAGCAGCAGTATGAAAACTTCGTCTGGAAGGAAGGTGAGTCTCTAACTGTTTTATACAACAGATTTACCTATCTTGTAGGTGAGCTGCAGTGCTCAAAGGTGAAGCTGGAGAATGAAGATATTCTCAAGAAGTTCATCAGGTCTCTAACAAGCTGCTGGACACAGTGTCCATCAGAAGAACTGAGAATCTGAAGACTCTCCAGATGACTGAGCTCTTTGGAATGCTAAAAACCTATGAGCTAGAGATGATTCAGGCAAAAGAAAAAAGCTCAAGCTACCAAACAACCTCAGCATCCACCACCTCCTCTGCCCTCCATTCTGACCACTCAGGTTCAAGTTCAAGTAACTATTATCCTCCCATCATCACTCATCCTCAAACTCCAACCTCTCAAACAAACACATCTCCATTTCTCCTAGAAGCCCATCCTCAAACCTCAACCTCTGCTGCTTTTGTCTCTGAAAACTCAAGCAACATGTCCTATATCAAGGAGGATCTGGAATGCTTCCATCCAGATGACTTAGAAGAAATGGACATACAACACTCGTATGCCATGCTATCTATAAGAGCAAAAAGGTTCTACTCTAGAACCGGAAGACCCATACCAAGTAACAACTCCAACACCAGAGTTGGCTTGGATAAAAGCAAACTAATATGTTACAACTATAACCAACTGGGTCATTTTGCTAGAGAATGCAAGGCACCTAGGGCAAACCCAGCAGCTCCTCAACCAAGACAAGCTCACCAAGCCCACCCAAGACAACAACAGCAACAAGCTACTCCTCCACCTCAAACTGTAGCTTGTGCAGCCGTTGGAACATCTGACTTTGACTGGAGCTTCCAGTATGAAGATCTGCCTGCAAACAACCAAGCTCTTATGGTAGACACAACTGAGATACCGCCTCAGGTATATGAACATCTCTGTTCCCAAGCTTGTATTGATAAGGTGTTAGGCTACAGAAAGCGTAATCAAAACCTTATAGATCAAAATGAAGAGTTTCATCAAATGAAATCTGAATTCACAAAAGTAGAAAACAGTTATAAAGAAAAAATTAACTGCCTAAAGAAAGAGATTTCATCACTAAAACATGAACAAATCAATCTTGAAACTCAGATTGATGATCTACTGGCCAGATTAAAAGCTTCCAGAGCAGAATTGGCAGAACAGAAAGTTCATGTTGACAAATATGAATTTGCATCCAAAAAGCTGCAAAGACTTTTGGATTCTCAAATTCATGAAAAGGTTAAAACTGGTCTAGGGTATCATGCTGAACAATATCAAGCCGTTGCACCTCCTGCTGACTACGTTGACATACATGAACCAAGCTTCAATCTCTCAAATCTTGAAAAGGCCAACCGAGATCTTGATCCTTCAAGATATGAACCACTGGTGCAAGAATACACTAACTCGTCATAATCTAAGTCAACTTGCTCAGAGTCCACTAAAACTGAGGAGATCTCATCACCAGTACAAGTACCAGAACCGCCTGTTCTTGAAGTCATTCAAACAAGTACTCCTGTTCCTTTACCGGCCGCTCCGGTTCCTATACCTTTCAACCAAATCAAAATTAGCTATCCTCCAGAAGGAAGAAAGCTAAATGTTGAAAAGGGGCAGTCTTCAACCTCAAAGCCTCAAAGAAAGATGTTTGACATATGCCATGTACCTGGAGAAAGAGTTTCATATGTTCAAAAGACATTGGAAGAAGCCACCTTTGAGCACAACAAAGCTCAACCATGGAACTTTAAAGACCTATTCAAAAGAAAGGACTATGTTCACCTTTCAAGGGACAAACTGGAAAAATCATGCTTTGTCTGTGGAAAATACAACCACGCTGCCAGCACCTGCTTCTACTACCTTCAGCAGCAAAGAAACCTCAAGCAACATGCTTTTGAGAAGACAAAGAAGAACAAACATGTAAGAAGGTTTGAAGCCAAGACAACTCAATTCAGAAACTGTAAAGCTCCATTCCCGAGTGACCTCACTTGTTGGATTTACTCATAAACATAGTCGTAATTACTGAACTTAAATTTAAAACATTCAGAACTAGCGGAAGCAAACTTCATTCAAATTACAAGTCATAACAGCGAAAGTCTTAAAAATTGAAACATAACATTGTCTTAACATAAATAAAAGTGGGATGTCAGTCTCGTGCCGGGTAACCTTCACGCCTTCGCACGACCCTTCCTTTCTGTACCTGAAATGTATACTAAAAGTCAGCTAACGCTGGTGAGTTCTAGTTTAAAACTATTAAGTATGATCATTCTTTTCTTTAAAAGTATACATAATTATATACATTCATAACTTTTGCTTTTCTTTCATCTTTCTTTTGTGATTACATATATATAAATATACGTATTCATAACTTTTGCTTTTCTTTCATCTTTCTTTTGTGATTACATATATATATATATATATATAAATATACGTATTCATAACTTTTGCTTTTCTTTCATCTTTCTTTTGTGATTACATATATATATAAATATACGTATTCATAACTTTTGCTTTTCTTTCATCTTTCTTTTGTGATTACATATATATATATATGCATTCACCTTTTTTTCTTTTCTTAACTTTCATGGGTCATACACTTAAGGGTGATCAACCCGTCATTTGTTTGCGAATGTCACAAAGACAAACGCCACGGTCCATCGTCATGGCCCGCCATTCTTACAACCGTCCGGCAACTAGTGTCCGTCCGTAATTTATTCTTACAACCGTCCGGCAACTTTTGTCCGTCCGTAATGACTTACAACCGTCCTACCGTCGTAGGCCGTAATTCGCCCGCCTAGCCGAAAGTATCTGTTTCCCATGCGACAATTATTTATGCAACCGTTCTACTATTCATATTATGTCATTTGCTTTGACCGTCCATTAATGGCTTTCGTACGTCCTAGCTGATGAAGGAACGTATTTGTCCTGGTTACAAAATAGTCACGTGGTCGTCCGTCTACCGAAGTAGCCGTTATCATCGAAGCGTCCATAACTTTTTCTTATATTTGACAAGCAATAAATACATGGATATAAAGCAAGATTTCATTCTTACACATTGTGTTATTCTTTCATTCATTCTATATAATCATACAATTCATTCTTTGTGCATAATTCATTTTCGTATATATATATAAAATATATATTAGTATATCACGTATGATCACATTAGCATTCATATCATTTATTCATTTAGTGTATACATTTCAGCCCCAAAACATTTAATAAGGTTTGCACATAACATAGAAGGGGGGCACATAGAACTCACCTGATAAGCTAGTCTTGGTTGTCCTAAACAAAGGTCCAACAATGTCATGTACGATCTGAATTAGGTAGTTAAATACACATCAGACCCAACCCCGACTCTAACGGTTTAATCATTCTAAACATACTGACTTTACTTACTGGTCTGCTGCCCGCGCACTTAGTAAGTGCGCAGGGCCTTGATCATGCGCACTTGACAAGTACGCATGATCTTTCTCCTGCGTACTTGGTAAGTACGCATGATCTTTCTCCTGCGTACCTGCGTACTTGGTAAGTACGCATGATCTTTCTCCTGCGTACTTGGTAAGTACGCAGGACGCCCCTACTGCGTACTTGATAAGTACGCAGCACCTGTTTTCTGGACAAGTCCGAAATTTTGCATGTTAATCCGATCATGCTAATCTTACAATTTTCTTTGATCAAAAGGTGCGGTTTTCACTCTAGATACTAGTTCTAAGCTTATTTTCAAGTTTCATCCATAAAAACGTCTCCCATTTAGCTAAAACCCGAGAAACCCCAAAACAAACAAAAACTCAGATTATGGTCGAATCGTTACCTGGATTGGACTTCTGATTCGGAGGTTTTACTCACGAGCTCAGCGGTAACGTGCTCCTTCAATCTCGTGTCAATCCATTGACTTTCTCTCTCTAGACCCGAGCTCTCCTTTCTCTCTCTAGCTTGCAAGTGTTGGTGAAATAATGAGAGCTTCAAGGCTGTCTTGGCCCTTATATACCTAGGCTTCCCTCGGCCCGTTGGAGCCGAGCCCAAGCCCATCCATTTTTCTTTCATTTTTGACGATTAAATCACTATCGCGTTATTAATTACTTATTTACTATTTTTGGGATGTTACAGAAACTCTCTTTCTCCACCAAGGGAGCAGCTGCCAAAATCTCAACAAACTTCCATCATCTGTGGTGAATCAGATCACTTTGCAGCAAATTGTCAATTTAACCCTTTCAACCAGATCCTTCATCAAGCCCCTCAAAGACAAAAGGTAAAGAAGGATCAGCATACATCAGTTGTTAAACCATCAGCAGCCAGAAAAAGTGTTGGTAATCAAGTGAAGCACAAGCAACCTAAAGACAAGCCTTCAGCAGCAACCAAATCTGCTGCTACTCAAGCAAAACCATCAGCAGTAACAACATCTGCTGCTGATAAGCTTAAGTCAGCAGCAACAAAATCTGCTGCTGAGATGCCAAAGCCATCAGCAGCAACAAAACCTACTGCTGAAAAGCTAAAGTCCCTAGCAGCAAAATCTGCTGCTGTTAAAGAACATCCATCAACAGCCAAAGCAAAATCAGCTACTGACAGAGAAAAGAGAACTGGAAGACCATCTCCTCAACAATGGAAAGCCAAGATCCCAGTTTCTATCACTCCAAGAATCATCATTGGCTCTGTTGAATGCACACATGATGAATCTAACATTCCAAGAACCATTTTCTTCAAGGATGCAAGCTCTTGGAATCCTCCCACTAACTAGATCTCTATCATGTGCAGGGACAGCCAGGTCACAAGAATAACACCTGGGTGGTAGGCAGTGGTTGTTCCAGGCACATGACAGGCAACAGATCCATCCTCTCCAACTTCAGACACTTCAATGGAGGATATGTTGCCTTTGGAAGTGACTCAAAGGGAGGATCCATTACTGGACAAGGAACTGTGTCCAACGAAAGAATGAGCATTGATAAGGTCAACTATGTCAAAGAATTGGACTTCAATCTCATGAGTGTTTCCTAGGTCTGTGATCAAAAGCATTGGATGCTCTTCACAGATAAAGAATGCTTTGTACCGTCTCCAGGCTTATCCAATCCTCCTCCAGAAAAGATTTTATTAACTACTCAGAGAAAAGAAAATCTCTATGTACTGGACATGAATGAAGTCACTCCATCTGGGAGTGTTTCATGTTTTCTGTCAAAAGCCTCAGTTGATGAATCAGCTCTCTGGCACAGGAGATTAAGTCATGTTAATATCAAAACTATTAACAAATTGGTGAAGGATAATCTTGTCAGAGGGCTTCCTGACAAAGAATTCCAGCTAGAAGACCACTGCATTGCTTGCTTAAAGGGGAAGCAACACAAGAGTTCTCACAAGCACAAGACCTTGAATACAAATGACACTCCACTACAGCTGCTGCATATGGATCTCTTTGGTCCTACAAATGTCATGTCAATGAGCAAGAAGTCATACTGTCTTGTGATAACTGATGACTACACCAGATTCTCATGGGTATACTTCTTGAGAACTAAAGATGAAACTGCTGAAATTCTCAAATCCTACATTCTTAGGGTAGAAAATCAAAGCAATAAAAATGTGAAGATCCTAAGGTGTGATCAGGGCACAGAGTTCAAGAACCACACTTTGAACTGTTTCTATGAAAGCAAGGGGATAGAAAGACAATACAGTGCTCTAAGAACTCCTCAACAAAATGGAGTTGCTGAAAGGAGAAACAGAACTCTAATTGAGTCAGCAAGCTCTATAATGGTTGACTCAAAACTGCCTCTCACATTCTGGGCAAAAGTAGTTAGCACAGCCTGCTATATGCAAAATAGAGTTCTCATTGTCAAGCCCCTCAACAAGACACCTTATGAACTTTGGTTTCAAAGAGTTCCTTACATTGGGTTTCTAAAGCCTTTTGGGTGTCCATGAACCATTCTCATCACACATGGAGTTCTTCCTAAGTTTGGTGCCAAATCTGATGAACGATATTTTGTGGGCTATTCCTCTCAATCAAAGGTCTATAGAGTATTCAATTCAATAACAAGAATTGGGGAAGAATCAGTAAATGTGGAATTTAGAGAACACATTGTCTGTGAGCAGGGGAAAGTCCCAAACTGGCTCTTTGACATAGACTCATTCTCCCAAATATTTGAGCCTCTCATCTTCTCAAATATGGAGTCTACCTCTACACAAACACCTGCCTCCACTTCATCCACTGACTACAGACTGGATTTTCCCAAATCTTCTATCAGCCTGAGAAGACCATCCATTGATCCTCCATCAGTTGTGGAAGCAATTGAAGCAAGTGAAGCCGAAACAAGACTCTCCAATGTCACCAGCAGCAGCCTGTCTGAAACTGAAATTTTAGATGAAGACTCTTCGGTAAATGCTGTAGATGCTGTTGATGCTATTGCTGAAAATATTGATGAGGCTGCTGATGTTGAAGACTCTTCCACCATGAATGAAGAAACCCCTTATCAAAATCAAAGCAATTTGGAGCAAGATATACAGCTGGAGGTGGTACTAGCACAGAGGATCCACAAAGAACATCCTCAAGAAAATATTATTGGCCAAGTCCACCAAGGAGTTCTCACAAGAAGCAAATCTCACGAGGCCAATATATGCTGGTTTTCATGTTTTCTATCTCAGGTGGAACCCAAGAAGATAGATGATGCACTAAAACACAGCAGCTGGATTGAGGCAATGCAGGAAGAGTTGCTGCAATTCAAGAGGCAGGATGTCTGGAAACTTGTTGATCTTCCACCAGGTCAATATATTATTCGCACACGATGGGTTTTCAGGAACAAGCAAGATGAGAGAGGCATTGTAGTCAAGAACAAAGCCAGACTTGTAGATCAAGGCTACACTCAGGAAGAAGGAATTGACTATGATGAAGTATTTGCTCCTGTTGCCAGGCTGGAGGCCATCAGAATCTTCGTGGCATATGATGCATCCAAGAATTTCACTGTCTATCAAATGGATGTAAAGAGTGCCTTTCTGTATGGGAAGATTGGTGAGGAAGTATACGTCAAACAGCCTCCAGGCTTTGTAGATCCTACACATCCTACTCAAATGTTCAAACTAGACAAAGCTTTGTATGGCTTACATCAAGCACCAAGAGCCTAGTATGAAACTTTGTCAGGATATCTACTAAGCAACAACTTCAGAAGAAGTGCTATTGACCAGACCTTGTTTATCAAAGATGAAGGGGGAGAAATCTTACTAGTTCAAATCTATGTTGATGATATCATCTTTGGATCAACAAGGAAAAAGCTGTGCAAAGACTTTGATATTCTGATGCACTCAAAGTTTGAAATGAGTTCAATGGGTGAACTAAATTTCTTTTTGGGTCTACAAGTCAAACAAGTCCCAAATGGAATCTTCATCAGCCAATCCAAATATGTAAAGAGCATTTTGGAAAGATTCAAGATGGCTGACTGCTCTGCTGCAAGAACCCCTATGCAAGTGCACCATCAGCTGACTCTAGACAAAGATGGCCAAGACACTGATCAACATCAGTACCGTGCAATGATAGGGTCTCTAATGTATCTCACTACCTCAAGGCCAGATATCATGTTTGCAGTATGTCTCTATGCAAGATTTCAAGCAGCTCCAAAGGTTTCACATCTTCAAGCTGTCAAGAGAATTATTAGATACCTAAAGGGAGCCCTAAGACTTGGGCTTTGGTACTCTAAAAATGACAAGTTCAATCTGTATGCATATACTGACAGTGGTTATGGGGGATGCAACTTGGACAAAAAGTCCACATCAGGGGGATGTCAGTTTCTGGGAGGGAGACTGATTTCATGGCAGTGCAAGAAGCAAACATGTGTTTCAACTTCTACAGCTGAAGCAGAATACATTGCAGCTTCAAGTTGCTGTGCACAAGTCATCTGAATATAAAATCAAATGCTGGATTATGGGATGACTTTCATGGCAACTCCAATTCACATTGACAACATGAGTGCTATATCAATCACAAACAATCCGGTGCAGCACTCCAAGACAAAACACATTGACATCAGGTATCATTTCAATAGAGATCAAGCTGAGAAAAAGGGGATTATTTTAACCAAAGTTCATACCAATGAGCAATATGCTGATTTGTTTACAAAACCTTTTGATGAAGCTAGATTTATATATTTAGTTGAATCCATTGGTATGATGAACTTTGATTAAAATCTATCTCTAAAATTCTGTTTTAAAATGCGTTTTGTCTTTTGTTGTAAATAAACGTTATGAGTCAGCAGCATTTTTGTCCTTCAGCTACTGACAGGTTTAATCTTCAGCAGCAAAGGATTTGCCACTGACTGCTTTAAGTTATCAGCAGGAACAGGTTTCCTGCGGATAGCTTTAAGGCTGTCAGCAGCAACATCCTTGCTACAGATCATTGAATCCATCAGCAGCAATTGAGTTAGCTGCTGACAGACTTAACCTTCCGCAGCAACCAAGCTTGCAGCGGACAGGGTTATCCATCCACAACAACCAAGTTTGCTGCTGATGGGTAAATTTAAGTCCAAATTAACTTTTACCCGCTGTAAACGTCAGTCTTTACCATGACTTCCTCGGTGTATTACAGCTGTAACAGTAAAAAGTGAATAAGGTTGTACTGTACAAGTCATTTTGCTTTTTCCCTCCTCTGCCATTATAAGAACAAATCAAATTTCCTTACCACCTCTTCACATTCAATTTCACCCTAAACCCACATCACTTTCTCTCAAGTCCCCACCACATTCAAATCCTTCCATCCTTAAAACATTCAAAGCCTTCCATCCTTAAAACATTCAAAGCCTTCCATATTCTTAAACCTTCAAATCTTCCCTCCAAAATCAAACAACAATGGCAGACATCAATAACCCTGATGATAAGTTCTCCCCGTACCACAACCTTACAACATACTTAACCAAGGGAAAGAAATCCGAAGGATTCGATGATATGATCGACTTCCTATGCCGATCAAAGTTCCATTTTGCCCTCACAACCAACCCTACCATATATATCCCTCAGATGGAGGATTTCTAGAATACCGTCGTCTACTCTACCGAACAGGGGATTCCCCAAATAAAAGCCAAGGTAGATGGCAAGGACATCATCATCTCTGAAGCTACCCTACAAAAATATCCTAAGCTTCAGGATGAGGGAGCAACCATCTCATACTCAAAGGACGAGTACATGAGGACCTTTGTATCCATAGGGTACACTGGAAATCAAAATGAGTATACAATCGAGAAGGCGATGATGGGCCCTCCATGGAAGTATCTCTGCCACACTCTTCTCCAATGCATATCTCAGAAGAGAAGTGGATGGCATCAAGTGAGCTCCGCACTTGTCTCTGCTTTTCGTGGTATGATTACTGGCCTAGGTTTCAACTTTGCGCACCTCATCTTTGAGGGTTTGAGATATAACCTTCAAGAGGGTGCAAAGAAACAATTTTTTATGTACCCAAGATTCTTGCAGGAGGTTTTCAACCAGGAACTAAAAGAACTCTCAAAACCTGCAAGAATCTACATAATGTTGGGACACAAAAATACTATTTTTCAAAGTATGAGAACTGTTTCCAAAAAGTTCTCAGGTGTCAATGTTCCATTGTTATCTACAATGCTGAACATACAAAGTACCCCGGGTGACAGTTCAGCAATCCCAGATGATACTGATCCCACACCCTCCACATCACATCCTGAATAACAATCTGCTTCCACCATTCGAACCCCTGTGCATACTACAAAGGATGCACAGGTACAAAAATAACTTACATCTGTTTTGGATGTTATTGTTCAGTAGAACAAAGGGCCCCAGTTGCAACGACATACACCAGAAAAAGGAGCAAGAAGACTCCTTCTCTTCTTGTCTCAAAGGCCCAAACCCAACCTCTAAGCCCTCATTCAGAATCCCAACATTCTGATGAGAATACCAAAAGGGATAGCCACAACACTAGAGAGACTTCCTTGGAAGCCTCTCTATTAGGATCAGGATCACATCCCGGATCCATAGAGCAACCCCCTGAGCCATTCCATTATTTCTCTTCTCTGAATCTAAGTGCAGAGACACCTGGTCAAGATGATATACCTTCTCCAACAACCACTATATCGGAGGTATTGATTGTCTTGGCTGCTGGTGCACCCAACCCAGGTTCATCACCTAAGAAGGTTCACTCTGGTAGTATTGATAGAGTGAATGTGGAAAGGGCTATCACTACTCCTGGTATATCAACTGCCCAGGAGGACAGTGATAACATAGCTAAGACCCTAACCACGACAACTCCCAGTGAGGATGTTTCCTGTGAAACATTCTTCACTGAGAGGAATCCCAGGCGCCAAGAAAACCAGGGTGATGGGGATGCAGAGGCTAGGCCTAAGGCCCCATCTAGCTCCAAGGATTCCACAACTGTGGATGAGGACAGACTGAAACTTCATAACTTGGAATTGACGGCCAGGGTGGTAATGCTAGAGGCTGAAGTGTCCAAACTAAGACACCAAGTCTCTATGCATGAAGCCCATCAATGCCCAACTGTGCCTACTCCCTCTCTTGTATCAGTGGGAACTCAAACAGATACATCCCTTTTCACTGATGCAACCAAAAAGGGGGAGGTGGTTACTAAGGAAGATGATGCAGACAGCCTCGAAGAATGGATACAAGAGCAGACTGTGTTTCAAAGTTCCCTATACAAACCTGCTTTTGTTCAAATCCATGACTTGCCAGACTCAGTAGATGAAGAGGAAGATGTCACTGAGGATTGGAAGTTAGTCGTCCGAGCTGTTGATGAGGTGCTACAAGAAGAAACTCTCCATGAAAACACACCTCCATCATTCAGCATTCTTCCTGAAGCTGCAGCCATAATAAGTCATTCATCTACCCCCCAACTCTTCCTAACTTCAAAGAAGCTAGAATTTGACTCCATTCTAGCTTGGGGGTATGATGAAATAGCTGAGAGATTCTGGATTGGATGGGAGTTTAATGGAGTAGAAGAGCTAAACTGGAACTCTCTTAATGCCCTCCAAGTTCTCAATCTGTATCTGACAAAATGCATCAACACTTCATCACATCTCTCAGCAGAACTTGCAATCAGCAGGTTCTATGACTTAATGGAGGATAACATGCCCTAGTTTGAAAGACTACTAAAAGAAGCAAACAGGGTGGCTTATCCTGAATCTTCATCAGCAGCAGAACAAAGACTAGCTCCGAGAAGACTTGACATAATCAGGAGAAGTGCTTTAACTGAAGAAGAGGTTATCTGCTAGAGAAGATTCCTGTACAACATAATGGTCAGGGATGTGGAAGTGCAAGGATGGATAAGCACTGACTCCCATGACTTCACCTTCTTCCTGAGCAATGGATCTTCTCTCTCAATCAAAATCAAAGAGATCTTGCTCCTACCTTCAGCCTTCCTGCACAAGGTCTTTGAGCTCAGATCACTCATCTTCAATGTCAACTCCTTAGAAAGTCAAGAAATGATCAAAATCATCAAGGCTTCTCTTTATAAGGAGGAATCTGGATCTGACTCAGACCTATCCTTTCTCTCTTCTCCAACAGTCAGACTGAACACAGAAGAAGAATAAAAAAGAAGAGACGAGGAAAAGATGAAAGAAGCATGGAAAGAAGTGACAGGTATGCAATGGAAAGAAGATGAAGAAAGTTCCCTTCCCTTGTCCATTCCCCAAAATGCCAATGAAGCTGAAGCTGAGATCCCAACAGCATATACTACATCTGCTGTTGTGGTCCATGAAGCTGAAGCTGAGACATCCAACAAAGATAAGGGAAAGGGACTAAAGACCAAAGAAGATGAAGAAAGAATTAAGAAGGAGAAGAAAGAAAAGGAGGATAGAAGAAGAAGAAGTAGAAGAAGAGAAGAAGAGGAGATGGCTGAACTAAAGAAAGCTTAAGACAGAAAAACAGCCATTCTCCTCAGAGAACAACAGAACCAGCTGTATGCAAAACAGCTGGATGATCTAAAAGTAAAAATTCCTGCAGTTTATCAAATTAAAGAATATGAAGCTCTTGCTCTTCAACTGCAGGAACAATTCAACAAAGAAGAAGAAGAGATAGAGAAGAAGAAGAAGGAAGAGGCTAAGTTCAGAATAACTGATTCTGAACTAGCCAAAGAAATGAGAGAGGAATGTGTAAGGCTCTGGTTTCTCAAGGTGAGGATGCAGACTACCTTGAGAAACTATCAAATAAAGAAATCTACAGAGCCTTTATGGGTCAGCAATGTAAATTGGCAAACAAGAAAAAGGCTGAAGAAGAAAAAGCCAAACAAAAGTCCAAGAAGACCATTGCCTTTAACCGAAGATCCCATGAAGAAAGGAAGATCATGATTGACTTCCTTAAGGCTAGAGGAGAGAGTGGAAAGAGGCTGGGTCCCATGAACTTCATGAACCTGCAAGCCCTCTACCTTAAAGTCAAGAAGGATGAGGAAGAAAGACTGGGGAAGAAAGGCTCCAAGAAGAGGGTAATCATTCAAGAAGAAGAAAGGAAAACAAAGAAACCCAAGCCTTCTCCCTCACCCAACACTTCCTCAATCCATCAACCTTCCACTCTCCATCCTAGACCTCCCTCCTCTCCACCCTCAAAATCCAAATCCTCACACCCAGCTCCTACTCATCAACAACCTCACAAAAAGAAAAACAAACCTACTTCCAAACTAGAAGACTCAAGAGAAATAGTCATCTGGTCATACAGCTCTCAATACCAATGGTTTGAAGTTTTCAAGGGGAAGACAGAAGTTAAAAGATCAATTTATACATCTGTTGATGAGGTACTACAGCTTCCAGATTCTGATCTAAGAAGAATGATGGAGCTGGGTGAAGCCAATGAGACCGTGAATGAATGTGGGAGACATCTGCTGCTGGTAGTCAAACATCACTTCAACCCCAGCAGAGATGAAATCCTTGATGTCAAACCTCTCCAATCACACTCTCCATTCATCAGCTGGTCCTACAATGCTGAAAAAGATGAGCTCACATTGACAGATGTTAAAGGACAGAAGATGAGGTGTTCAAGCAAAGCTATCTTAAAAATGGCCAGCAAAGACATCAAGACTCTATCTGAGCTTCCTCTTAACAATCCCAGCAAGGACCAGAGAGGATATGAGGTTGAAAGAATTATCAACCACATGCAAAAGCTTCAGCAACAAAAGCAGTAAGAGAGTTTTGGTAGCATCAGTCTAGGGGGAGTTTGTAGAAATAAAGACTGATGGCTACAAAATTCTCTAAGTACAAATGCTGCTGATCTCAAAGATTGCTGCGGATTGACAAAGTTGCAGCTGATAGGCTTTATCCGTTGCTGACCAAAGCTGCAGCTGATAAGTCTTATCAGCTGCTGACCAAAGTTGCAGCTGATGGGCCTTATCTGCTGCTAACCAAAGTTGCAGCTGATAGGCCTTATCTGCTGCTGACCAAAGTTGCAGCTGATAGGCCTTATCCACTAAAGATCAAAGTTCCAGCAGATAGCCTTTTTACTGAAGATCAAACGTTGCAGCTGACTGTTCTTGATAAAGCAACCAATACCACTGACAACTTTCTGCTGTTACACTAACACACTCCACGTAAAAAGAATGTCATTGGCATAAGACAATACAAGACAATGACGCTCGCTTTTTGAGTATTCAAGCACTGATGCAAAGAAGACGTTTGAATAAAGTTAACCTTTGTAGTTATTATTATTGTCTGTATATGTAGAATAGCTTCAATACAAGATCAACGGTCTGTGTTAGATCTGATCCTTAGAATCAAGGGTCTGTCTTGATTCTAAGTTACTATATAAGTAGTATTTAGATTCATTGTAAAAGTACTTTTTGCTTAAGAGTTTTCTCTGTACTCTTGTAACACTTGAAGCTTAATATAAATTGCATTTATCAGTATGCTTCTTGTCTACTTGTTTACTTTGCTTAAGTTGTGATTGTTTCCGCCAATCTCAACTGGAATAGAACCATCTTGTATTTACCGATCCAACAATTGGCAAGTAATAATTTCAATCTGTTTCATGAGTCAAAGCGATTACTCTCGCGTAATTTTGACATGAAGGATCTCAGAGAAGCTTTTTACGTAATAGGCATCGAAATCCACCGAGATCGAGCCCATGGGACATTAGGGCTATCTCAGAAAGCTTATATTGATCGTGTTCTTACACATTATAACATGCAACATTGCTCCCCATCAGTAGCTCCAGTAGTTAAAGGAGACATTTTCGGCTCTTTCCAATATCCGAAAACAAATGTTGAAAAGGAGCAAATGACATTGATACCTTATGCTTCAGTGGTAGGAATCTTGATGTATGCTCAAGTCTGTACTCGTCCGGATATTGCTTACATTGTTGTAATTCTAGGTCGATATCAATCCAATCCTGGCCTAGATCACTGGAAAGCAGCAAATAAAGCATTGCGATATCTACACGGAATGAAAGACTATAATTTGACTTATAGAAGAAGTAATAATTTGGAAGTAGTTGACTATTCTGATTCTGAATTTGCTAAATGCAAAGATGATAAGAAATCAACTTCGGGTTCCATCTTTATGCTAGCAGGCGGACCAATCTCATGGAGAATTCATAAGCAACAGTTGACAACAACCTCAACGACGATGGCTGAATACGTTGCCATTTGTAATGCAACTTGTCATGGGATGTTATTAAGAAATCTCATTAGTGGACTCAAAGTTGTTAACTCCATATTAAGACCATTGAAGATTTACTGTGACAACTCAGATGCTGTTAGTTTCTCGAATAGTAATAGTTCGAGTGGAGCAGGATTATATCTCGATATAAAGTTCTTGTTCGTACGAGAACGAGTAGAGGAAAATAACCTTTGTATTGAGTACATAAGCACAAAAGATATGCTTGCGGATCCGATGACTATAGGTCTACCGTCCAAAACATTCCAAGATCTCGTAACAAGGTTGGGCTTTAGTAGAGACCTTATATAATAGCATATCAAGTGTGTATGAATGATTAATGTAATTTTCTCGAATGTTTGTTTGTCTATAATAATGTACATGTGCACCTAATGATATATAGACATATTTTGTAAAATTAATATTGTATTTTAAGGGTTTATTTCAGTCATTTTGGTTTTATGTTTAAGTGTTTTATATTGAGACTTTAGTATGACTGTTGGGGGTCTCGAATTGGTTGCAATTCGAATGACTGTAACTCTCTGCTACAGTTTCAACTTGAAACTTGATGAGTGCTCAACTTGGCCAAACTTATAAATACTCATCATAAATGACCACTCGGTCAAGTGGGAGAATGTTCGAAATAACTCATTTATGTGGCCATCACATCATTTATTTAAGTTTGCCAATTTGACTTAACTAGTCCCCTTACTTTTCTAATTGTTATTTGATGAAAATAAACGAATATATAAAAGGGGACAAATGATTCCCTTTAGATGTCTGGAAATTGAATAGAGATAACCCTAAATACCAAAATACACGTTCTCTCTAATCGCTAAGATCATCCATCAATTCAGACATCATAACGGGATTAAACTAATGGCATTTTCATCATCATCTTCAAAGATTGCAATTCCAACAAGTAAGTCATTATTTTGATGTCTAATTCCATATTGATGATTGAATTAACATGATTAGGATTTTGTAATTTGATTCATGTTTCAAGATATAATCAATACTATATCCACAACAAAGGAAACGTACAGCTATGTTGGTTTTACTGCAGGTACATGGACCGTCTTGTATATGTGTGATAAGCATGTTTAGAATCTTATAGTTTTGTTTTGATTTTTTTTTTCTTTTTTTATATTAATGTAATATATGCCACAGCACTAATAATAGTTATATATTTACGTTTTGTAGTTAACAGTTTATTTATATTACTAGGTTAGAAACCCGGTATATTACAAGGGTTAAATAAGTACAATGTTATATACTTAGTAATGAAGATTTACATATTACATTTTTATGACATATTATATAGTTTTTTAATACAAATTCTAGAAACGTTATATCGTTACGTTTTAAAAATGTTTATAAAAAAAATGAAAGATGTTCAATTTATAAAAATATTTTATGAATAAACCTACTTTTTTTTAAATAAAATTTTTTTATAAAAATAATTATATAAATCATTATGATTTAATAGGAGATAGAGGCAGGAAAAACAAAAAAAATATAAATACAATTAAATAAATTTGTATAATTAATAGGAGAGAGGGGCGGTAAATAAAAGGATGGGGATGCACAAGAGAGTGACAATTGTCCCACCAAAACTTTTATTTATTAGATAGTATAGATATAGATATATATTTGTTTTAGTCTTTATATTTATTAAAATTATAAATTCATACCAAGTTTAGCATCATATAGTAAACACATAGACTTTTAATTTTTATATTATTTATTATATCATCATGTTCTTAAATCTGGACGACCGGTCGGATCGGTCGAACCGATGAACCGATAACGCAACCGGTTCGGTATCCGGTCTGGTTCTGAAAACATTCCTTAAAGTTAAAAGTAGAAAAAAAAGAGTTTAATTTCTGGCCGGTGAGCCACAGTCCAGTGAATGTGCTGCTCTGAGAAGAATAAGAGTATGAAAGAAGATGATAACGTGTGACGACGTTGGAGGATTCACCTCCATTAATCCCTCTCCTAATTAAAACGAAGAAACGACATGTCAATGTTATAAATAAAGAGATGGAGAGAACTCCACCTCAAGGGAATGACTCTCAACACTATAAGTAAAGAGACAGAGAAGGCTTCCCTTTCAAACGAGCAAGAAAGACCGTAACACGATAACCAAGGAACGTCTCACTCTCATAAGTAAAACCTCGGAAGATGGGATAAAGAGAGCACATACCTAGAAACATGGTCAAAGCAATATTAGCTGTTATCAACAGAAAGAGAAGTCAACATTTTACCTAATCACTGATGCTGGAAGGAAAGAGAAAAGCTGAAGAGAAGAAAGTTACCTGCCAGGTTTCCTCTCCTGGAAGAATCACGGGATCAACTCAAAGGACGAGGAGTTCGTTGAAGACCACTATAAATACTGATCTTAGAAGCCATTTAAAGATCACCCCGGATCAAATGCTTAGACTCGTAATTTTAGCCTGATTCTCTTCTCTTTACTCCCGTTACTTCCCCTTGTACTGGAGATTATTTCTCCTTGTATTTACTTTACTTCCCCTGGGTTCTAATCAGTAATCCTCCTTGTAATAGCTCCTTGTATTTACTTTACTTCCCCTAGGTTGTAATTAGTAATCATCCTTGTAATAGTACCACTTAGCATTGGAACCCCCAATGATAAGTGTCTCTATGTATTAACAAAAGTATACTTTATCCCTACCACATAACCGGTGTATCAACAAGTGGCGCCCACTGTGGTGCACTCTTCGATCTTGCTAGTTGAAGTGTCTCGTTTCCAGACTCACTCGTTGTCTTTGTTGTTTTCTTTCTTAGCGGAAGGGAATGTCTGTCGAAAATCAACCAATCCCGGAGGAAACTCTCCCAACGAGGTCGTTAAAATAGCCAACATGATGGAACTTACACCCGAAGGGGTTAAGGAATACTTTCCCAAGCTGCAGCAGTTGATGAACGACCATGTTCGAAAGAAAAGAATGAAAGGGTGGCAGTGACTCTCCTACGAGGAAGAGACAGAAGGCACCCTGACAATACGCCTTCCCAACAAATAGGTAGGCAGATCCAACAACTGGCCATCAACATAATAACCGCATGAGCCTCCCGACAGATAGGTGTAATTCCTGAATCCGTATCCACACCCATCCTGTGAGTAATGTCACAAGGCCCAAATTTCTTAGCCTCGGGTGTCACCTTTCCCCTAGTTTAACAAACATAAGCCCCAATGGGGCCGCAACTCCCAATGAGCCAACTCCTCGCTGCAAAGAACATACTATATGTCCTATACCTGCCGTACTACCCTTGGCAAAACATGAGGATGCCATTGGCTCATCTTTACCAGGAGGGACCGTCTGTTCCCCTGAATTTCACACCCAGCGACACAAGAAGGGACACCTCTCAGATGGGGATTGGAAGATTCATCTCACAAATGGAGACCGACTAGCTCCTAGATGAACTTTTACAGCCATAGAGACCCTAGATTCCAACAAATTCACAAAGAGAATCGCCGAATTCAAGTTCCGGCCAAGACCAAGATGTCGTCCAATATACGGGTGTACGACGGAACCGGAGATCCGGATGATCACCTCTAACTTTTCTCAGGGGTAGCCAAGGTGGAACAGTGGCCCATGCATGTTTGGTGCTACATGTTTGTCCAAACCCACACAGGAGCAGTAAGGGTATGGTATAATGACATCCCCGAGGGAAGCATCAACAGTTTTGAAGATTTAAGCAAGAGCTTTCTGACCAACATCATGCAACAAAGGAAGTGTGTTAAGGACCCCATTTCTCTTCATTACATGAGCCAAAGGGCGGACGAACCCCTGGCGGATTTCATGGAGAGATATAAGAAAGAGAACCTCTATGTGGGAAAAGCCAGCTAAAGAATGAGAGTGACAGGTTTTGTCTATGGAGTTCACTCGAAACAGCTGTGTGAAGAAATGGGTAAGCATCATCCCAAAATGATGGAAGAAGCTCTAGAGATGGCAGGGGCATTCCTTAAGGGAAAAGAAGCCCTACAAGTGCGAGAAACCCGCTTGAAGGTTGATGTGGGCAAATCCTCTCCTCTGTCAAGGTACCTCCCCATGACACCTTATGCATAGGTGAAATCCTCTCCTCCATCATATTTCCCTCGCGGTACTTGTTTGCTATCGGTCTCACGCAAGTATTTAGCCTTGGACGGAATTTACCGCCCTATTGGGGGCTGCATTCCTAAACAACCCGACTTGCAGACAGCGCCTCGTGGTGCGATAGGGTCCGAGCACGACGGGGCTCTCACCCTCTCCGGTGCCCCCTTCTAGGGGACTTGGGTCCGGTCCGCCGCTGAGGACACTTCTCAAGACTACAATTCGAATGACGAGGACGTCCGATTTTCAAGCTGGGTTGTTCCCGGTTCGCTCGTCGTTACTAAGGGAATCCATGTAAGTTTCTTTTCCTCCGCTTATTGATATGCTTAAACTCAGCGGGTAGTCCCACCTGACCTGGGGTCACGATCGAAGCTTTCATCAAAAGACGACACGATAGAGTATCTTAAGAGTTTCTTCATCAAGGATCAAAATGCACGACACGAGACGACTGTAAGTTCAACCACCACTAGTCGTGCGTCCCTATTGAGGTGACTCCTATTTAGGCCAACAATGCAACATGCGCAGGAGACCAATCTCCGTCCCCGTCCAAAGCATACCATGAAGGGATACTTTATGGGGGCGACATGATGCGTGGCACCCAGGTAGACGTACCGTCAACCAGATGGTTTCGGGAGTAACTTGCGTTCAAAAACTCGATGATTCATGGGATTCTGCAATTCACACCAAGTATCGCATTTTGCTACGTTCTTCATCGATGCGTGAGCCGAGATATCCGTTGCAAGAGTCGTTCTAAATTACAAATAAGCCACACACCATGCGCACACCAGAAACGGGGCATCATGGCACATGCACTCTTTAAGTTTAGTTTTCCTTGGCACATGTCGTGCCGGGGGTTGTTGTTGGGCTAACATATGTCCATTACGCCCAAAAGTGGCCCATGAACACATGTTAGTGAGGCTTCACAAGGGTCAAAACATAATCCCTGTTGTTGGTACTAGTTCACTGTCATTCTACTGTGCAGGATTCGACAATGATCCTTCCGCAGGTTCACCTACAGAAACCTTGTTACGACTTCTCCTTCCTCTAAATGATAAGGCTTAGTGGAATTTTTACGACGTCTCCGACAGCGAACCGCCCACATCGCCATGATCCTAACACTTCACCAGACCATTCAATGTGTAGGAGGGACGGGCATTGTGTACAAAGGGCAGGGACGTTGTCAACGCGAGTTGATGACTCGCGCTTACTAGGAATTCCTCATTTAAGACCAACAATTCCAATGATCTATCCCCATCACGATGAAATTTCAAATATTTCTTGGCCTGTCGGCCAAGGCTATACATTCGTTGAATACATCAGTGTAGCGCGGGTGCGGCCTAGAACATCTAAGGGCGTCACAGACCTATTATTTCCTCAAACTTCCATGGCCTAAAAGGCCATAGTCCCTCTAAGAAGTTGGTCGTGGAGGGATACCTCAACATAGCTAGTTAGCACGCTGAGGTCTCGTTCGTTAACGGAATTAACCAGATAAATCGCTCATAGAATCAAGAAAGAGCTCTCAATCTGTCAATCCTTACTATGTATGGACCTGGTAAGTTTCCCCGTGTTGAGTCAAATTAAGCCGCATGCTCCACTCCTGGTGGTGCCCTCCCGTCAATTCCTTTAAGTTTCAGCCTTGCGACCATACTCCCCCCGGAACCCAAAAACTTTGATTTCTCATAAGGTGCCAGCGGAGTCCTAAAAGCAACATCAGATGATCACTGGTCGGCATCGTTTATGGTTGAGACTAGGACGGTATCTGATCATCTTCGAGGCCCCAAATTTCGTTCTTGATTAATGAAAACATCCTTGGCAAATGCTTTCGCAGTTGTCCGTCAAGGTCCGTAGAGTCTACCTCGACAGGGGAAGTGCCTTTGAAGTCATCTACGAACATTGCTTTCTTTAGTTAGGAAAAAAGACAGAAGAGGGTTGAGAAGTCCGGACGTCCCTTTGATTGGCTTCTCAGGAGAAAAGGTTCAATCAGTTGGAGAGGTAGAACTAGAAGTCACACTGGGAAAGGACGTGGGTCTCGAACAGAAAGGCTGACCTTCTTGGTAGTAAGATCCCCTTCCAGCTACAACATCCTGATTGGACGCCCACGCATCTGCCTTCAGAGTGGTCGTCTCCACCGCCCACTCAATGATAAAATTCCCAACCATCATAGGAATCTCGACCATAATAGTAGATAAAAGCGAGGGGGAGTTATTCTCCACGGAAAACATAGGAGAAATCCCCATTTGCAAGAATCATACAAGGAGAAAGACGCAGAATCCAGGTAATGATCCAGTATCAGCGCTCCATTCCCCAACCAAAACACCAGGAAAGTATCTTCCTCCTTTAAAATCACCGTCAGAAACTCAGGAAAGGCCCTGAGCCAGGGAAATGAAAATTACCAACCCAGAAACAAAGACGAACATGTCCGCATTACCAAGGGCGGCTCCTCGAGCAATAAATGGAAGGATACATCCAACAATTGAAGGAAAAGCAGTATGCGCCACCAGGGGTAACAAACGAATACCTGAACGCACCGCTAACAGAATCATAAAGGAGAAAAAGGCTAAGCACCTCCACCTAAAACGGGTGATGCTCACCATGTTTCACACCTCTAGATGCCTGTGGAAGAACTCTCGAGGACACCAGGTCAATGTCATAACCGACCAATCCGCCAAAGAAGTAATGACATGGCCAAAAAGTCCCGAGAAAACAAAGGAGCTCATAGTAGACAAGAAAGGAAAAGGAAAACCCGACAGGGAAGGAGCCACGAGCACCAGAGATTCAGGAGTCAAGATGAAGATGATCGCCATAAGAGAAGTTAGACTCATGCACACTCCAAGGACACCCCTAGACTCCTTGACACATGAGAAAGGTAGAAGAAAAATAACACCAAAAAGGACGATCCCTACACGTTCGAAAAAGGAAGCAAGAAGACATGTAAGGGGGAAAAGAAGGACCTTTTCAAAAAGATAAGAGGGTAATAAACCCCGATGCTCCTTCAAAGAGTAAGACACCCGGGGCCTTTTGGGAAAGGAGCTAGATACGCCCTTTCTTGACTTTCTTCATTTATTTCTTTTCTTTTGTTTCATCTCCTTTTGGTCATTTTTTGCCTACATCGTAAAGGTTTAAAGCCAAGAGAGGAAATTTTGTAATCAACTTTTGGGAGCTTCAAAGTAAGCCAACGAGAAATGAAATTTAAGTTATGTTTACAAAAGCGTCGAAAGTGGTAATACCATAAACAACAAGCAATCCAACATACGGTATACACCAAGATTTGGAATAATTACAAACTACGCAAGGAAAGTGAAGGATTACTTAATGAACGGTTCGAACTATCAAGTTCACCTTACCAAGGGCTGATCACCCTTAATAAAATGAAAAAAAAACAAGTAAAGCACTATTCCTTGCATGTAAACAATGCAATTCAACAAGTCATAATACAAACATAACAACCGCGCATATGCCAGGAAAGTACACCACTTAGTCAAACGATAAGTAACCCAAAAGGGGGGCAGAAAAACATAAGATAGAGGACTTAACTGTTGGTTAGTACCCCCTTGGGTTCGGGGTGGACCCTTTCACTCTATTTTATTATATACTCTTAGTGAAAAGAATTTTTTTGATACACCTAGGACATGGATTCTATATGAACCAATGGATCGTGACAAGTCATTACTACTAGCAATAACTTCCTCTTTCATTACTACTGGTACGTCCGGATTCGATTGGCCATGAACATCGTAAGGTGCTGCTCTTCACGAATCCCAGCATACCCCTGGTTGGGATGGGTAGGGTCACTTTCACTTAGGTCGGGGCCAAGTCAGTAGGGGGACCCCGTCGGGCTCCTTCCCCCCCAAAAAAGAGAAACTGTGCATGAGAGTTTCCTTTCATACGGCTCGAATCATTCTCAGATGCCCCGAGAGGCATCCTTTCCTTGTTTGTTGGGTTGGTTCACGCGCGCGCAAACGAGCACCGACCTGTTTGTTACAATTCTAGATCCTGCACTCTCATCTCTAGTCTCTAGCTATCATCTTAGCATATTAGTCAAATATATCTTGTACTTACTTGGGCCTAACTAAGAAAAGAGAACAAGAGAAGAAAAGCAAATACGACTTTCAGTAAGGCTGCTTCATTCAAGTCTAGGACTTAGGAAAGACTTATCAATCAAGCAGTTATAAAGCAGTTTAATCGCATTTATCGTCTCTCACTTAGCTCTTATCTGGTGTCGTCTCTCGCAGTCCAAGAAGAGTAGTCCTTTCATTGGCTAGTGGGATTACGCTTAATGGGATAGACCAATCATCGCTTCCTTCCTCTACTAGTTCTGGAGTTAAGCCAGCAAAGAAGTAGACTCATTCCTTTTTCACTGGCTAGCAATTATAGGGATATTCGACGTTTAATGAGATAGTATAGTTCTAGACTAAAGCTAGCAAACAAAAAATTTGAGGTCGATAGGGACATTACTAGTAATTGCTAAGGTGCTTTATGAAGTATTAACCACGCTCATCTTCAGTCGCCTTTGTGATTTCATATACTATTCCCATATGTCATATCTCTTAAGAACCAAGTATCGAACCAATAGGCACGGTCGAGTTCCAATACTCGACTTTTGTTATCGTTTAGCCAGTTTAATTAGTGAGTGAGTTTTGTATGCTTGTGAAGCAGAAAAGTAAATGACAGAAAAGTAAATGACGGTAAAGTAAATAACAGAAAAGTAAAAATTTGCATGATGTGTGTAACATGAATGTAAATAACAGAATAGTAAATAGTAGAAAAGTAAATATCTCGGAAATGATCAGGTCTCGAAGTGTATTGCTTTGGGCTTCGAATCCGCTTGATATATGATAATGTTAAGTTGACTAATCCACTGGTATGACTAATACAAATGTGTGACCCGGGACACCGCTAGAGCCTCATTCTCATGATATTTGGTTCACGGATTAAAATCTTTAATAATAAAATGGTAGGACTCCCAGCTAGGGACATCGTTACCCTCAACTATTTGGTGTTATCTCCAAGTTGGTTTAGGACATCAAACTTAAGTGCTTAGTTATTATTATTAAAAAAGTTATTAGACTTTGTTCACCGGGAGACGGTGTAACAATGGGATCATGTATAAAAACGTATTGTTCCTAACGTGAGTTCACCAATTCTTGGGCTCATAACAAGTTCGTATAAAGACGTACGACCTTATTAATATTTACCAAGCCTTGGCTTCTCAAGATCTGCTTGTATAAAGACGTACAAATATCAAGAGAAGTTTGATTAAAAAGGTTTTACGGTCTTACGCTTTAAAATCAAAAACACTTACAAGTGTAAAGACAAGTTTAAATAATAATAAAAAGCCCACCTAGAAGGTTGTTTTAATAACCAATAATTAAAGACATAAACGTATCATTAGATTAACATTAACATGCACCAAACTTCATCTTCACCTCTAGCAATACAAAGAGTTTAGCAACGAATCGCCATACTAACTAGCATAACGTTGAGTTTCGTAGGCTCCCCTATTGCGGAACGAAGAGGAGGAGCCTCTCTACTCTCTACTCTAAACTACATAAACGGACTCTCTTGAGCTCTGGTAATGTATGGAACGATGTGTGGAATGAAGAACTCAAGCCATCTATTTATAGGTCTCAAAATGAGCAATGCACGGTCGTGCATTGGATTGCATGGGCGTGCATACACCTCGGGAATCTAACAGGGTACACATGGCAGTGTAGTGAGTCCTTGGGGAGCAAGTCAAGGTTTACACGACCGTGCAATGGGATGCACGGCCGTGCAAGGCCTTGCATGCTCCCTATTTCATCTTTTAGCTGCTGTTTGACTTGTAGTTTACCTGGTTTGACTTCTTGGGGGTCAAAGCTCGGGTTTGGTCCTCCAAAAGCTTGATTTCTTGATACTTTTGAGTGGCTTTAGCTTTGTTTACTTCGAGGCACTGAATAACCTTCAATTATAAAATATTAACGCTTTAAGTATCAATTGCAAGGTTAATAATCAATTAGTACCATAATATGGCGATTATTATGCATGCAAAACATGTATAATATAGGGCATATCATCCATCAATTTACTATAATACATGTTTACTTTGTTAAAAAACATCTCACTCCATATTCTTTTGACATTTATTTTTGTAGATCGACAGTAAACCTTTATACTGCGGACAACAATTCAATGGCATGAAAATGGAGCTCATTTTCATGATGCCATGACTAACCTCAAGTCCAACAGAAAGAAAATTGATTTGCTTATTGTCCTTCTTCAAGACAACAATAGCTCTCTTTATGGAATTAAATTTTGACACACTAGATTTGCTTATTATCAGTATACTTCAATCTTTTTGTATAAATCTGTGTCAATTCAGTAACATATTATATAATTTATAATGATATATTTTTTATGCATAAAAAATACATGTTCAATGACTTTTGACTTTAACCCGATTTCATGTAAGCTTTTTTTCAATTTGCCCCGGTAGACATAACACAACCAGATATGACCCAATTAAAGTAAGCAAATTTTTTCCCCCAATTGTGACACATTTTATTAATGGTCTGCTATTTATATCTGGTCAGGTGACCTGTGAGACTGGTCTCGGGAAGCAATACCTAGATGATTGTTATAGAGCATCTTTTGATCAAGTTATAAAGGTAGCATCATTTTTATCATCAGAATTGGCCAAAATACCGAGAGAGCAAGAAGAAGGAAACTAGCAGCCAAGAAATAGTTTTAGTATTTAGGTTAAAAACTTAGGTAAACATTTTGGTTTATTATTATGTAATTTGGTTTTTAGGTTTTCTCATGCATGTTACTGCTGTTTTCAATTTTTTTACCCAAAAAATGAAAATAAAATGGCTAATTACACAAAAATGGCTACATAGAACCCTAGTAAATATGTGTGATCAAATATTAGGCAATAGTCACACTTAAAATTATAAAATTTCATGTGGCTATAAATAACCATTAGCCACACCATAGTTACATTGTTTTTTGTTTGTGTGACAGAATGATAGCAAACGTCGTGGGAAAAAAGTATATGTGTGACCAAAGGTAAGCCAATAGCCACACTTAAAATTACAAAATTTCGTTGGGCTATAAATGATCATTAGTCACACCAAAGTAACTTTGTTTTTTGCTTATGTGACGGAATGATACCAAACGTCATGGAAAAAAATTATGTGTGACCAAATGTTAGGTAATAGACACACTTATAATTACAAACATTCGTGTAGCTATAAATAACTATTAGCCACACCATCGTCACTTTGTTTTTTGTTAGTGTAACTGAATAATAGCAAACGTCATGGGAAAAAACTTTATATGTGACCAAAGGTAAAACAATAGCCACACATAAAATTCCAAAATTTCGTGTAGCTATAAATAATCATTAGTCACATCATAGTCACTTTGTTTTTTTGTTTGTGTGACGAAATGAAAGCAAACGTCATGGGAAAAAAATATGTGTGACCAAAGGTAACACAATAGCCACACTTAAAATTACAAAATTCGTGTGGCTATAAATTAACCATTAGCCACACCATAGCCACTTTGTTTTTTGTTTGTGTGATAGAATGATACCAAACGTCATGAGAAAAAACAATTATGTGTGACCAAAGGTTAAACAATAGCCACACTTAAAATTACAATACTTTTTTTTCTGTCAAGTAAAAGATTTTAGTCACTCTTACAATAAATTCATGTGACTATATAATATAAACGGTCACACTTACATTAAATTCATATGGCCATTGTTACCATTTAACCATACTTATTGGGACAAAATGCTTGATCACAACAACCCTTTTACCACGGTTTTATTATATAAGTGTGGCCAAAATAAACTTTTTAGTAAATTCATGTGGCCGTTGCGACCCGTTAGACACACTTAAAGTAAAGTCATGTGGCCGTTACTACCTTTTAGCCACACTTAATGGAGGGAATGCTTGATTCAAGCAAGAAATGTTGATACTTTTTAGCCACATTTTTAAGCTGCTACGACCACTAAAAAGCGTGTTTGGCCATATGATACCTACGATGACTTGAGCTTTGGTCACACTTGAGCTGAAAAAAAAAAGTGTGGCGAAAGGCCTACGGTCACATGTTTTTTGTGTGGCCGTAGGCCATTTTTGACACAGTGCCATAAACGGTGGCGGCTCACGATTCTGACGGTGTAAGGTAGCGCACGACGGCTGATCGTCGGCAACGTCGGCGACGGTTTGGTGGGGGCGGTCGACGACGCAAGGAGAGGGAGGGGTGAGTGATTAGGGTTTGCCTCTTTGTTGTATGTGTTGCCCCCATCTCTTAATCCTATATATATAGAAGCATCTAAACTTGTGGATTAAGTTAGGATTTTAATAATTAAATTAATTAATTACTAAATAAACAAAATAATTACTAATTAATAAATAAACCTAATCAGTAATTATCAAATAATTTGATAATCATGAAATTAGTTCTCTTAATTATCAACTCTTTGATAATTAACTAATTTAATTCATTTTATTAATTCACAATTCAATTACAAATAATTAAAAATCTTCCATCTTGCTTAAAGTTCGATCGTATTAAATTATTTAAACATTTTAAATAATCTCATTGTTCGTTGCTCATGGTGCAACCTTTTGAATCCTACCTTGATAGCAGTACTATCGGATGTCGTTACTTGGACAGACACGTGACTAATTATTAATTTTAAAGTAAATGATAAATCAGTAACCACCTTCCTTACAACCTTAGATCAGCTTGATCATACAGATTAAAAAGCTTCCTAATTTTTTAGATCATTGCCCCGTTTTTAATTGAAACATTAAACTATTACTTTAATAACATTGTTTCATCATAGTAAGTACTAACCAATTTTTTTATTTATTCAAAATTATAAAAAAAAAGACCAATGGACCAACTTTTTAATTATTCTAACTAATAAAAAGAACAATGACTAACTTTTTATTTAATTATATTATACTTAGTTGTTTTTATTGAAAATATTAGTCTATTACTTTAATAATATTGTCATCTTAGTAGGTATTGACCAACTTTTTTATTTATCCAAAGTTAAAAAAAAACCAATGACCACTTTTTTAATTATTTAAAATAATAAAAAGAACAATGAATAACTTTTTATTTAATTAAATTAAACTAGAAATTGTACCCCTGCTCCGCGATGGAAACTGGATCTTAAACGGTTGAGGCCGTGACATTAACGTGGCTAAACACAAAAAAAACCGTGGTTAAATAAACTTTGCTCCATGCTTTGTAACGGGAGGCGGACTTTAAACGGTTGAGGTAGTGACATTAATGTGGCTAAGCACAAAAAGAAACGTAGGAAGTTACAGCGACTCGGTTGTGGAGGTTGAAACATAGATAAAAGACAGTTAGACAACAGTACCTATGTTTTTCAGTCGGTGTCAGTCTCATTTTTCACGGTTGTCTGTCGATATAACCAACGATACCTAAAAATATTCTATTTTGAATACAACTTCGTTTTTTACAAAATTTACACCGGGACGTCAACAAAAAAAACAAAAAACAAACTCGAAAGTTATTGAGAAAAATCATATTATATATACTATGAGGTAAACTTAAGTATTATGCTTTTAGTTTTGTAACAAGTTTGGATATTAAAACTAACTGGCGTTAGTTTTTCTGTTAGGTCCATGGGCATTTAAGTCTTTTCACGTTAAAAGGACTGATTTGAGGGGCCATTTTACAAACAAATTACCCAAAGGGACCATCTGTGTAAAATTATCCCCTCCTCCACCAAAACAATCTCCTTCAATCTCACCACCACCATCGGCCACCACCGACCACCACCAGCCATAACTCCGACAACCACACCATCTCCTCCACCCAACCATTGCCACCGCCCGCGTAAGAACTCCGACAACCACACCATCTTCTTCCCCCTCGTCACCTATCCATGCCGCCCCATTACTTCCAGCCACCACCACCTCGTTAACGCCAGATTTGTCTTCCAACTAGGGAGCAGTCGTTCGCTCGCTACTGGAGCAATCGTTCGTCGCCGTCTCCGTTCGTTCTGGTGGAAAATACTGAAGCCACCATTCGTCGCTTTTCCGGTGATTCACGCTTTTTCGAGGAAATTTCATGGGATTCACGCTTTTCCGGAGAGATTTCATGGGAGAGGAAGGCGATCCATGATTTCAGGGGAGAGGAAGGCGGACATGATTTCAGGTGGTTAACGTTAGTCTTGTGTTGGTGGTGGACAGCGGCGACTGTGGTGGATGGCGGCGGCGACGGTGGTGGCTGGTGTTAGTTTTGTGGTGGTGTTCCTCCACCAAATCCCTTGCGTTAGTTTTGTCGTGGCGTTAGTTGTACCAAATCCCTGAATGTGTTAAACACTAAATACATATATATATAATTTATTATATATGTTTAATAATTATTTTTATTGAAGGGCATTTTGGTCATTTAACACAAACTTAATAGAAAAACTAACATCAGTTAGTATTAATACTCAAACTCGTTACAAAATTGAAAGCATAATACCCATACTTGCAACTTGAAACCCTTAGTACCCATACCTGTTACTTTTCACAAACCACAAAGACTAACCGTGTAATTCGACGATTTTTATTGTTACTTTTAAAAGTGTGATATAAACTTATTCTTTACGTTTTTTTACAAACTTAGATTATAAAATATAGTAGTGATCATAAAATATATATTAAATAATATATTTTTAAAACTGTTCGTTTTTTTTAAATCATTCATTTTTTAAATCGTTCGTTTTTAAACCGTTCTCCTTTTAAAATCGTTTGATTTTAAAATTGTTGTCGTGGCGGTTTTAAAACGAACAGTTTAAAAGCGAACGATTTTAAAAAATGAAAGGTTTAAAAAAATGAATGATATTAAAAAAGGTTTAAAAACGATCGATTTTAAAAAAAACAAGTGGTTCAAAAATGAGCGTTTTAAAAAGCGAATGATTTTAAAAACGAACGGTTAAAAAATGAATGATTTTAAAAAACAAACGATATTAAAAAAAAGTTTTAAAATCGAACGATTTAAAAAAACGAATGTTTTAAAAAACAAACTGTTTAAAAACGAATGATTTTAAAAAAATGAACGATTTTAAGAAACGAACGATTTAAAAAAATGAATTATTTAAAAAACGAACGATTTAAAAAACGAACAATGATATCTAAAAAAAGGTTTAAAAACGCACGATTTAAAAAAACGGATTATTTTAAAAAACGAATGATTTAAAGAACGAACGGTTTTGAAATAAAAAAAAATATAAAAAATTATAATAAAACGTCTTTTTTAATATACAAAAAAAAATAATTTTATGATCACTACTATATTTTATATTCTCAGTTTGTAAAAAAACGTAAATAATAAATTTATATCACACTTTTAAAAGTAATAATAAAAACCGTCAAATTTAAAATATAATTTTTTATATTTTATAGTGTATAAATGTATACAACAGATGATATTTTATGTTAATATAATTAGATATTTTTAATCACTTTATTTTGTTAAAAATATTAATGGAATTAAAACTAGCAAACAAATGATTAAATCAATAAATTATTTTGTCAATTGAAGTGAAAATTTACTAGTAAATTAGTTGCTATACCAAAAACAAGGCAACAACTTATTTGATATAGTTGGGGAAAGGAGATTCTCTTTTTACATAGAGATACTCCCTTGTTTCTCATTGCATCTTCAACGTGGGATACAGATTAAACATTAAATATCATTATCCTTTTTATTAAAAATCTTAGTAATTCAATAGTAACCTTTCCATGGATTTTATTTTGGCATAAAAGTTTGTGTATTTACACATTTGACACAAATTCCATGGGTTTTATTTTGGCACAAAAGTTTGAGTATTTACACATTTGACACAAATTCCTTTTTACTCAAAGTTTTTTCTTTTTACAGATTTGCCACAAAACTTCAATAGTTTTCGTTAACATTTTTTTTAAACGGGATGCACGGGATTATTTATTTTTTTTCAGTGATTCGAGTGGTTTTTTTTTTGTATCTTACCTTATTGCGATTCGAGTGGTTTTTTTTGGTATCTTACGTTATAGCGAGTATGTGTTAAAATGTAAGTTTTATACCCGTGGACGAGCCGAATCGATAACTACCAAACTCTCACAGCGTAGCGCGGGGGAAAAAAACTAGTTCTCATTTTATAGACAAGAACATAAACATTCCTAGACATGTTCTTTACCTTTTATTGTAGTTGTTAAATAACATATTCTAGAAGGGTTATTTCTTTACCTTTTTTTTATGTAATCAGGGACATAATTTTATGGACAAGGACATAAACATGCCTAGACTATTTGTCGACTCTGTTGCTGATTTTAGGTTTGTGAAGAACATCTCACGTATTTGAAATGAAATGAAATTTCATCATTGTTTTTTATAGATCATCGGACCCCTTTATTTCCTAAGAAATTTATGTGATTATTTGGTTTTTCTCTACATCTGTGTCAATGTAACCTGTAGCAACCCAGGCAATCATGAATCAATATAGATGAAGAACAAGGAGAGGGGATTTAACCCTAACCGAAACTTTGTTAACCGATCCACTGCGTCAAAAATGGCCTACGGCCACGCAAAAAAACGTGTGACCGTAGGCCTTTCGCCACACTTTTTATTTCCAGCTCAACTGTGACCAAAGCTCGAGTCATCGTATTTATCATACGGCCACACACACTTTTTATTGGCCGTAGCAGTTTAAAAGTGTGGCTAAAGGGTATCAACATTTCTTGTTGTAATCAAGCATTCCCTACATTAAGTGTGGCTAAAGGGTAGCAACGGCCATTACTTTACTTTAAGTGTGGCTAACGGCTCGCAACGGTCACATGAATTTACTAAAAAGTTCGTTTTGTTGGAGCATGTTTTGTGACAAGCAGCTTGAAGATTGTTTGTAGTTTATGAGAGTCGTTTGTATCTAATCGAGCTGTATATTCGAGTCTTTGTTCATGTGTGTTTTCGGTTGTTTTAGTGGATGCGTACTTAGCAAGTACGTAGGGAGAGTTTGTCCTTCGTACTTAGCAAGTACGCAACCTGAGTCTGTGAGTATAAATAGCTGTTAGGGTTCTTGTAGAAAATAGGTCTGAACAAGTTCTTGAGAGAAAACCCTTTGTAATCAGTTGTTTGATGCTAATAGACAAAGTTTTATATACTTGTGTTTGTTCTCATCATATCTAGTCATCTTGTTCAAGCTAATCACAGAGGATTCCGCACTCTGTTGATTGGTTTCATCTCTTATACGTCAATCGATCTAACACCAGGGGACCTACAAGTGGTATCAGAGCCTTTGCTCTTGAAATTGAGTGTTATAGGAGTGATATTGAACATTTTTGACTAGATTTGGACTGAATTACAAGGTTTTTGACTTGAATTTGAGGGTTGTTGAGCAAAAACTGAGCGTTTTTGTTCCTCACTTTCACGTACTGAGATTGCTTCAAAATATCTCAATAGTAGTTTGATTTTATAAATTATTCATCAAGGGTTTGTTAGAATTGGATTTCTAAGCTTTTGGTTTGATTAATTTCATATTTTAGACAAGGTTTGAGTGATTGATTGAAAAAGTAGGTGAACAGGCCTTATTTTCTGACTTTTTTGCGTACTTAGTTTTGTTCCTGCGTACTTAGTTTTGTTCCTGCATACTTAATTTTGTTCCAGCGTACTTAGTTTTGTTCCTGCGTAGTTAATTTTGTTCCTGCGTACCTAATTTTGTTCCTGCTTACTTAATTTTGTTCCTGCGTACTTAATTTTGTTCCTGCGTACTTAGTAAAAAAAATTTTTAAAAAAAAAAAATTTTGTTTTTATTTGGTTTAAGTGTTACAATGATGTTGTGTTACAAGAATGAGTTTGGAACATGGCCCCCGCCTCCTAGACTCGTATCTCTAAATGATTATACTACTTGGAAAGCTCGGCTTACTAAGTACGTTTCTTTGACCGATGAAGGTTTTTGGAAACCAATAGAGGAAGAATATACCCCTCCTACTTACACTTTCTTGGGTGATCCGAACACTCCAAAACGTCCATCAAAGTTCACGGTGAAAGAAAATAAAGAATTTGATAGAGAAAAGAAGACTAGAGAGGTTCTTGAAATGGCTTTTTCACAAGAATTCAACTATAAATTTAGCAGTTACTACACTTCAAAAAGCTTATGGGAAGCAGTTCAAATGAAGTGTGAAGGATGCTTGAACGAGAAAGAAAAGACGGTGAATTATGTGGATTCACCAAAATCTTCGGTTTCAAAAGGATAAAAAAAATGAATGTGAAATTCCTCTTGAAGGTGTAGAAGTAAGCCAGAACCAAGTTGTTGATTATAGTATTGTTTCTGAAGAAAGTTTTTGGTCAGAAGAAGCTAAGTATGATACAGAAAATGCTCATGCAGAAGAAAGGGAAGCTTCTGTAGCTGACCTAGAAGAATCTACCACTGCTGTTGCTCTCATGGCGATTGGAGAGGCATCTTGTTCGTCAAATGAGGTAGATTCTAACTCTTTTGCTGTTATTTCTTGTTCTAAATGTCTTTTCTTGCAGGATGAAAATTCTAAGCTTCAAGACAAGGTCGAACCCCTTCGTATTGCAGCGTTAAGCTACAAAGAAAACGAAAAACGATTTAAAGATTCAATTGAAACGTTGAAAAAGGAAAAACGTGATTATTCACTAAAAATGAGCGATCAACAGCTTCACTTGGATATTGCATATAAGGGGTTAGAAAAAAGGAACAATGAGATCAACAAACTGTAAAATGAGATCTTGCAGCTGAAATATACTAATGAGAAGTTGAAAAATTCTTGTTTTGTGTTGGAACACTACGAGTCTGTAGTGAGGCAAGTGAATGGATTAGGGCAGGGTACTAATTCCATTCCTCCACCAGTGAACGGGAAATTTGTCAATGGCCTAATTGACATTGATTTGTCTTGCCTCGATGAGTCCTCAAGTAAGGCTAACTCTACATCTGATGAAGAGTTCTTTACTGCTTCTAATGATGGGTCTGAGAACACCTGCCCTGAAGGAGTAGTTTCAGAGGAGTTGCTAGGTGAACAGAAGGTTAATAAAAACTTTGTCACTGAGCGTGATAATTGCATTTTAACTGAACCCGATATCATTGAATCAAATGACAAATTAAAAGTAATGCTTTATGGGGGGTATAAAAACATTAATCAAGTTAAAAAGGAAGCTTTTTCAGCTCACTACGGGCTTGGCTATAAAGAAAATTTGCAAAAATACTATACTCCCAAAAGCCAATTACCATCGGGTAAACCAAATGTTCACCAAACAAATTCTCCTGTTCATCATGTCGAGTCCTCACATAGCAAATCAAATGAGCCTTACAAGAGGACTTACAAAGAGAAGAGAGTTTGTTTTCATTGTGGTATTGTAGGACACATTATGGTGAAGTGTCCTCACAAGAACCAGAGTAAGAAACCAGTTGATCCACAACAAGTTAAATCATCTGTGAAGCTACCGGTCAAACTAGTGGACAGATTTGTTGCTCCACGGGTTCAGAAAGATAAAAGACCACTGGTTCAAAAGAAAGGTATCTCAAAAGGACAGCCTAGTAGAATACCAAAGGCTAGTCTAAATGTGCCCAAATCAGTTGGTGAACAACATTTTGAGACACCTGTGGTGAAGCTTTCTAAACCACAGAAACGGAGACTGAACAAACGTTTGAGAAAATTAGAAAGAGAATTTCTTGAGGGTAAGATTGATCAAAAACCTGTTTCTGGAAAGCTAACTAGTGAAAGACCAAAGTTTTCAAAACCTGATTTTACAGAGTATAGCCATAAAACGGTTGTACCTGAGTTTTCAAAACACCAAAGTTTTCAAAAGAAAGAGGTTCAAAACAAGAACGTTTGGAAAAGAAAAGATCCAGTCTCTGATTCTGGTTCTAACTCTAAGTTACAATCACCACAACTTGATGATGGGCTTGATTATGAACTTAGAGAAGTGAGTTATATTGGTAAAGATGGACGACCCAAGACAACGATGGCTTGGGTTTCTATTTCAAACTAATGTGTTTGTTGTTGTATGTGCAGGGTCAACCAAAGAGAACTATTACCTAAAATTTTTATTTATTAACATTGATTTGATGTAGGTCAATAGTGGTTGTTTCATAGCACATAATAGGCATGTCACACTTCTACAAAATGTCGAAAATCAGTTGGATGTGGTGACATGGCATAACCATTGCACTAAATGTGTTGTTGAGATATTTCATTGACTTGATGCTTAGAGGGAGAAGTTGAAGAAGGTATCTGGATTTTGAGGTCACACAGTAGATGAGTCTAAGATGACAATGAGTCTTGACAGAAGAATTAGGTGAGTAGGCATCAAGCTTTTGATGTTGTACCTAGTTCTAGTGTTCAAGGGGAGTCATCTGGACAGGGGGAGTCTACCACTCAGGTGATAAAGTTTTAGTTTTTATTGTGTTGACATATCACTGTTTTTGGTAACTTCTGATGATATCTTCTATCTCATCTTGAACATTTTGCCAAAGTTAAAAAAAAAACGGTTTTTCATGGAAGTGTTTATTTTTAATTTTTCTTTCATTTAAGGTCTTTTTAATTTAATTTACTTTCACATGTACAGTTCCTTTTATTTTGTACATTTCTTTTAATTTTGTACAGATCTTAAAACAAAAATCTATAAAAAAAAAGTATATATATACATATATATAGAAAATTTTGAAAAATCAAGGTCGTTTGAAGTTTTAGGGGAAATGATAGTACATCAGGTGATTGTTTGACACACTAGACCATAGGATTTGACTGAAATGGTAGTTTAAGTGTTTAATTGAAGTTTACTTTGATCTAGACATCTAAGACTGCACAAATGGGAAATGATTGTCTCATGATTACCTGATTTATTAGAAAATTACAAAAATAGAATAAAGGTGTGTAATTTGGATTGTTGATAGGCTATAAGCGTGTTTATAGCTTGAGTAGTGTGAAAATATAATTAACATGATTCATCTGTGACGTAAACACGCATCTAAGTATGTTTAACATCTATGGTGAGCTCTATCAGATATAGATTGTGTGATGAATCTTAGATATTTCATGAGATTACCGTCATAGAGAAGTTTTAGCACAATTGGATTGATTTCATGCATATGCCCCAAGCATAGAATTGGAATTTAATTCAAAGATGACCTCCTCTACTTTGTTTACGCAATGACCTGGAGTGTTCATCTCACCTAAATAAATGTGTTGATCAAGTGATCAAAACATGAGTCAATCTTTGCAAATGAAAAGTATTTGAAAGATAAAAAAAATACATAAATTAAGGTGTCATCCACTTGGATATTTTCCTGTGCTAAAACAACTTCAACACTGTAAAGATTGAATGTCTGAATGAAGTCTAGCATGTCTTGAGGATAGATAAAGACTTAGATTGTGGGTAACATGATGATATCTACTAAAAGTACCTTAATCACACGAAATTAGGGACTAAACATGATTTTAGCTTCAAGTCTTATAATATCGGCAACTTAAATTATATGCTATGGGGTTTAAATTGCAACACCTTGGTAATTCATGATATGATCCCATTTTCTATGATGTCTATAGTATCATTGCTATTTAATATTGAAATAATGAAATATAATGAATTATCTAATTGTTTGCATTTCATGATTAAGGCTGAAATTGATACTAGAACCCATAGAAGTTAGTTCAATGTGTGTGTCATTCAATTTCTATCTGGTATGATTCCCTTTCTCGCGACTCTTGAACAAAAAGAAGTTGCAAATAGCTTTCTGTAAATAACTTTGTTATTTTCTTGTATATTCTATTCTCTTTCTCATTTATTAAAAAATTATATATATTTTTTGTTTCAAAACTTCCATGAAGTTCACATTTTTATGACTTGGGAAATTAAGTGTTTGAGAATCCTTGAATATAGACAAATAGTTCTCTTTCTTATGTCTTGTTCGAGATTAAGTGTAGATATACTAGGCAAGGACTGCAGATACAGGCTGGACTTCATGATGTGAGCAGACTTGAAGACAACTTCTGAAGACTTCTGAAGCTGTTGTCAAGGGGGAGTCTGTTAGAGCTTATTTGGAAGCATGTGACAAACATCTTCAGAGCTGTTGTCAAGAGGGAGTCTGTTGGAGCATGTTTTGTGACAAGCAGCTTGAAGATTGTTTGTAGTTTATGAGAGTCGTTTGTATCTGATCGAGCTAACACCAGGGGATTGGTTTCATCTCCTATACGTCAATCGATCTAACACCAGGGGACCTACACGTTTTAGCCACACTTATTTAATAAAACCGTGACAAAAGGGTTGTTGTGATCAAGAATTTTGTCCTAATAAGTGTGGCTAAATGGTAACAACGGCAACATGAATTTACTGTAAGTGTGACCGTTTATATTATACAGTCACATGAATTTATTATAAGAGTGGCTAAAATCTTTTACTTAACATACAAAAAATTATTGTAATTTTAAGTATGGCTATTGTCTAACCTTTGATCACACATAATTGTTTTTTCCCATAACGTTTGTTATCATTCCGTAAGACAAACAAAAAACAAAGTGACTATGGTGTGGCTAATGGTTAATTTATAGCCACACGAATTTTATAATTTTAAGTGTGACTATTGTCTTATCTTTGTTCACACATATTTTTTTCCCCATGACATTTGCTTTCATTTCGTCACACAAACAAAAAAACAAAGTGACTATAATGTGGCTAATGGTTATTTATATCCACACAAAATTTTGGAATTTTAACTGTGGCTATTGTCTTACCTTTGGTCACATATAAAGTTTTTTTTCCATTACGTTTGCTATCATTCAGTCACACTAACAAAAAATAAAGTGACTATGGTGTGACTAATGGTTATTTACAACCATACGAAAGTTTGTAATTATTAGTGTGGCTATTGTCTAACCTTTGGTCACACATATTTTTTTCCACGACGTTTGCTATCATTCTGTCACACAAACATAAAATAAAGTAATTATGGTCTGGCTAATGGTTATATATAGCCACACGAAATTTATTAATTTTAACTGTGGCTATTGTCTAACCTTTGATCACACATACTTACTTGGGTTCTATTTGGCCATTTTTGTGTAATTAGCCATTTTATTTTCATTTTTTTGACAAAATAAATGAAAACAGCAGTAACATGCATGAGAAAACCTAAAAATCAAATTAAATTAAGAATAATAAACCAAAATATTTACATGAGTTTTTAACATAAATACTAAAACTATTTATTGGCTGTTGGTTTCCTTCTTCTTGCTCTTTCGGCATTTTGGCCAATTCTACCGGTAAAAATGTTGCCACCTTTATAACTTGATCAAAAGTAGCTCTATAACAATCATCCAGGTACTGCTTGCTCATCCTAAACACATGTTTTGTTAAACATTGAGAAACAATCCCAAGACCAGTCTCAGAGGTCACCTGAACCGATATAAACAGCAGACCATTAATAAAATATGTCACAATTGAGTGAAAAAATTTGCTTACTTTAACTAGGTCATATCTGGTTGTGTTATGTCTACCGGGTCAAATTGAAAAAAAGCTTAAATGAAATCAGGTTAAAGTCAAAAGTCAATGAACATTTATTTTTTATGCATAAAAAATATATTATTATAAATCATATAATATGTCACTGAATTGGTACAGATTTATACAAAAGATTGAAGTATATTGATAATAAGCAAATTAAGTGTGTCAAAATTTAATACCATAAAGAGAGCCATTGTTGTTTGACAGAATGACAATAAGCAAATCAATTTCCTTTCTGTTGAACTTGAGGTTAGTCATGGCATCATGGAAATGAGCTCCATTTTCATGCCATTGAATTGTTGTCCACATCTACAAAAATAAATGTTAAAAGAATATGCAGTGAGATGTTTTTTAACAAAGTAAACATGTATTATAGTAAATTGATGGATCCTGAAAAGAACTGCCGGTTCTGATTGCCAAAAGTCCAATCGTTGACCAGCACTTTACAAAAGAATAAGACTTTGACTCTACAAAGTGCAAACCGGTGATTCCCTCCAAGCATAGAACATCTGGCTACAACTGCTGGTTACAAGAACTGATGTTGATGTTGTTCACCGGCAGTTTCCCCAAAACCAGCAGTTGTGTCCATTCCAGCTGTTTACTAACTGCTGAGAAATAGCCTACTTAGATGTCACTATCTGGGTGATGTCACTAGTAGTTCTCATTAATGAGAAACAACATACTTAATGTTTACTAACTGCTGAGAAACAACCTACTTAGATGTCACTATCTGGGTGATATCCTCCTCGTCCATTGGACTTATACCACACTCTTGTCTTCTAAAACTCCGAAGAAACTGACCAAGCATATTCATTCCAGCTCGCATATGACATGCATTATATAATAGAGATTGGAGACATATATATATATATATATATATATATGTTATGCAAGTTAAGATTATGAAATTTACAAGTCTAAAGGTAGCATTTTTAATCTATTTTTAGTGTAATAATATTGTTTTTATATCTCCTGATCTCTAAGCTCAATCAGAAAGCAATAATTATTTATAAAATGGACAAAAAGAGCTTGTAGGTCAATTGACCAGATATCACAATCATGGCACATTCTCAGTCCTCGTAATCTTTTATAAATCCCTATTTTTGTACAAATAAACAAATATCTTTCTTTATAAGATATACTATGTTTCTTCCTACATATATACCCTTAGTGGTCCACAACAGGATTCAGGGGACCATATTAACTTATGTTTAAGTTACCAAACTATAAAAATGATTTTATAATTAAAAGCAGTAGATTCATGCTAGAAACCTGAATCCGACAAGAAAATTAATGCTTATTGTGTTAACTTAATATATATTGAGATTATATGAGATGTTGACTCATATCTGATTACCGTGACTTTCCCAATAACTAATTTTCAGAGTTTGTGTTTTCTTTCATCGGAGTTCGTTTAGTTTAGGGTTATGGTTTGAAATCGAGTGGATTTGGGTTAGGGTTTTGGCGAAAAGTAAAGATCAAGTGTAGTGTAAGAGTACGGAGGTGGAAGTTTTGAGGGTTGGGTCACAAGTTTTGGTACTAATTAACAAAATGGATTCTCATTATTTTAGCGGTGTTTTCTTGTTTAAGATCCCGCCAAGTGATTTTTGGGGAATTTTGAAACCTAATTCACTTTCTGGGTTTAAAAGAGGGAGAAAATGTGTATGAAGGAAGACACGTGTAATGAAAATGTGTGTGTAGTAAGTCTCTTTTTTTGGCACGTGTATTGTAAGGTGGCATGCTTTATATATTGTATATCATGCTTAATATAGGGTAATAATTTACGGATTCTATAATATATTTGAAAAAAACAAAAACCAATTAAAATATACGGAATTTTTATAAAATTAACTTTATAATAAACGTACTTAAAACATTACATAAATAAAAAAGATTGCATATATAAACCACTTCAATTAAAAATAAAACATTACATAAACCACATAAAAACATAACTTAATTACCAGATAGGGAATCGGGCGATGAGCAGCCACAATCACTTTAACGCCCGCCCAACCTCATTTATTCATAGGAGGAGCAGTCGGATGGATAAACCATTTCTTCATCAGACCTTGTTACGTATTCCGTACCCTGGTCGGTTTCGAAACCTCAGCCCAACTTGGGACTTCTTGTGTCGGACGAAGGTTTACCACAGGAGAACGGTTTGATAGAGGAGGACGATGGTTTGGCACTGTAGGAGGGTTTGAAGTGAAACTCTTTTGAGCATCACCAATTCGTAGTCCGTCGTTGGGTTGTTGACTAAAGGTATAATCATACAAAATTGTTTCACTCTTTGTCCATTAAATTAGTTTGAGCATCGGCTATATAGTTTTCCCATGGAAATGGGTCACACTAGTTGCGAGTTATTGGTTATGAGCAATGGGTTACATTGGTTATGGCATTACAAGGCTTTTCACTTCATGGGTTATAATGCCATAACCCATATCACGCATGGACCATGGCCTATTTGACCCATAAGCCTTATAGGAGTCACAAATGGTTGTGGGTTATTGGTTGTGAGTCATGGGTGACATGTGTTATGGCATCCAAAGGCTTTTTAGGTCATGGGTTATAATGTCATAATCCATGGCCTATTTGACTCATAAGCCTTATAGGTTCACACTAGTTGTGGGACATTGGTTGTGAGTTCAGGGGTGACATGGGTTATGAGCCTTACAAGGCCTATGAGCCACATGATCATTATATGGTTTATAATCATTATCAGTTGTCATGGGTTATAATGCCATAAGGCCCGTATATAACCCATATCACCCATGATCCATGCCCTATTTCACCCATATGCGTTATAGGGTCACACTGGTTTTGGGTTATTGGTTGTGAGTCAAGGGGTGACATGGGTTATGAGCCTTACAAGGCTTATGAGCCATCATGATCATCATGTGGTTTATAATCATTATCACCGTCATCAACATCAGTTGTCATGGGTTATAATGCCATAAGGCCCACATATAGCCGATATCACCCATGGCCCATTTGACCCATAAGCCTTATAGGGGGTGACACTGGTTGTGGGTTATTGGTTGTGAGACATGGGTGGCATGGGTTATGAGCCTTAAGATGCTTACGAGCCATCATGATCAAAATATGGTTTATCATTATTATCATCATCGACATCATCATCATCAGCATCAGCATCATTATAATCATCATCTCGACAACATCATTATATCATCACCATCAAATAGGTTATCATAATAATCATAATATTCATCATCATAATATGGGTTATCATCATATGGGTCATCATCATCATTATATATGGGTTATCATCATCATAATCATCATTACCATCACCATGCCATGTGGGTTATCATCATCATCACTACCATCACAACCATCATCATCATCAACATCATGACCATCATCATCATACGGGTTATCATTATAATTATCATGCATGCATAATGGGTTGTCATTATCACCATCATATGGGCTGTATATCAACACCATCATCATATACATGGGTTATGACCGATCAGCATCATCAACATCATCATCATACATGTTATCAACATCGATCATATGGTTATCATCATCATCATCATCATCATCAACAACTATAGGTATGATCTTTAAATTGTTTTATTTAATTAATTATAAATCGTACATTTTATGTTTTTTAATTTATATATTTTTTTTGGTTTTTTTAAAATATTTTCCCCTATTAAACTTCTAAATTACATATATCCCCACCACCTAATTTTAATTACATTTTCCTAATTAACTTAAAATTACCCAATTACCCCTTACAAATATTTAGGAAGGAGATATATGTAAATAGTATATTAATTGGTTCATTAAGGGTAAAATGGTATTAAAATAAGTTATTTTAAATGAATTTGATAAATATGTAATATATAGGTTTTAGGATTGGGAAATATGTAATTAAATTTTAGGGTTGGGTAAATATGTAATAAAGGAACTTAGGAAGGGGATATATGTAAATGCCACATTTTTTAAAACTACAGGCCGGTATGATCTCTAAATTTTTATTTAATTACAAATAAAAAATTTAAAGATTTTAATATATTATTTTTAAAACTATAGGTATGATCTCTAAATTATATTTTTAAACTATTTTTACGTGTGTTGTGTGTTAAGTGGGTTTATGTATGGTTTTGTAAACCCCATCACAGTTAATTCTGATCATCTCTTCTCTGATTCTCTCCCCTACAGCTATACGGCGACTTCCGGAACATCTTCCCGTCTTCCAAGGTAATCCGTTTGTGTTCGATCGGATAGAGTATATGTGTATTATTGATCATCATAATGCGATGTCATTGCTCTAGCTAGGTTAGGTGCGATGCTCATTGCTTCTTTTCAGTTGATTTATTTAGGTTTTTATGTTTGATTTCTTTAATTTAGGGGCTTTGGCGGGTTTGTGTTGATGGTTTACTTTTGTTATAGGCTTAATGTATATCAACCGAAAGGGGGGGGGTAAGAGGGGAGTCCACAACCAAGAGGTTGTGGGTACAAACCTCACCCAAGACAAAAAGAATGTGTCGTTGATGAGAGTGATCTACTTGTTGCAAATAACAATACTGCTGTGGTCGATCGTATGATAGGCAGCCATGAGTATAATTAAGCTTATGCAAAATTATATAATTTTGTTGGAAATATTACTACTTTGCTTAATTTCCTTTTCCGGTATACTAATATAGTTGTAGTTTGTTGGCTTATGATTGTGGAAGGTTAAGAAATAAAGAATGAGCAGGATTACGTCTTAGAGAAGGGAAAAGCACCCATGGTGGAGAAGAGAAAAAGAGGTAGACCTAGAAAATATCCACCCACCCAGTATTTCCTACATAAGGGGAAAACACCCATGGTGGAAAAGAGGAAAAGAGGTAGACCCATAAAGTATTCACCCAACCAGTACGTCCTAAAGAAGGGGAAAGCACGCATGGTGGAGAAGAGGAAAAGAGGTAGACCCGGTAATAATGTCAACAAGTTTTATTATTTGAACTATGTAGCTATATATATATATATATATGTAATAGTACGTCCTAGAGAATGAGAAAACACACATGATGAAACATGACGGTTCAGGTAATTATAAAGATTTTATTTTTTTATGTTAAAGTAGAGGTTCTTATCTTTCTTTGTTTCGGATATACTCAGTCAGTATGCTTATTGCTAAAGACTTTGAATGCAATATGTACATTTCTTTTAACGTATGCCCGTTCACATGTCTTTCTTTATTTACCGCTGATTTTTCGTTCTATGCTAATCTAGGCTTCTTGTTGATTATCACAAATTCAGTTTCATCTTTTGAGGTAATAATGTCAACAAGTTTTCTTATTTGAACTATGTAGATATATATGTATATATAGATATATATATATATATACATATATATATATGTATATATCTATATATATGTATATATATATGTATATATCTATATATATGTATATATCTATATATACATATATATATATATATATGTATATATAGATATATACATATATATATATATATATATATATATATATATATATATATAATAGTGGGTTGGCCCGCGCAAAGCGACGGGTATCACCGAGCCTCTTTTGGGAATCGTAATCTAACCCGAACCGTCTTAAACACTGATTATATTTAATATGTTTGCAAAAACTCATATGGCATAACATATACTTGGAGGTATTCTCAAATTATTATCAAACCATCAAATCCAATAAACATAAAAAGTGACTATTTTATAAAAGGAACCTTTTTTTACTGCTGCAGCAATGCTGTCTCTATGATCCCAACCAACGGTGAAAGTTAACAACTATTTTGGCTTCTTCTTTAAAGCCTGAAAAGTGAACACGTTATAAGTCAACAATATTTACCAAGAAATATAAGTTTAGCCAACAGCAATATGAAAGTCTAGTTAAATGAGACCAACTGCAAAGATTTGTAGACAATCATAACTTAGTCCAAAAAAGATTGATAAGAATCATGTCACACACGACGGTGAGTAATATAAGTAATAGAACTTTCCTAACATATGACCCGATTCCCGGTGAATAAAAACTTATTTAGACAAAAGATTTAAACAAAGGACTCGGGTTGACACGAACACGACCCGCTTAGCTATACGGGTCAACCCCAATCTGACTAGAATTCGTTTACACGAAACCCAAACTCAATACAAATACAAATATTAATTCAAAAAACTTATACATATATATATATATATATATATATATATATATATGTGTGTGTGTGTGTGTTAACCGGGTTGGCACGAACACAACTCGTTTACATAAACGGTTCGACCCCAAGCTGACCCGAACTCGTTCATTTTTTTTAATTTTTTTGCTTTCAGTTTTAAAAAAAATAAGACTAAATTACAATTTTTGTCCTTTATGTTTGACTAAATTATGGAATAGATCCTTTAAAGTTTTGACTTTCACTTATTGTCCTTTATTTGAAAAGTTTCATCGTTTCTTGTCCTTTAGTCTAACGGTCGTTAAGTTTATCAGTTAAGTCACAACATGTGTTTTATCAGTTAAGTCACAACATGTGCTCTGCACATGAAGGCATTTTTGTCTTTTTTACCATTAAAGGACAATCTTTGTAATTTAATTAGATTTAATAAATTTAATATAAATTATTATACTTCCATATGAACGCTAACTCATTTTCATTTACATCTTCATCCCTAAAAATATCAGTTCTTCGATCCATCCACCATAAAAATTACACCATCACTTAATTTTCTCATTTTCCTTAGTTTTGGTATGCAACCTGGTGAACACAAACATCTCGTAATCACCTGCTTCATCTTTTTTATTCTAATTTCAAATTGAATACAATCAAACCCAAAAGAAAACTTGGAAAACACATCAACAATAATCTTGAAGCGATGAAAGGATAACAAAACACCTGTTGGGGGGTTAAAATCGATCGATCTATACCACAAGGGGTGACGGTTGGAACGGGTTTCAGATCTTCGGTGATTGGCAACCAAGAAGAAACGACCCTTTTTACTGTTTCAGATCGAGTTAGGGTTTTGTCCAAATCGTAAATATAACTACTCGAATTCGATTAACGATTGGAAACCTAAATTCATACGGATTAGAAGAAAAATTGGAAAAAACTTATCGAGATTGAGACTTTGCGGAGGAAATGAAGGACGATAGCTGAGTAAAAATGTAATCGAAGACGACGGGACCTAACGGTGAGTCAACGGAGTCGTTAATGGTGTAAGACGTTGCGTGTTAGCCTTCTAGTGCTCCGTCGTGTAGGACTCTGCAAAATGGCGTCCGCCATTATTCACTGGTAGAGGATTTCCGGTATTGATTGAAGGAAGTAGGGTTTACGATTTGGACAAAACCCTAACTTGATTGGGAAGAAGATTATACCACAAGGAGGGTGTCGGTGTCGGTGTCGGTGTCGTTAAGGAGAACCAGAGACGTTTCAGGTGGAGGAGGAAGGGTTCCCTCTATCTCTCTCTCACTCTCTCGCTTGAAAAATACATCGAAGACCACCATCAAGAACACCATCCATCATCGGAAACGCCAATCGTCGCCTCCTCTCTCCCCCTTCTCTCTCTCTAAAACCCTAAAAAAACAACCCCAAATCGACAATGATGAGGTTGGGTTTGCAGGTGGTCAAAGAAAAGAAAGGTGGATTGTTGAAGGTGATTTAACTGAAAAAGTTAACTTTCGTTAGTGAAAAGGACAAAAAAGGAGGGAACTTTTCAAATAAAGGACAATAAGTGAAAGTCAAAACTTTAAAGGACCCATTCCATAATTTAGTCAAAAATAAAGGACAAAAATTGTAATTTAGTGGGTTGGTCTGCGCAAAGCGACGGGTATCGCTTAGCCTCTTTTGGGAAGCGTAATCTAACCTGAACCGTCTTAAACACTGATTACATTTAATATGTTTGCAAACCCTCATATGACATAACATATACCTGGAGGTATTCTCAAAGTATTATCAAACCATCAAATCCAATAAACATAAAAAGTGACCATTTTATAAAAGGAACCTTTTTTTTATTGCTGCAGCAATGTTGTCTCTATGATCCCAACCAACAGTTAAAGTTAACAATTATTTTGACTTCTTCTTTAAAGCTTGAAAAGTGAACACGTTATAAGTCAACAACATTTACCAAGAAATATAAATTTAGCCAACAACAATATGAAAGTCTAGTTAAATGAGACCAACTGCAAAGGTTTGAGGACAATCATAACTTAGTCCAAAAAAGATTGATAAGAATCAAGCCACACTCGACGGTGAGTAATATAAGTAATAAAACTTTCTTAACATATGACCCGAGTCCCTGTGAATAAAAACTTATTTAGACAAAAGATTTAAACAAAGGACTCGGGTTGACACGAACACGACCCGCTTAGTTGTACGGGTCAACCCCAATCTGACCAGAATTCGTTTACACGAAACCCAAACCCAAACCCAAACTCAATACAAATAAAAATATTAATTCAAAAAACTTATACATATATATATATATATATATGTGTGTGTGTGTGTGTATTAACCGGGTTGGCACAAACACAAGTCGTTTACATAAACGGTTCGACCCCAAGCTGACCCGAACTCGTTTATGTTTTTTTTTATTTTTTTTCTTTCAGTTTAAAAAAAAATAACTTGAATCAAGAACTTGTTACAACCAACACATAATAGAAGTGTAGAGACCAAATAACGTGCACAATAACGGTAAGCACCCGTAATGGGCAATCATTCCACTACAGCAAGACAATAAGCGGAAAAAAAAGAAAGACAATGACACTACGGAAAACCAAATCCGATAACATAAACAACAATTTCCAGCATTAGGCAGAAATACAAACAAAAAAAGAGCCGAATCAATATTTGTGTGCAGCTACTATTTACCATTTTGCCCAAATTAGGAATCCTTTTACTAAATGAAGTTTCAAGCAACAAATCTTCACTGGCAGTCTTGGTTTATAAAAAAAAATATTCAGATGCCTTACAAAAAAAAAACTTTCAATTAAAAATGAAACCTTAAATCTTAGACATTAGAAAAAAGAATTGAAATAACCTGCTGAAGAAATTGTAAGAAAAACTAAACCTAATCTGATCAACACAACCTGTATTTGACCAAAACATTGATGAATGTCACCAAGGGTGGTCATGTCCAGTCGCTCCATGTGTATATTCCCATGCAGGTAAATAGTAATTTGCAAATTTGGATATTGATTAATTTATTTTCAGCATACACTATAGGCTAAATAGTTAAGAAATAAACATGAAACCGCAGATAACTTTACCGTCTATCAACTGGCGTATCTGCAAGCAACGAAAAGAAGAAAGAAACCTGTTTATAAAAATCTAAACATAAGAACCATATAACGTAATTGTAGAAAACAAAAGTACACAAAACAACTAAATTATTTCAAAATCATTCCAAATTTCTGCATAAAAAACTGAAACTGAAGAGGATAGACGATCAAGCATCAAGCTGAGAGCCGGCCGCGGCTGAGAGCCTGCCGCGGCTGAGAGCCTGCCGTGGCTGAGAGCCTGCCGCGGCTGATAACCTGCCACGGCTGAGAAGCCATTCTTCGCTGCGGGACACCAAGCCAAAGACGTGTCACGGCCAAAGATATGTCACGACTCAAAGCACAAGCGCAACAAGAAGGGGAAGGTCGGTCGTAAGGAATGCAGGAGGGACCACCTGCCGCGGCTGAAGGCCTGCCGCGGCTGAGTGTGTGTCACGGCCAAAGTGCAACAAGGATGGGGAAAACGGAACCCATGCTAGAAGGAAAGAACAAGGACGGAATCGACAAACCCTACCCCAGCCGCGGCTGAGGCCGTGCCGCGGCTCAAGGGTGTCCCGGCCGAAAGATGGACTCATCTGACATCGGACGACATCTCCCACTCAACACTTAGAAAATATCAAAGAAGTTACGAAGGAAATAATCTCATACCAGAAAATAATACTAAATAACTAAGATAACGCCTCATTGGGCATAAGAGTCAACTATAAAGACAACACCAATGGGGAAACCTGAACCCATAATAGAAAGAGGTCAGGAAAGAACAAGTAACACAAAAAGGGGAGTCAGCTAACAAGACAAGATGTGTCAGGGACAGAACCTGTACACAGGAAACACGGGTCAACTATACAAACAAAGATAATTAAATACACCCTGAACTCCCTAAGCACGAATGAGGAAATAACAGTCATATTAGCAGAAGTAGGGAGAGATGTTTGACTGCATACAACCTACAATGGATACCCAGTCCAAACATCTTGACCATGGATACCTTATAAATAGTCGGGCCGATTTCAAAGGTAAGACTCATGTTTTAACTCACCGATTCACAATATCATAATTTACTTATCCCTTTTTTCTCACCTTTTATCTCCCACTATACACATACTTATTCTCACGCCGGAGGGTGGTCACGAGGAGAAAACCCCTTCTGCTCGTGGCGAGGCTCACGGTGTTTCCTGTTTTGCAGATCATCCTTTCAAGACCTGGAGGTCCCGTTCGTTCTTCCAAGCCCAAGCCCAGAAGTCCCGTCTTAACTTGTCCATCCAGCACTGCTTCAAGACTTCCACCCCTAGGTGATAAGTTTTGTAGCAACATTTGGCGCCATCCCGTGCTCTAAAAAAAAAAAAAAAAAAAAAAAAAAAAAACGATGGGCGAGGGCGAGGAAACTCCTCACAATGAAACCAGAAGTTCTGATGTCCTGTACCCAGATGGTAGCAATGTTACCGGGGGGGAGGGAAGCAAGAACCCGAAGAGTCGACTTAACGATTCTGAAAAACAAAGGACTGACAAGGTAATCGTTACACCAGAGTTCTTACGACAGAACCGTCAGCAGATCCTCGCTATGTTACAGGAGGAAGAAAAAGATCGCCAATTGAAAGAAATCCGAACCCGTCTAGAGTTCGGAGACGACGAAAATGACGGCTCACCAAGGAAAGATGAAGAAGAGAAGGATAAGCTACACAACACCGAGGCTGTACGTCAAGAGACAACCAAGAGGAAGCTAGATTTTGAAGATGACTACAGCAAGCCATACAGACCATCCACGGCGAGATCAAGATCAAAGTTTATCAACAAAATTGCAGAGTTCACGTTTCCCCCAAAACTAAAAATGCCATCCAATGTGGGGAAATATGATGGTCTGGGTGACCCAGACGATCATCTCGCCATTTTCATAGGTGCAGCCGAGGTAGAACAATGGTCTATCCCTGTATGGTGTCATATGTTCATGCAAACACTGACTGGGGCAGCGAGGGTATGGTTCGATAGCCTTCCGGTGGGAGAGATAGGAAGCTTCGAACAGTTGGAAGATAGTTTCTTGAAAAATTTCAGCCAGCAGCGAAGATCCATCAAGGACCCGACGGAACTGCACAACATAAAAAGAGCCGACAACGAATCAGTAGGAGACTTCATCCCGAGGTTCGTAAGGGAGAGCATGCAGGTAAAAGGAGCTGGTGAAGACATACGCATCTCGGCCTTTATCCACGGCGTTCGAAGCGAGCAGCTGGTTGAGCGATTCCATGAAAACCGCCCTAGTACAGTCGAAGAAATGTTAGAAAGAGCTAAAGCGTTCGTACGGGGAAGAAAAGCAAGCGATCAGTTGAAGGATCGTACACAGAAAAAAACTACATGGGATGTCCCTAGAAGGCAGACGCCACAGAAAACGTGGGACAAAGGGCATTTTCAACCACGCTTCCAACAGCGGAACGTGCCATTCCAGCCTCGATATTCACCGTCATCACGACCCAACGTCGGGCCTACTGTTAGTCTTCCACCACTATCCAAAACACCAAGCGAGATCCTAGCAACAGAAAAGGTTAATTTCGTGAAACCAGCTCCCATGAGGCCAGGCCCTAGAAAGGCCACGGAAAAGTATTGTGAATTCCACAAAGACAACGGCCACACCACCGACGAATGCTTCTCCCTAAGGAGGCAAATCGAGTCAGCAATCAAAACAGGCAAGTTGGCACACCTGCTGAAAGAGCTGAAGGCTACACCCCAGTCAAGTGGAAAGAGGAAAGAGATCCTAATGGTAAGTCAACCATCAGGAAACGCAGGCATGAAAAGAAGCAACGACCACATGGAGTCATGGATGGAGCAGGAAATTAGTTTCCCCCCAATTAGAAGCGGTGATTTTGCAAGAGGTGCACTACATGTATCAGCTGACATTGCAGGTCACCAGGTACGAAGAGTTTATGTAGATACTGGGAGTGCATCCGAAATCATGTACGAACATTGCTTCATGCAACTAGATGAAGAAGTTCGGAAGGGACTCGTCACACAAGTCCATCAGTTGACTGGCTTTTCGGGGGAAGTGGTGCAACCACTAGGGAAAATACAACTTCAGGTAACAATGGGAGACGAAACGGGGAGACGAACAGTCTCAATGACTTTCCTCATAGTACGCTCTCAATCAAGCCACAATGTGATTCTGGGAAGACCGGGTTTATGTGCACTCGGGGCTGTCATCTCCACCATCCACGGAGCCATCAAATTCCCAACACCAACCGGTATAGTAACTTTATACTCAACTAAGGAATGCAAAAGTGTAAAAGTTACAACGATGGCCCCGAAAGTCATAAACAAGCAAGAAGGTGTGGCACAGGAAGAATGGGCACTCCACCCAGGGTTCCCGGAGCAGAAAATAACCGTGGGACGCCAACTGGGAGAGGAAACGAAGAAAACGCTGAAGCAGTTTTTACTCAACAATCTAGATGTCTTCGCCTGGCAACCTTCAGACATGGAGGGGGTTCCGAGAGAAACGGCAGAACACCGTTTAAACACCTACAGATCAAAGGAACCGGTGGCGCAAAAAAGACGACATTTGGGGCCAGAAAGAAACCAAGCAGTATTGGCAGAGGTTGAAAAACTTTTGTGTGCCGGCATAGTACGAGAGGTGAAATACCAAACCTGGGTGGCAAACCCAGTCATGGTCAAAAAAGGAGATGGGACGTGGCGGATGTGCATAGATTTCAAGGATCTTAACGCCGCGTGCCCTAAAGATTGTTACCCGCTTCCAGAAATTGATTCCAAAGTAGACGCTCTGGCAGGTTTTCCACTAAAATGTTTCTTGGATGCTTATAAAGGTTACTGGCAGGTACAGATGGCCAAAGAAGACGAAGACAAAACAGCGTTCTACACTAGTACCGGGATATTTTGTTTCACAAAAATGCCTTTCGGTTTGAAGAACGCTGGAGCTACCTACCAACGATTGATGGACACGGCTTTTAGCGAACAAATCGGTAAAAACCTGGAAGTGTATGTGGACGATCTAGTGGTGAAAAGCAAGAACGAAGAAGGGTTATTGGGTGACCTAGGCGAAACATTCAAAACTCTAAGAAGCGTCAACATGAAGCTGAACCCAAAGAAATGTTCGTTTGGGGTAGAACAGGGCAAATTTTTGGGTGTAGTTGTCACCAAGGACGGGTTCCAAGCAAACCCAGAAAAAGTGAAGGCGGTGCTGCAAATGCCCTCACCAAGATCTGTTAAGGATGTGCAAACGCTCAACGGGCGTCTTGTCGCCTTAAACAGATTTTTGTCAAAACATGCTGAGAGAACTTTACCATTCATGGTAACTCTAAGAAATTGCCTAGGTAAAAAGAATTTCGTATGGTCACAAGAAGCAGAAAAGGCATTCGAAGAAATGAAGAGTTACTTGAGTCAATTGCCAACGCTCACGGCTCCAGTCCCACAAGAAAACCTGACAATGTACCTATCCGCCGGAACCGCGGCCGTGAGTGCAGTCTTGATGACAGAGCGGGGTAATGTTCAAACCCCTATATACTTTATCAGCAGAGCGCTAAAAGATCCAGAAACAAGATACTCACCAATGGAGAAGCTAGTGTTATCCTTAGTGCACGCCTCAAGAAGGCTCCGAAGGTACTTCCAAGCTCACAACATTGAAGTACAAACGGAGCACCCAATACAACAAATCCTGAGAAGACCGGAGATCTCGGGAAGATTAGCAAAATGGGCAATCGAGCTGGGGGCGTTCGAGCTTAAGTACAAACCAAGGTCCGCAATGAAGGGTCAGGTAGTGGCCGATTTCTTGGTGGAGATACCAACCGAAGGAAAAATGCAAACACAGGTGGCGAAAAGTAACCAAGAAATTAAAGCTGATAGCACCTGGAATCTCCACACGGACGGGGCCTCAAACAACGAAGGCTCGGGGGCTGGTTTGATACTAGTGGGGCCAGACCAGGTCGAGCTGACCTACGCGCTAAGGTTGGATTTCAAAAGTTCTAACAATGAGGCAGAGTATGAAGCGTTACTCGCAGGCTTAAGATTGGCTCACAAGATGGGGGTACGAAAATTACACGCTCATGTAGACTCAATGCTCGTAGCAAACCAAATCAACGGCTCGTACGATGCTAAGGAAGAGTCAATGAAGCGATACCTGGAGAAGGCCCAGGCCATTATCAAGTTATTCGATGAATGTACGGTCATACACATCCCAAGAAGCAAAAACAAAAAAGCCGATGCTCTCAGCAAGTTGGCCTCAGTCACTTTCACACATTTAGCAAAGGAGGTCAGAGTAGAAGTGCTAGAATCCCCGTCTATCGCAGACACAGAGATCAACACAATCACGGAAGCGGAGAACCCAACCTGGATGACTCCTATCATCCAGTTTCTCACAAAAGGTACGCTACCAGACGATCGAGCTGAGGCAAGAAAGATAAGAACAAAGGCGTTGCAATACGAAATGGAACGGGGATGTCTATACCGAAGGTCCTACCTAGGACCTCTACTGAGGTGCCTCAATCAAGAAGAAGCCAACTATGTAATTCGGGAAATCCACTTCGGCATATGTGGAATACATGCAGGCCCAAGGATGGTTGTCGCGAAGGCAATGGGAGCAGGATACTACTGGCCGAGTATGCACAAAAGCGCCATTGAAGAAATTCAGAAATGTGAGAGTTGCCAAAGGCACGCCCCAATGTGCCACCGACCACCAAATGAGATGGTCCCCGTCACGGCGGCATGGCCCTTTCAAAAATGGGCAATGGATATAGTCGGGCCATTCCCAATAGCTCAAGGGAAGATAAAATTCTTGATAGTGGCAATTGATTACTTCACCAAGTGGGTGGAAGCAAAAGCTCTCGCATCCATCACGGGCATACAGGTGAAGAAATTTGTTTGGGAATGCATCATTTGTCGGTTTGGTCTTCCGTTGTTTATTGTGACAGACAACGGAAAACAATTCGCGGACAACCCATTTAAACAATGGTGCGTGGATATGAAGATACAACAAATCTTTACTTCAGTGGCACATCCCCAGGGAAATGGTCAGGTGGAGCGAGCTAACCGGAGCATCGTGGAGGGCATAAAGACACGTTTAGGAAACGAAGGAAGAAATTGGCTGGAAGAACTACCACACGTGCTATGGGCACACAGGACGATGCCAAAGACAAGCAATGGAGAAAGCCCATTCAGCTTAACATATGGCACCGAGGCGGTAATACCAGCAGAAATAATCATGCCAACACAGCGTATTCTCCAGGCTACCGAAATGGATAATGATTCGGAGCTACGGTTGAACCTGAACCTCTTGGAAGAACGAAGGATGATAGCAGCAATCCGCGAGGAAAAGTATAAGAGAGAAGTTGAAAGATACTACAACTCAAGAGTGCAAAAAAGATCGTTCAAAGAGGGAGAATACGTGCTCCGAAGCAATGAAGCCAGCAGGATGGAAGATCAAGGGAAGTTGGGCCCACGCTGGGAAGGCCCCTACCAAATCAAGGAAACAGGAAGAAACGGTTCCTACAAGTTGGCTCGTTTAGATGGAAGCGACATACCATGAACGTGGAATGGAGCCCAACTCCGGAAATGTTATATGTAAGAAACATTTAAGCAATCATTGTAATCAATTTTGAAACAAGGTGTATGCGGACACCAGGGATTACATTCAAAAACCATTATATTTGTCTTTAAGGAATGATACTAAAAAGACGAGTCACCTGACAAGTTCAGGTCGAAAAATAATCTAAGTCTTCCAGCCGCGACTGGAAAGACGAGTCACCTGGCCAAGTTCAGGTTGAAAAATAATCTAAGTCTTCCAGCCGCGACTGGACAGACGAGTCACCTGGCCAAGTTCAGGTTGAAAAATAATCTAAGTCTTCCAGCCGCGACTGGACAGACGAGTCACCTGACAAGTTCAGGTTGAAAAATAATCCAAGTCTTCCAGCCGCGACTGGAAAGACGAGTCACCTGACCAAGTTCAGGTTGAAAAATACTCTGCCTTCCAGCCGACTGGAAAGACGAGTCACCTGGCCAAGTTCAGGTTGAAAAATAATCTAAGTCTTCCAGCCGCGACTGGAAAGACGAGTCACCTGGCCAAGTTCAGGTTGAAAAATAATCTAAGTCCTCCAGCCGCGACTGGACAGACGAGTCACCTGACCAAGTTCAGGTTAAAAAATAATCCAAGTCTTCCAGCCGCGACTGGACAGACGAGTCACCTGACCAAGTTCAGGTTAAAAAATAATCTAAGTCTTCCAGCCGCGACTGGACAGACGAGTCACCTGGCCAAGTTCAGGCTGAAAAATAATCTGTCTTCCAGCCGCGACTGGAAAGACGAATAAGCTGATCAAAGTCAGACGGAGGTAAGGAGATCTTATAAACAAACAAGACTACATTGCATAAACAGAAAAGTCCACTTAAAGAGTTACAAGGATAGAAGCCCACGCAAGGGCGACAGAAACTAAAGATAAATGTCCACGCGGGGACAACATAAGATAAATGTCCACGCAGGGACAACATAAGATAAACGTCCACGCAGGGACAACATAAAATAAAAACAAACGTCCATACATAAGCAGTACACAAAGACAAACATCACTTGGGAGCAAGAAAAGCTTGGATATCAGCAATTGTAGAACCAACCATGCTAGCTATGGACGCAGACATCGGAAATTGGCAATTATCAAACTTGTCAGAAAGTTCACGAAGCCGATCAAGAGCGTCCGCGTGAAACTGACTGGAGTCTTGAGCCCTTTTCCCTTTCTTGCCTAGACCCACACCTTCTTTCAAACCACCATTGTACCCAACCTTATCAGCCAACGAATTAAGATCTCCTAACATGTCCAAAAACTCATCACTATTACGAACCTTCTCAAAGGCCTGCCGCATGCCGGTAGAAATAAGCCAAGACCTCTCATTCTCCAATCGCGAAATCTCACCGCGAAGAGTAGCAATTTGGGAAGTAAAAACAGTTCGCTCGCTATCAAAGGCACCCCTTAGTGACTGATTCTCAGCCTCCAACTCCAAACGTTTCTCCTGAGCGCGAGACAAGTCTATTTTTAAATCACGATTGGCTCGAACACTATCTAGCAAACGCTCGTTAGTACTAGCATAAGAGTTGAGGAGGCAAACCGCCGAAGAGAAACCAACATCAGTCACCTCCTGGGTCGACATATTCTTATAACGAGCGCGATCAGCAGGAGTACGCGCAGAATACATAAATTCACGGCATTGCTCAGATGACTCGACCAAGGTACCATTGTGAAAGCTCCAGTTAGGAACAAAAGGGGCACTCATGTCAACATTAGAACCAGAAAAGTTCTTAGCATAGTTCAAATCAATTGACGGGTTTGACCCATCCTCGGAACTATAATCATGATCAGCCTGGAAGGTGGAGTTACCACCAGGAGCGATCGGCGACTCATCTCCTGCCGCGACTTCCTTACCGGATGTATCACCCACATTAACCTTCCTCTTGCTAGGACGTCTAGAACCCGACTCCAGAGGAGGAATAATGAAATCTTTAGTTTTTTCCAAAATGGTCTTGTGGCCCGGCTTAATGGGCACCACGTCCTCTTCAATCGGTTCGGTCGTAGACAACTTCATACGGTCAAACAAACCCATTCCTACAAACACATAACTTAACATTAGTAAGAGGCAACAACCACGAAAGTAAATTTAAAAGGAAATTACTCACGTTCCCCATTATAACGGAGTACGGGTCGAACGGATGGATCATCCCAGTTACGGCTAATCCCAACCATTACAAGGAAATGCTCGGAAAAGGGGCGCAGAGCCGTCGGGACGGCTAGTAACTTATCATAATCAACCTTAAGATATTCACGAGACTTGGGAATGGGATCTCTAAGCGACTCCTTCGGCGGGGACCAATGCATCTCAAACGGGATCGCACGAGCGGAGATGAAAAAGAAATGATCTTTCCATCTTTTCAAGCTAGTGGGAGGACGAAGGGTGTGACTAGGATAAGGAGCTTTTCGTTTCTCAAAAGTAACCCAATCACCCACCCGAGTTGGTTTGTAAAAAGCCCTAAACAAATGAACGTCCGACTCGATCCTAAGGGCACGACAAGAAATGTCGAAATGATATACTCTGATCAGTCCTAAGGGAACGACTTGGGATAAGTGAATCTCGTAATAACTCAACACCGACTCAAGAAATACGCTAACGGGTATGCGAAAGTTGGAAAATGAAAAGAAGGCGGTATATAAGGATATCATCCCCGGAGGGGCATCACGAACGGTCGCTCCCGACGGAGGAACGACAGGCTCTAAAGAAGGGTCAATACCATATTTTTCGACAAAAGCATCTAAAAACCTAGTAGTAATGACGGACGTTTGAACATCCATATCACTACGACACTCCATAATAAAAGGAAAACAAAGAAGAAAGAACTAACCCGCCAAGTTGTGATAAGCAAAAGCCGACAGAGAACTAGGACAACGAACCAGCGAGACAAACCAAGCAAAAAACCGAAACTTCTTATCTTGAGGAGTTTGAAAATAATGAAGACAAGGAGCATCTATATATAACAAATAATGGAGGGGAAAGTAAGAGATTTGAAATTCAAACTAGAAAGACAAACAAGTTTAAAATTCAAAAAATAAGAGGGAAAGTAGGTTTGTAGGAGGGGACATCTGATTAGACCATTCAACCTATGATGGGACAGAACGGACCATAGCAGTAGATAGGACGACGCATCGACTGACGAGAGCATAATCCATCATCATGAATTCGCATATCATGATAATGGACTGGGGGGACTTGAAGAGGATAGACGATCAAGCATCAAGCTGAGAGCCGGCCGCGGCTGAGAGCCTGCCGCGGCTGAGAGCCTGCCGCGGCTGATAACCTGCCACGGCTGAGAAGCCATTCTTCGCTGCGGGACACCAAGCCAAAGACGTGTCACGGCCAAAGATATGTCACGACTCAAAGCACAAGCGCAACAAGAAGGGGAAGGTCGGTCGTAAGGAATGCAGGAGGGACCACCTGCCGCGGCTGAAGGCCTGCCGCGGCTGAGTGTGTGTCACGGCCAAAGTGCAACAAGGATGGGGAAAACGGAACCCATGCTAGAAGGAAAGAACAAGGACGGAATCGACAAACCCTACCCCAGCCGCGGCTGAGGCCGTGCCGCGGCTCAAGGGTGTCCCGGCCGAAAGATGGACTCATCTGACATCGGACGACATCTCCCACTCAACACTTAGAAAATATCAAAGAAGTTACGAAGGAAATAATCTCATACCAGAAAATAATACTAAATAACTAAGATAACGCCTCATTGGGCATAAGAGTCAACTATAAAGACAACACCAATGGGGAAACCTGAACCCATAATAGAAAGAGGTCAGGAAAGAACAAGTAACACAAAAAGGGGAGTCAGCTAACAAGACAAGATGTGTCAGGGACAGAACCTGTACACAGGAAACACGGGTCAACTATACAAACAAAGATAATTAAATACACCCTGAACTCCCTAAGCACGAATGAGGAAATAACAGTCATATTAGCAGAAGTAGGGAGAGATGTTTGACTGCATACAACCTACAATGGATACCCAGTCCAAACATCTTGACCATGGATACCTTATAAATAGTCGGGCCGATTTCAAAGGTAAGACTCATGTTTTAACTCACCGATTCACAATATCATAATTTACTTATCCCTTTTTTCTCACCTTTTATCTCCCACTATACACATACTTATTCTCACGCCGGAGGGTGGTCACGAGGAGAAAACCCCTTCTGCTCGTGGCGAGGCTCACGGTGTTTCCTGTTTTGCAGATCATCCTTTCAAGACCTGGAGGTCCCGTTCGTTCTTCTAAGCCCAAGCCCAGAAGTCCCGTCTTAACTTGTCCATCCAGCACTGCTTCAAGACTTCCACCCCTAGGTGATAAGTTTTGTAGCAACAGAAACCATTTCACATGTTTTTTCTTCAATGAAAACTTTGACTTGCCAAACATAACCAAATCTTCATAATGAAACTATTATGCTTTCAAATCGTTAATTCTAACAGCAGGGTTTTAAATTCTTATCCAGAGTACAACTGAAAAAAACAACAGAAAAACTGTAATACATAATTAAAGACTTCAAAGAAATGCAATGCGGTTGGTGGGATTCTATTCATTGCTTGAAGATTAATTTCCCGAAACTATAAAAGAAGTCGGCACAAATTGTCAGTATGATTATTTTTTTTTAAATTCAATATTTGTAAATTCATAATTTAAATACATATATACCTTTTCAGAAACTTTATTACTATTATCGTTAAGTAGCTCAGGGGCCATACAGGTAAAAGTTCTCCGAACTCCACCTGAAACCAAGTGTTGCGCTTGATCTTTGATAGCCCAAAAGCACCGACCTGCATAATGTATTTAATTAGAAACAAAAAAAAGTAAATATTTTGCTGCATAAAATAAATAATTAGAAACTACAAAAACCCAAAAGCTTTGTAACAAAATCTCATCCTCACCGTCTTTACTCCCGCTCTGTTATAGCAACATTTACCTGCAGTAGATGACGAAATAATCAATTTCATTTTCATCTATGAACATGGCTCTCAAGTAAGTAATTCACGTCGAATAAAAAATCAACATACTTGGAACGGTTCATAAGGAAAACTTTGATTATTGAACAAACCTGAAACGTGAACGTCATCGACTTATATTTTGTCCATGTAAGTCCAGACTCTTTATTTTCCCTGTTTCTTAGGATATTTGCATTCCCTTCCTGAGTACAATAGCAAGATCAGGTTAGTGGGCTGAAAAATATTAGGAAGAAATAACTTTTTGCTATTAATCTCCATTGGTCTGAAAAGAAAACCATACATAACCATTAACATGTAAACTAACAATATGGACTAAAACATTAACTTAAATAGATGAAATACAGATTTTTATTCTCGTGTTTACCCTTTCTATCTGATTTAGGTTTCTGATAAACTCCATGTGACCTATCCGAGCGTGACTTATGCAACTCCTCAAACGTAACGTTTTATATCTCTGTCTCCCCATCCTAATAACACATTCAGAACATGCTTACTTAAATATCACAACACCATGTACAAAAGGTCAAGAAATTCAATGCAGTACATAATAGAGTTATTGAAGGTACACCTGCAGTACATAATGGTCTTTTGTTCTTCAAGGTACATAATCATCTTTTGTCATGAGAAAGATCATGTTTGATCAAAAAATAAATTACAGGAACATGTGTACTAACTGTTAAAGTATGATTCTTAGTTACCGTTATGCATTACCATTATGCATGTTGGCTGCATGAGGTGTCAAGTACGTGGAGTTTACCTAGTCCTTGTTAGTTGCTAGTCTTTAGGTGAATAACGTTCCTTTCCTGTTTTGTAGTTAAGTTAGTTAAAGTTGTTTCCGTTTATTCAGTCTTGTAATCAGCTATTTATAGCTTCTTAATGGTTAATGAATAATTCATTCGAGTCAATCATTTCTATACAATTTATACGCTGATCTGATCCAACATTCTGGTATCAGAGCCAGGTTCTCCGTCTGTTTCATTCACGATCACAATCACACTTCTATGGCTAATAATCAAGCAAGTTCATCTCTTCCTCCACTGCCGGTGTTAAAGGGCGACGGGTATGAGTTCCGGAGCATACGTATAAAAAAAATCTCGTGTCACAAGATCTGTGGGACTTCGTGGCAAATGGCTTTGATGAGAATGATGGTGATCGCACAAGATTAAGAGATCATCGAAGGAAAGATGCCAGAGCTTTATCATTAATACAACAAGGGGTCCATGACGATGTATTTTCTCGCATTGTTGGTTCTACCTTGTCTCGACAAGCGTGGAGTGTGCTGCAGACTGAATACCAAGGTGATTCCAAAGTAAAAGCAGTTAGGCTGCAAGGGCTAAGAAGGGATTTTGAAACTGTGCAGATGAAAGATGGAGAGATAGGGGCTGATTTTCTGTCCCGAGTCATGAGGATTGTGACTCAACAACGAGCCTATGGAGAGATGATTACGGATCAAACTGTTGTTGAAAAGGTTCCAAGGAGTTTACCAATGAAGTGGAATCATGTTGTTGCTGCAATAGAAGAATCAAAGGACTTGACTGTTTTGTCCTTTGATCAACTTATGGGCTCCTTGCAAGCACACGAAGAAAGAGTAAACAGAAGTACAGAAAGTCCAGTTGAAGAGCAAGCATTCCAGGCAGCTGTTAATGAAGATGGTAGAGGTAGAGGCAGAGGAGGATTTCGAGGCCGTGGTAAATTCGGTGGAAGAGGCAAATCCACCGTTCAATGTTATAATTGCAATAGGTATGGCCATGTTAAAGCTGACTGCTGGAGTGAACCACAAGCACACGCTGCTGTGGGAGAAGATGAGGAGGAAGAAGAAAGGCTCTTCATGGCAATTGGCTGTGAAGACAGTAGGGATACCATTTGGTACCTTGATTCTGGATGTTCAGGACATATGACTGGAAACAAGAATTTGTTTAAGGATTTAGACTTAAACAAAAAGGTTCATGTTAAAATTGGCAATGGCAAGAATATTACAGTTGAAGGGAAAGGAAAGATAATCTTACAAGTTGAAGAAGGTAAGGCTAAGACATTACATGATGTTCAGTTTGCACCAGATTTGGGTTATAATCTATTAAGTGTTGGCCAGCTTATGAGAGCAGGATATAGATTGGTGTTTGATGATAATGTGTGTATCATAACACATAAGAATACTGGACAAGTGACATTCACAGTTGGTATGACTAAGAATAATGTGTTTCCTCTTGATCTTAGCAAACCAAAAAATGTGTCTAAAGTATTAGTAGCTGTCAAGGATACTGAGACTATGCTATGGCATCAAAGGTTTGGTCACTTGTATGAACATGGACTCAAACAATTACATCAGCAGCAGATGGTGCATGGACTACCAAAGATCAAGTCTTTTGAATTGTGTGAAGGCTGCATATATGGGAAACAATCAAAAGACTCCTTTCCAAAGCAGGCCAGTAGAGCTACTAAAGTGTTAGAATTGGTACACGCAGACCTTTGTGGACCTATGTCTATTAAGTCTTTTGGAGGTAATCTATATTTCCTGCTATTTACAGATGATTTTAGTCGGATGAGTTGGGTTTATTTCTTGCCTAGGAAATCAGATGCTTTTGCTAAATTTAAAGTTTTTAAAGCTAAGACAGAAAATGAGTCAGGGGGTAAGATTGTCACTCTTAGGACAGATAGGGGAGGCGAATTTTGGTCCTTTGAGTTTAATACCTTTTGTGATGGCATACATAGAGCACTTACTGCCCCTTATACACCAGAGCAAAATGGTGTGGCAGAAAGGAAAAATAGAACTATTATGGAAAGGGCAAGAAGTATGCTGCAAAGTCAGAATTTGAGTGATTACTTCTGGGGAGAGGCAGTTGCAACTGCTGTTTATCTAATGAATCTCTCACCTACCAAGGCCTTAGACAATCAAACTCTACATGAAGCTTGGCATGGAAGAAAACCCTCAGTTAATCATCTGAAGGTGTTTGGATGTGCAGCATACAGTTTAAAACCGAAACAATTAAGACACAAGATTGATTCTAAGTCAATCAAATGTGTCTTTGTGGGTTACTTTCCACACTCTAAAGCCTACAGACTCTTTGATTTACAAAAGAAAACTGTAATCATCAACAGGAATGTTATATTTCATGAAGGGTCAAAGTGGAAAGAAGGAGCCTATGATAGTAATGGTATTCCTACTGGTGAGACTCAAGCAGGATGTCTAGACATAGATAATGAGCAAGTAACAAATAATAATAATGGGGATGAAAGTGATGGAAGTCAATCTCATCCTAACAGCGCAGCTACCCCAAACAGTTCACCAAGTCAGAATGGTTCTAGTTCTAGCAGTTCAGATAGCAGTGGGTCAAGTCAGGTGCAAGAAAGTTCAAGTGATGAACCTCCAGAAAAATTAAGGTATGTTACTGAAATTTATGATCGAACTGAAGCTGTGGAAGACCAGTATGCATGTCAGTTTGCTTTGTCCTTGATTGAGCCGGTTTGTTTTCTTGAAGCAGTTAAAAGTGAAGATTGGGTAAAGGCAATGCATATTGAGCTTGAGTCCTTAAAAAAACACAATACTTGGTCTCTTTGTGCTTTGCCAGCAGGAAAAAGACCCATAGGACTCAAGTGGGTTTATAAGCTGAAAATGGGTGCCAATGGAGAGGTAGTCAAGCACAAAGCTAGAATTGTTGCAAAAGGGTATGTGCAAGAACATGGCATCGATTTTGAGGAGACATTCTCTCCTGTGGCCAGATTTGAGACTATCAGATTAGTACTTGCTCTTGCAGGTCAATGTGGGTGGACCATTTATCAGTTTGATGTTAAATCAGCATTCTTAAATGGTGTACTAGAAGAAGAAGTTTATGTAGTACAGCCACCAGGTTTTGAGGTACAAGGGCAAGAGGAAAAGGTGCTGAGATTACATAAGGCCTTGTATGGATTGAAACAGGCTCCAAGAGCCTGGTATGGTCGAATTGACAAATATTTGGTTTCAAATGGTTATGAGCGAAGTATGAATGAGCCAACTATGTATGTCAAACAAGGCAGAATGGGTGAAATTATTGTTATTTGTGTTTATGTTGATGACATAATTTACACAAGTCCCTCTCTAGATTTGGTGGAAGAATTCAAAAAGCACATGATTTCTGAGTTGACATGACAGATATTGGGAAGTTGGAATACTTCTTGGGTTTAGAGGTTCATCAAGAAGATGATGGAGTGTACTTATCTCAGAGGAAGTATGCAGGTGAACTATTAAAAATATTCGGTATGTTCTCTAGTAACTCTTCTGTTACTCCAATGAATACAGGTGAAAAATTAAGGCTGGAAGATGGCAGTGAACCAGCAGATGGGTTTAAATATAGAAGCCTGGTTGGTGGTCTTATTTATCTAACTCACACAAGACCTGGTATTGGGTATGCTGTGAGTATAGTGTCAAGGTTTATGCATAAACCTTCAATGACTCATTTTGGTGTTGCAAGAAGGATCTTAAGATATTTGACAGGTACAATTGAGTTTGGTTTGTATTACAGAAAGGGGACACCAATTAAACTTATTGGATATACGGATAGTGATTGGGCTGGATCATCACCGGATATGAAAAGTATGTCTGCTAGTGTGTTTTCTATTGGATCAGGTGCTGTATCTTGGAGTTCCAAGAAGCAAAATGTGGTGGCTCTCTCTACAACTGAAGCTGAGTATGTCTCAGCGGCTGCTAGTGCTTGTCAGGCTGTTTGGCTAAGAAAAATGTTGGTGGATTTAAAACAAGAACAAAGAGAAGCTACTATTATTTTATGTGATAACAAGTCAGCAGTGTTCATGACAGAAAATCAGGCTTTTCATAGCAGAACCAAACATATCAGTATTAAGTTTCATTTCATTAGAAGTTTGGTTGATAATGGTGAAATTGAGTTGGGATCTTGTGATACGGATGAACAAGTTGCTGATGTTCTAACTAAGGCTCTTGGTGCAGACAAGTTTATTTATTTTCGATCTAGACTTGGAGTTGGAAGAATTGAATCAAGGGGAGGTGTTAAAGTATGATTCTTAGTTACCGTTATGCATTACCATTATGCATGTTGGCTGCATGAGGTGTCAAGTACGTGGAGTTTACCTAGTCCTTGTTAGTTGCTAGTCTTTAGGTGAATAACGTTCCTTTCCTGTTTTGTAGTTAAGTTAGTTAAAGTTGTTTCCGTTTATTCAGTCTTGTATAGCTTCTTAATGGTTAATGAATAATTCATTCGAGTCAATCATTTCTATACAATTTATACGCTGATCTGATCCAACACTAACCTCACCCAAGTGGCCAAGTGGCTGAAAGCCCCATAGATTCCACCAATAATAGTAGCATATATTGCATACCAAATTTGTGTGTCCATGAAATAGACCTAAAACGAAAATTATATTACATATATTATATTTAGCTGGTAAACACAAAAGTGACATTAAAGAACACTCACCATGACAATTGGAGCGCAAATAGCAATAACAATACAAATATTGTGTGTCACTACAAAATCCTCAAATATATATATGAAAGCACGGTAGTCCAATTATGGCCAAAAGTGCTCCAATTACTACCCTTAGTGAAATCTCAACATGATTTCGCTTTCATCTCTTACAAACACTTTGATGTTCCCTAAGCAAGCAATGAATCCATCAACACACATGTCAATTCTAACTTAATTATACTATAACTTAAGCAAAAGCAAACATACTTGTTGCAGCTTCACACCTAATCCACAGTTTTAAGCTTAGAATGGCGGTAAACCAATGAAGAAAGTGACACACCACCTTCTCTAGACCAGCACAATAAGAGCATGAAGTTAAACAGAATAGACAGGAAAAAACCCGAAAAAAAACATCGAATCCAAATATCTGGTCAAACAAAAACATCTTAACAAGTTGTTTTAGAATTCAACGGTTCATTGGAGAGCCACATTAACCTGTAATGAACAACAAACCTAGTTAGCAACCTGTAATGAACAATAAACCTAATCAATTGGAGAGCTACATTAACCTCTTAACAAGTTGTTTCAGAATTCAACAATTCATCACACATAAGTTGTTAATCAAGTATCAAAATTAAAAGGTCTAGGGAAAATGAGGTTCAAAAGCATGAAGACGAAGAAATCACCGGAATTCTTAATTGCTAAGCAATGATTACTAATCGACAAAAGAAGAACAAAAATTTAAACCTAATTGCAAGCGGTGCTTACCTTGCAATTTCTATTATCTTATCATCGAAAGAAGAGGGAAACTTCAACCCTGGCGTGGTCAGTTACGAAGAGGAACAGTCGCTGGCTAAAATGTGAGTTTAATAGCGTCGCCGGAGATGTGTACGTCCGGAGAGGGTTGGGGGAGCGCGAGAGAGGCTGCCTTTAGTGAAATCAGATTAGGGTTTTGATAAGAGTGTGAGATTGGTTAAATGGTAATTAAACATGTTTTATGCATTGATAAGTTGAACTCCATGCATAATAATGTGTATAATGTCATGGGATCATCTCTCGAGGCCCCGTGTGGCGCCCTGCGTTGCCCTAGGGCTAGCCAATCCGTCCCGCTTATGATAGGGTCTACTGGTTTCGTCCTGCCTTGGAATCATCAGGCGAGCGGCAACAGCTTGCGACCAGTGATGCGTTCAGTGTACCAGCACACCTAGGCATGTTCACGTCGTCTATCCCACTGAAGTCATCCCCGATGAAGTCCGGACTAGCCAGCAAACCCAAGCGTTCAAGTACAAACATAGCAAAACGATCTTCAAATATTTGGTCTGTGACACTCTCCCACCACCGTTTCATGCACGTCCTCGTGCATACCCGTAATCCCATACTTGCTTGCAGCCGAAAGACAATGCATCACCCCTTATGATTAAGAATGACTCACTTTGGTAAGAAGGACACCCGGTAGTTCAGCAACAGAGATCTTCGTCTGGATCATTCAGTTAATTGCATCGGATTGATTTGAATGGCGCCGATGTTCGCATAGTTTCCGGTATGGGGGCCTGGAGGTTGTAGTAGTCTTGATCTTCATTTTACGGCACAGCTAGACCGTACTTGCTCAACTTGATCACGATGGGCTTGCATGTTAACTGGACTAGGGCGGCGCTCACGATCCCATACTCACGGGGTACAAAGACCATCGTCGAAGCGCTTCCCATTTGGTCTTTTCCCACCACCATTGCATAATCATACTCGTCCGGTAACCGCACATCTGGGATAAGTCACGTTCCAAAGTATCCGAGGGTCGACCTGCTCTGATACCACTTTGTCACGGGGTCATCTCTCGAGGCCCCGTGTGGCAGCCTGCGTTGTCCCAGGGCCAGCCAATCCGTCCCGCTTATGATAGGGTATACTAGTTTCGTCATGCCTTGGAATCATCAGGTGAGCGGCAATAGCTCGCAACCAGTGATGTGTTCAGTGTACCAGCACACCTAGGCATGTTCACGTCATCTATCCCACTGAGGCCGTCTCAGATGAAGTCCGGACTAGCCAGCAAACCCAAGCATTCAAGTACAAACATTGCAAAACGATCTTCAAATATTTGGTCCGTGACAATAAGGTGTCTTAAAATTTTTATTAAATTACATTTATATCCTTTCAATATCTATTATATAGTAGTATAGATATATACACATTAATTGCAACCCTTCAGGTCTTGCCTTTGTGTTACGACCACCTTCATCTGAATAACAACTTTTCGGTGGGTCCAATCGTTGTAACCAATGGTTGGTGTAAGTCATGGGAGCTGGAGATCTAAAAGAAAAGTCACTTCTTCTCCTTTACCAGTGGATGCCAAAGATGGCAAAAGACCTTGGTGTAGATGTGGGCTGGGCGATGCTGTTTAACTTGGATGATACTCATGCGTTCCACATTGAGGTTTACAATCCAAGCAGTAAAGCCCAAATTTTTTCTGCAGAAGAAAGTGAGGAAGATGATGCTGAAGAAGATGGTGATGATGATGATGATGCTGAGGAAGATGGTGATGGTGGTGATGATGATGATTTGATGTTGATTTTGATGATGGTAATGATGACGATGAGGGAAAGGTTTCATTTGTTGACCCCCTTGCGCTAAAACTTGTAAGTATTAGGCTTAGATAGTTTATGCAATTTTTAATTTTAAGTTTCCAATACCTATTTATTACTGTTAGTTATGGTCATTTTTGAAATTGTTATGTCTTGATTTTTATGTAGCAATTTCCAGAGGATTTTACAGAGAAGGATGGTTTAGATTCATTGGAAGAGATGCAGGTCAGAATTCCTCCCGTTTACACAAGGATGTTGAAGGTGAAGGCGGAGCATGTAGAAGGCCGAAGTAGGTATAGTCTGCAGGGGTGGGCCCGTGTTGTTGTGTTTGGGGCCGGTTTGTATTCGGCACTAGGCACAAATTACAAATTCACATTTATCAAGAAAAAGAATATGTTGTTTGTTACACGCGAAGGCTCAAACTATGTTTTGTACACTAAAATTTGAAACATTATAATTTTGTTATGTTATTGTTGAATGGTTAAAAAACCAAGCATAAAAATGTAAAGGCACATGAGATTATGACAGCACGGTGTGGATAATATTGTTGATAGACCGAATTTTGTGTTCTGATTTCCCGTTTTGAGGAGAGGTGTAGGGACAAGAAAAACTAAAAATGATTCTGTAATAAGTTTTTCATAAACTTCTACGAAAAATATATAAAAAAACATTTACAAAATCAAAATTGTAAAAACATGAAAAATAAAACAGCTGTTATTTCAAACAGCTGCTCTTTCTTTAATAACTTCTGAAAATTTCAAATTGGTGGATGTAAAAACATTAACTGACATTTGTGTTTCATCCAGCTTTTTAACCCTAGATTTCAGGCTATTAAAAAAATATTAAACCCTATGAACGTCTCATTCTAAACCTTTTCCCACACTCGATTGAAGATGAAAATCCGTTGATTCTTCTCTTACTTACTCGCGATCATGGCCATTCGACCTACTCACAACCTGCGTCCATATCTCACAAAATTGGAGGATCATCCACAATATCACCAAATGATCAATTTGACAACCGATTCCCCATATCACAAAGCTCTTACAGTTAACCTACCAATCTATTTGACTATTGTTGAAAAGTTTTGGAAAAATGCTAGGGTTATCAAAGACGAAAAACACAACATCATTTCGATTATGTCAGACATTGGTTCAAAATCACTTACAATAACTCGTGAGATCCTCATAACAAGCTTAGAGCATGGTGATGCTGACGGTGTTGACCAATTTACAAAATATCTCATGCATATTGAATTCATTGAGAGAGGTTATCTTGGTCAAATAACCCCAACAACTTTGGATGAAGCTGTAACATTTCTGATTTTCATTATCTGTATTTCAATTCAATGTGATACATTTCAAATCAAATTCTAATACACTGATTTGTTCTATTCGTACCAACAATTAAATACTATGTTTCAATGCAAATTCGCAAATTTTACACGAGTATATCCTATTAAATTCTACATAAGTTCATATTTATACAAATCTGTCAATACTGAAATTTGCAAGGACTGATTTTATAAATTAACAAGAAACCCTAATAGGCATGGTCGCGCCTCATTCTGGCACGGTCGCGCGCCTTGCTTTTGAAGGGTCGCGCCCGGTGCCTTGGCACGGTCGCGCCTCACGTCAGTTGAAACGTAAATGCAGTTTTAAACGCAGAATCGTTTGAATTCCGTAAGCGTTCTACACGTCTCAACTATTAACGACCATTATTGAGGTCTTAAACTCCCGCATTATCTCGAATTAAACTCCATTATGGGTATTCATTTCAAAACCGCCGACCTCATTATCATACCACTCGAATCCGATCATTTGGAATTGTTTCTGCGCAAACAAACTACTCCTACACCTCGTACGAACCTCTGTTAAGCTCTCACGTATTCCATTTTGTCCGGAGACGAAGTCGGAGTCGCCGGAAATTCAAGCCGGAACACATCACAGTCGAGCACTATCAATCCATCATCTATCTTGGTAATTGAAACCTCCTACACTTTCGTTTCAGTCTATAGATCAAAAGCCCCAACCTGATTTGGGCTTGCAATAGCGACTTTAACATGAACCCGAATGCGTTTCCAGTTTAATCGATAACTATGCTAGACCCTATTATAATTCAATTAGTTTATATGGTTAAATTCGCAACAGGTTACTCATCAAAAGCCCTATGATTTCCAACATTAATATCATAAGATTTAAGCAATTCGTTTCTGTTTTAGAACAGACACGGTCGCGCTAATCTCCTAGCGCGGTCGTGCTTCATGAGACACGATCGTGCCAATACTAGCGCGGTCGTGCCTCACACACTCAGACCCGGTCGTGCCCCTTAGCTAGACTTGGTCGTGCCTCAGAACCCTAGACACGGTCATACCTGGCCCAGACACGGTGGTGCCTAGTGAACAGCTTAGTTATGCATTATGTTTGATCAACACGGTCGTGCCCTGACTAGCACGGTCGCGCCCGTGGTCCTAGCACGATCGTGCCTTGTCCCAAGCACGGTGTGTGTGTGAGAAAATCTTGGCAGAATACTAAAATTTATATTTTAAAATCAATAAACATTCCAAATGAATTTTCAAATAAAAATAATTGATTTTATAAAGATTTATATTAACCTTACTTAAAAAAATCAAATACCTATTTCTAAAACATATAGAAGTTATACATTTAAATCTACAAAATTATATTTACACATATTTATAAAAATAGATTAACAAAAGTTATTTAGTAAATCTATATTTAATATAAAACGCTCAGTACATCTTTATCACTAAATGACTAAGTACATATTTTTATAAATAAATAAACAAAGCAACAATTATCTATTTAATTTATATTTAAACATTATTTTTCATAACTAAATGAATGAATAATAATTACTTTTGGTTATTTAGTTATTCCAAACTCAAACCTAAATTTTATACAACACCATTCAAGTACAAACCACTAACACCTACAACTTCAATTTCTTATACACCATCTAATTCAACCCAAGACTTAGACATAGACTATTATGCACACTATTAATTCAATACATATTACACTCTAGGTTAACGTTGTGCATTACAAGGATCTCGTTTCTATCTAGTCACTCATGTTAACTACGCTTTTGAATCAAATGAGTATTACATAGCCCCTTTTACTCTTTTACACTTTTTGGGGTGGAACATGAACACTATACAAACTATTGCTTACATTTACACAAACTACACAAATACAAATCCTCTTTACATTCATGTGTGCAATTTGAGCTTTATGCCTGAGTGCCAGTTGTGCTAACTTTTGTGTGTAATTTATGTGCAATCATTAACTATTCAAGCCGACGGTAAACAATGATAGATCTATTGAGTCTGACAAACCCACCCAGATTGGGGTGATTGTTACCGACAACATAATTTTGCATGCTAGTTACAAAGGTTTGATTGTACTTGGTTACACAACAGCTGCTCTCCATAAATGACTTATTTTATCATGTTATGTAAGGATTTGTTTATTCATAATCTATATGCTATCTATATACAAACCTGTGTATGCTCACCAACTTTTTAGTTGACCTTATTTTATTCATGTTTCAGGTGCTAATATGTGAGTTTGATCAAGGCATGCTACACATAGGCTTTGGACTTAGTTAAATTTAATTAAAAACTATTATGTATTTCGTTTATGTACTTGTTTGAATTTGGTTGTGTTGAATTATTTGAAGTGAAATTTGATGATTAAAATATTGAAATCTAGTCAACCTTGTGCTCATGAACAGTCTACATGTCCCGCCCCGACGTTTCCGCCGTCGGTTGGGGTGTGACAGATTGGTATCAGAGCCTTGGTTATAAGGAACTAGGTTATTAGACACCCTTGACCTAGACTATAACTTTAGGACACCCACTTATGCCATGCTTCATGATTATATGATATGTACTACATGCTATGTGTTACATGCTTACTATGATTAGTTATTATCTCGTTTGATGCCTTACTTGTTAAAAATTCATGACTTATTAAGATATACTTAAATAATAATTAAAAAAACAATATCCCTACCTATACCCTAAAACCTCATAATATTCTTACCTACTCCTCTATCATCATCTACTTAGCATGTGGAAACTTCATGGATCTAAAACTATAAAAATCTTTTTATGTCCTCGTTAAGGTTTTTAAACTTGTTAATTATTTGAGGACACGTGCAATCTGGAAGGGTGACACCTGTATTCTGGTTTTTCTGTCTAGGAAAGCATTTCGCATAAATCCCAATCAACCGAGGGACCCGTATGCTTTCTTGGGAATTCCCGGGATGAGTGTTTACTTATAGGCTAAAGCAAACAACTTTCATAAGTTCTTACATCTTTTCTTGTGTTGTGCAAATCTGTAGAATGCCTCCCCGTCATGCTACCGTGACCAACAACAACACCGACATTGCTGCTATCCTTGCACAACTTGTAACTCAACTCACCCAAGCTAATGGAGCCATTAATGGTACCCATGGAACTAATGGTGGTGGTGGTGCCAACCCATTACAATGCACCTTCAAACACTTCAACTCATGTAATCCTCTTAAGTTCTATGGTACCGAAGGGGCTACGGGACTGATTCAATGGTTCGAAAGTATTGAGAATACCTTCCTCAATAGTGACTGCCTCGATAAATTTCGTGTTCGTCATGCCACAAGTGTCTTACAAAAACGGGCACTCACGTGGTGGAATGGGGAAAAGAGAACTAGAGGCGTGGAAGTAGCAATGGCCTTACCTTGGGATGAGGTTAAAAGGCTAATGACCGAAGAATTTTGTCCTCGAAATGAGGTAAAGAAACTGGAAGCCGAGTTTTGGGATCTTGCCCAAGATGGTGGTGAAAGTCTAGCTTATACAACTCGGTTCCATGAGTTGAGTATCCTTGTGCCCCATATGGTCACACCTCTATCCCGTTGCATTGAGAAGTATATTGCTGGATTACCTAGGAAAATTCAAGATACTTTCTTAGGGAGAAATCCCGCAACACTCGAAGATGCTATCCGCTTATCTGCCACATTAACCGACAACCATGTGAAAGCAGAAACTCTGACTAGAAAAGGCACCAAGAAAGTTCCCGATGCCACAACCCCTCCCGTACACATCAAAGAAGCCACAACTGAACCCTCTCGTAATAATAAGAAATGAAAGGCTAGAAACTATGCTATGGTCACTCCTGCTATCCCTGTTAACCAAGCTGCGCCTATGGTTCAAGCACCAGCCAAAAAGCCATATGTTGGGATCTACCCACTCTGTGCCACATGCAACTATCACCATCTCCAAAACATTCCATGTCGCCTTTGCACTCACTGTGGGAAATATGGCAATACAGTCAATGTTTGTAGAGCCAAAGCACTTGCAGGCCAAGTCAACCCACCAAACCGAACCAACCCCCAAGTGGCTAACCAAGGTATTCTCGTTATTGCAAATGGGCGTGTTTGTTATGAATGTGGTAACCCGAATCATTTTCGTGACCAGTGCCCAAGGTTCACCAATGCTAGACAAGGCGGAGCTCGTGGGCGTGCTTTCAACATAAACGCCAATGAAGCTCAAGCCAACAATGATGTGGTCAACGGTACGTTCCTTGTTAATAGTCAATATGCCTCCATTTTATTTGATACTGGTGCCGATAAAAGTTTTGTGTCACTTAACTTTGAACCCTTACATGGAAAGACACGATCCCAATTAGAGAAAACCTTCACCGTCGAAGTAGCAAATGGTGACTCTCTTACAATTGACTCTGTTATCCACGACTTCTCTCTAGAACTTAATGATCATACATTTCCAATCAACCTTGTACCAATGCCACTAGGAAGTTTTGATATCATCATAGGCATGGATTGGCTATCAAATCATCATGCCGAAGTTATCTGTTTCGAGAAGTGCATCCGAGTACCTCTACCGTCGGGAGAAACGTTAAGGGTCTTTGGTGAAAAGCCTTGCAAAGGACTCAAGTTAATGTCATGCACTACCGCCCAAAAGTACTTACGAAAGAAGTACGTGGCCTTCTTAGCTCATGTTGTTTAAAAGGATGTCAAAGAGAAGAGAATCCAAGACATTCCCATTATTCAGGATTTTCCTGAAGTATTTCCCGAAGATCTATCCGGTCTTCCACCCTTTCGACAAGTAGAATTTCGTATTGACCTTATACCCGGAGCTAACCCCATGGCTAGAGCTCCTTATCGTCTTGCACCTTCTGAAATGCAAGAACTTGCAAGTCATCTCCAAGAGCTCTCCGACAAGGGCTTCATTCGTCCAAGTCATTCACCGTGGGGTGCACCCGTCTTATTCATCAAGAAGAAGGATGGATCATTCCGCATCTGTATTGACTACCGCGAACTCAACAAGCTTACCATCAAAAACTGTTATCCCTTGCCTAGAATTGATGATCTCTTCAATCAACTTCAAGGTTCTACTTGCTTCTCGAAGATTGATCTTCGATCTGGTTATCACCAACTCCGTGTACAAGAGGGAGATATTTCAAAGACTGCCTTTCGAACAAGGTATGGTCACTACGAGTTCATGGTCATGCCTTTTGGACTAACCAATGCACCCGCGGTCTTCATGGACCTCATGAATCATGTGTGCAAACCGTGCCTTGATAAATTTGTGATCGTCTTCATTGACGATATCTTAATCTACTCCAAGACTAAAGCCGACCATGAGCAACACCTTAGACTGGTTTTGGACCTCTTGAGGAAGGAACAACTATATGCCAAATTCTCCAAATGTGAATTTTGTCTAAAGGAAGTTCAATTTCTTGGTCATATCGTCAACGACAAGGGAGTTCATGTTGACCCTGCTAAGATCGAATCGGTTAAGAATTGGAATGCCCTGAAGACCCCCACCGAAGTTCATTCATTTCTTGGTCTTGCGGGATATTATCGTCGATTCATTTCAAATTTCTCTAAGATTGCTGTTCCTCTCACCGCTTTAACCCACAAGGGTAAAACCTTATGAATGGGGACCAAAACAAGAAGAAGCTTTCTAAACTCTCAAGCAAAAGTTGTGCAATGCTCCTATTTTGACTCTCCCTGATGGGAATGATGATCTAGTTGTCTACTGTGATGCTTCCAACCAAGGTCTCGGTTGTGTCCTCATGCAACGAGGCAAAGTAATCGCTTATGCATCAAGGCAACTTAAGATTCATGAGAAGAATTATATGACGCACGACCTTGAGTTGGGTGCGGTCGTATTCGCATTGAAGATTTGGAGACATTACCTCTATGGCACAAAGTGTGTGGTGTTCACCGACCACAAAAATCTCCAACACATCTTCAACCAAAAGGAACTCAATATGAGGCAACGAAGTTGTGTTAAACTCCTTAACGACTATGACTCCGAGATTCGTTACCATCCCGGCAAAGCGAATGTTGTAGCCGACGCTTTGAGTCGAAAGGACCATGTCATGCTTCAATGTGTCTGAATTCCAACCGACATTCAAAATCGCATCTTAGAAGCTCAACACGTCTCAGTCACCGAGGGTAACATGTACGAGGAAAGGTCGTGTGGTGTTGAACTCCAGCTTGAACCGAAACCCAATGGCTTACTTTATTACTTAAACCGAATTTGGGTTCCCGATGAACTCCGTTCATTTCTTATGAACGAGGCTCACAAGACTCATTATTCTATTCATCCTGGTGCGGATAAAATGTACCAAGATCTTCGCCAACAATATTGGTAGCCCGGTATGAAGAAAGACATTGCTCTCTATGTTGCCAAATGTCTAACTTGCTCCAAAGTCAAAGCCGAACACCAACGTCCTTCCGGTTTGCTTGAACAACCAGAAATTCCCATGTGGAAATGGGAAAATTTAGCTATGGACTTCATTACCAAACTCCCTCGCACCTCAAGTGGTTATGATAACATTTGGGTGATCATTGACCGTCTCACCAAATCTGCTCATTTCTTGCCTATCCGTGAAGACTATCGGGTTGAGAAACTAGCCCGAATTTACATTGATGAAATTGTGAGCCGTCACGGTGTTCCCTTAAACATAATCTCCGATAGAGATGCTCGGTTCACCTCTCGTTTTTGGCAATCTCTCCAAACTGTTCTTAGTACACGATTGGATTTGAGCACGGCCTACCATCCCCAAACTGATTGTCAGACCGAGCGAACAATCCAAACTTTTGCGGATATGCTTAGCGCTTGTGTAATTGATTTTGGTGGAAATTAGGATTCACATCTATCCCTAATCGAGTTCTCTTACAATAATAGCTACCACACGAGTATCAACATGGCTTCATTTGAAGCTCTCTATGGTCGCAAGTGTCGTTCTCCTATCTGTTGGAACGAGATTGGTGAAGCACAAATCATCGGTCCCGAGCTAATTCAAGAAACATCCAACAAGATTATCCAAATCCGTGACAACATTCGAGTAGCGAGAAGTCGGCAAAAGAGTTATGCTGGCAAACGACGAAAACCCTTGGAATTCCAAGTCGGTGACCTTGTTCTTCTAAAGGTGTCTCCGTGGAAGGGTGTAATCCGCTTTGGAAAGAAAGGCAAGTTAGCACCTCGCTATGTGGGTCCATTCAAGATCCTCGAAAGGATTGTGAAAGTGGCTTACAAACTCGACTTACCTCCATCACCTGGCAATGTGCATCCTACTTTTCACGTGTCTAATCTGAAGAAATGTCTTGCTGATGAGAATCTTCACATACCTCTTGACGACATGCATATTGAAGAAACGACGCACTTCGTTGAGAGACCAGTGGAAATCATGGATCGTGAGGTCAAGCAGCTCAAGCGAAGCCGTATTCCTATTGTCAAAGTTCGTTGGGAATCTAAATGTGGTCCTGAGTTTACTTGGGAACGAGAGGACCAAATGAAGCTCAAGTACCCCTATCTCTTCACTGATGCCGTCACCCCCACTAGCTAAATTTCGGGACGAAATTCCCTCAACATGGGGATACTGTAACATTTCTAATTTTCATTATCTGTATTTCAATTCAATGTGATACATTTCAAATCCAATTCTAATACACTGATTTGTTCTATTCGTACCAACAATTAAATACTATGTTTCAATGCAAATCCGCAAATTTTACACGATTATATCCTATTAAATTCTACATAAGTTCATACTTATACAAATATGTCAATACTGAAATTTGCAAGGACTGATTTTATAAATTAACAAGAAACCCTAATAGGCACGGTCGCGCCTCGTTCTGGCACGGTCGCGCCAAGTGCCTTGGCACGGTCGCGCGCCATGCTTTGGAACGGTCACGCCCGGTGCCTTGGCACGGTCGCGCCTCATATAGGTACGGTCGCGCCTCGCGTCAGTTGAAACGTAAATGCAGTTTTAAACGCAGAATCGTTTGAATTCCGTAACCATTCTACACGTCTCAACTATTAACGACCATTATTGAGGTCTTAAACTCCCGCATTATCTCGAATTAAACTCCATTATGGGTATTCATTTCAAAACCGCCGACCTCATTATAATACCACTCGAATCCGATCATTTGGAATTGTTTCTACGCAAACAAACTACTCCCACTCCTCGTACGAACCTCTGTCAAGCTCTCGCGTATTCCATTTTGTCCGGAGACGAAGTCGGAGTCGCCGAAAATTCAAGCCGGAACACATCACAGTCGAGCACTATCAATCCGTCATCTATCCTGGTAATTGAAACCTCCTACACTTTCGTTTCAGTCTATAGATCAAAAGCCCCAACCTGATTTGGGCTTGCAATAGCGACTTTAACATGAACCCGAATCTAGGGCTCATGCGTTTTCAGTTTAATCGATAACAATGCTAGACCCTATTATAATTCAATTAGTTTATATGGTTAAATTCGCAACACGTTACTCATCAAAAGCCCTATAATTTCCAACATTAATATCATAAGATTTAAGCAATTCGTTTCTGTTTTAGAACAGACACGGTCGCGCTAATCTCCTAGCGAGGTCCTACTTCATGAGACACGGTCGTGCCAATACCAGCGCGGTCGTGCCTCACACACTCAGACCCGGTCGTACCCCTTGGCTAGACTTGGTCGTGCCTCAGAACCCTAGACATGGTCATGCCTGGCCCAGACACGGTCGTGCCTAGTGAACAACTTATTATACCTTCTGTTTGATCAACACGGTCGCGCCCGTGGTCCTAGCACGATCGTGCCTTGTCCCAAGCACGGTGTGTGTGTGAGAAAATCTTGGCAGAATACTAAAATTTATATTTTAAAATCAATAAACATTCCAAATGAATTTTCAAATAAAAATAATTGATTTTATAAAGATTTATATTAACTTTACTTAAAAAAATCAAATGCCTATTTCTAAAACAAATAGAAGTTGTACATTTAAATCTACAAAATTATATTTACACATATTTATAAAAATAGATTAACAAAAGTTATTTAGTAAATCTATATTTAATATAAAACACTCGGTACATCTTTATCACTAAATGACTAAGTACATATTTTTATAAATAAATAAACAAAGCAACAATTATCTATTTAATTTATATTTAAACATTATTTTTCATAACTAAATGAATGAATAATAATTATTTTTGGTTATTTAGTTATTCCAAACTCAAACCTAAATTTTATACAACACCATTCAAGTACAAACCACTAACAGCTACAACTTCAATTCCTTATACACACATCCAATTCAACCCTAGACTTAAACATAGACTATTATGCACACTATTAATTCAATACATATTACACTCTAGGTTAACGTTGTGTATTACAAGGATCTCGTTTCTATCTAGTCTCTTGTGTTAACTACGCTTTTGAATCAAGTGAGTATTACATAGCCCCTTTTACTCTTTTACACTTTTTGGGGTGGAACATGAACACTATACAAACTATTGCTTACATTTACACAAACTACACAAATACAAATCCTCTTTACATTCATGTGTGCAATTTGAGCTTTATGCCTGAGTGCTAGTTGTGCTAACTTTTTTATGCAATTTATGTGCAATCATTAACTATTCAAGCCGATGGTAAACAATGATAGATCTATTGAGTCTGACAAACCCACCCAGATTGGGGTGATTGTTACCGATAACACAATTTTGCATGTCCCGCCCCGACGTTTCCGCCGTCGGTTGGGGTGTGACAGAAGGTATATGTTCTGCAAGTTTAAAATTCCTTTTTCGTACACTTATGGTATGTTTTTCATGGAAGAGTGGTACATGGAATGAAATTCCATTAAATACTCAATACGTGGCTTATGCCATTTTAACACGGTAAAGCTTCAATGTTTAAAAAATAATTTTTAAAGACATGTGTTCCAACACTACTTCACACATAAAAAATTTGATGTACCCTAGACTTGTTATGCCATATATTCAAAAGGAATTGCATGAAAACATTTACAAAAGGGGTAAATTGGTTACCATTAAATCTCTTGAAAAACAAACTTTTACATGGATGGAATCAACAAAACACATTTTGGTTGATTAGGATGAGCCAGCACAACAAAATGAGCCTACTGCTCCTGCTAACCAAAGGGAAGAACCTATCCCTGATTTGGAACCCATAGCAGAAATCCTAAGGAAGATAAAATCTAAATCCAAAGCCACATCTAGAGAGCTGATGTATTACTTGAACATCATACTCAAAATCCATCTCCCATAACTGACTCTTTTCACTACTCACCACCACCACAAACTTCACCCTTACATATGTTGATTGATGCAATCAGTGAGGGTACATCTCATGAGGATTTCTCAAGTGGAGCAGCTACTACAGTTGTAGAAACAATAGTTTCATATCTGGTTAGTAGTTACATAGCTAAGACTCCCTTGAGGGTAACAACTGTTGAGTCCACAATAGTTCACTCTACAACTATGGGAAGTCCCCATGACCAATACAAAGGGCATCTGCACCCATTGACATCGAACATGTTCATGTCACAGGGACAGATACAACCAATTCAAGTGGGAATCCAGCTGATCCTATTAACTTAGGTGATCGATTAAGATATAGGGAATTGACGGAGAGAATGTCCAACGTAGAGGCTTCTTGCTCAACAATTAAAGAAACTCTTACCAAGAAGCATTCTATTGAAACTCCAAGTCAAGAAAACACAACTTTGTTAGATTCCATCAAGAAAGAGTTTGAGTCTTCAATAAACAAAGCGATTTCCCAATCAAGCTTCCAACTCCTGAAGAATTGACTCCAATCATATGGATAATTCTCTAAAAGAGAATCAAAAGGCACTGGATAATTCTCTAAAATTACACATGAAGGCTATGAGAAATTATGTTGATACAAGATACAAGGACACACATGCAGATGTAAGTGTAATAAGAACACAGTTAGAACAATTAACTGGTGTTACACCACCTCCTCCTAAATTCCCAGATGATGATGCCCAAAAGCAAAAGAAACAAGATAAGAAAGCAGACTACTCTAAAGCAGAGAAAGCATAAGAAGCTGCAAAAGAAAAGGAAATGTTAAGAAAAAATAGAGTGGCAGAATCTGCAGCCGTTGTCAGACAGAGAATTGAAGAACATGTTGAAAAAGGTAATCAAGGTTCATCAAATACTTCAGGTACAGGAACAAAGATTAAAGTAAGATCTGCAAGAAAACATGTTGTAAAGAAAAGTGTTGAACCTGGAGTCAAAAGTCCTGCTCCTAAACATGCAGCTGAAGCCTTAAACAAATTTGAAAGAACGGGTCCAACAGTAAACACACAATCTACACCACCACAAACAACTGGAGTTAAAAGGCCCACTCCTGAAACTACTGCTACAAGTGCTGTTGTAACAAAAGCACTTTTTCCAGTAGTTGAGCCTTCAAAAGATACTGAAATGACTGAGACTACAACGTAGAGTACAACTACTTTTGTACCAACTTTAGTGCCAACAACAATTTCAAGTTCAACAGCATTTCCAGAAAATACCAAAAATACACCTAAAAGAAGGAAGATGGGGGTATATGAAAGTGATGAAGATGAGGCTACTCCAAATGGACAAAAAAAATTGCCACTAGCAACTACACAACCTCCACCAACATCACTTCCCATCATGAGCTTAAATCAAGAAGTTCTCCAATTCTTTGACCCACCTTCTTCTGGACAATTAGTGTTTCCCTCATTGGCAAACATCATGACTTCTTATACAATACCAAAGAATATGGAGGAATACATTATCATAAAAGCAAAAACAAATTCAAGATTATGTTGTAGTAAAGTGTAAAGGCATGTCTGATAAAGAGACCAAACAGATCTTACAAAGGAATTGTTGATCATCAGAGACCTAGAAGACTTTTCCTTTCGTAAATGTCAAGAACTTTCAAATGCAACAATCACAGATTCCAATCTACATGCAACATTAAAAAAAGATTATATTGATTGCATCATGCAGAATAAGAAGTACACTGCAAAAAGTGGTCAGTATCTAGAATAGACCATAAAAGCATTATAAGGAGAAATCATGAGGATTAGTAAAATGATGGAACACCCTTCTAGTGCACAAACACCACCAAATTAGAAAGCATGCAGAACAAATACTAGTGTTAATAAGGCACTCAAAATGAAGAGAATGAAGTATTAAATGATAGAAGCAAAGATGGATCAACCTGCTACAATTAAAATATGGAATGAGACTAAAACTTTTGAAAAATACAAGAGTTTGGAAGAACTCAGAAATAAGTTTCTTGAAAAGGTGCCACCCAAGCCAGTCTACAATGATGAAGCTCTACCAATAAGAACCTTGTTGAATCCAACTGAGCCTCCAACTACAAACCAAATCTCAGCTGCAGCTAGATCATACTTTGCAGGACTAAAAAACCAAAAAGAACCAGCTCTTGATCAAGTTGCTGCAGATGTGAAGATCATCATGTATGAATCTCTGAGGATGGACAAGTGGCTGGACCTAGCTAGATCATAACTGATATGTACAAGAACTGATGTTTTTTAGTTTGATGTATCTTTGCAAATGGTCAAATATTGGTCAGTAGATGGTAAATGGTCAGTATATGGTCACATGGTCAACTGTTATGTTTTTGGATTTCAGTATATGGTCAATTGTGCAACTGTTATGTCTTTGTTTTTATTTATATTAGTTTGATTTATAGAAGACCTAGTGAGGTTAACTGCTGGTGAGGTTGTTCTCCCAAAACTAGCAGTTGTGTCTATTTGAAATTAAAATGGTCAAATGGTCAACTGTTATCAATTGCTGCAATTGTAGACCAATTGCAAATTGTCAGTATATGGTCAACTGTTATCAATATATGTTCAAATGGTATGCAATTGCTGCAATTGTAGACCAATTGCAAATGGTCAAATATTGGTCAGTATATGGTAAATGGTCAATATATGGTCAACTAGTCAACTGTTATGTCTTTGGATTTCAGGATATGGTCAACTGTGCAACTGCTATTTCTTTGGTCTGATTTATATTAGTTTGATTTATCTTTGCAATTGGTCAATTGTTAGCAGTATATGGTCAAATGGTATGCAATTGCTGCAATTATAGACCAATTGCAAATGGTCAAATATTAGTCAGCATATGGTAAATGGTCAAATGGTCAATATATGGTCAAATGGTCAGTATATGGTCAAATGGTATGCAATTGTGTCTAGCTTTATTTTACTGTAGTTTCCTAATGAGAAACTACATTGCATTGCATCAACCAAATACACAATCAATACAATTAAATAACAAAACAAGGATCACATGCATCAACCAAATACCAAAAAACGGATGTATTATATATAACCATATTTGTTTATGAAAAATACATAATAACATACATAAATTCAAAACTATATCACTATGACCTAGCATCAGATAAAAAATCATCATCCTCAGATGTGGACCATGTATCTCCTTGACTGTGCTCGCATGGTATCCTCCTCTGCCCAAACTGAGCATCAGAGTTGAAGGTGGAGTCCTGCTCCCTAACAAGGTAGAGGGAGGGTTTAGTAGCATCCCTCCCGTGAAAGGCCACAACCCTCATATCATTGTCACTGTACACTTCAACTGCATACTCCAATGAAAAGGTTTGGGGTCCTGAAAAAGGTGGTGAAATACTCAGCCGTCGTGTAACCTAGATCTTTAACCATATGGTTAATATCTTTGTACAAGAAGAGATCAATGTTGACGTAGTCAACAAAGCTCTCAACGCCGCTAGCGTATTCCAGCAGCTTTCTAGTGGGAGTGGCTCTAAAGTGGCCCTTGTGGTGGATCTTGAGCGTGAAGGGCCTCAGATTACCTGAAATTTAAACATTAGGTTATACATTTTACCATAAAAAACTCAACTTTAAGAATACTATACCCTGGTAGTGTGGTGTTGCACCACTAGTTGCCCGAACTCTCCATTGCGCCGCCATTTGAGCCTTTTTTTTGTTTCGAGAGAAGGGCGATAAAGGTTTTTTGGTTGAATGAAAACTTTATTTGGTGAATTGGTATTTACAGGAGGGTGCGCCCGGTTGATCATTTTCCTCTGACAGTTTGAATTTGGCGCCAGGAAGTGGAAAGACGATAATTAATTGGCCACACGCATAATTAACCGTGTCCATTGATTACTTTTAGCCATACATAAAACGTTTAACCGTGTCCATTGACTACTTTTAGCCACACATAAAACGTTTAACCGTGACCATTGATTACTTTTAGCCACACAAAATAAGTGTAACCGTGACTATAAAATACTTATAGTTATAACTATTTAAACACACGTGGCTAATAAACACTACTATATATCTTTGTATTAGCTTTTAGCCACATCATCAAACAAAAACAATGGCGGTTCATCACATTTAGCCACTGCTTTTGTTTCATTTACTAATTGCAAAACACTATTCTTTGGTCACATAAGCTAAAAATAAGTGGCCATATCTATTAGCTCTTAGCCAGATCACTAAAAGTATACTATGGCAGTTCGTCACATGTGGCCACACTATTCAAGAGTGGCTAGTAGATGTCACATTTTTGTTTTAAAGTGTGGCAAATAAATGTGTTTTTGGTCACATGAATAGAAATTAAACAAATACCATAACAATTGGTCACATTTGGCCACACTTTTCTATTGTGGCTACTAAATGTCACAGTTTTTTCTTAAAGTGTGGCAAATAGATGTGTTTTTGGTCACATGAAACAAATATTGTGGTCGTAGATCACATTTGGCCACACTTTCTAGTGTGGCTACCAAATGTTATAGTTTTTTTCAAAAAATGTGGCTAATAGATATGTTTTTGGTCACATGTGTCAAAAAACAAACAAATACTATGGTCGTAGATCACATTTGGCCACACTTTTATAGTGTGACTACTAAATGTCACAGTTTTTTCTTAAAGTGTTGCTAAAGGTTTTAAACTGTTATACATTGGTCACATGAATAATAAAATGTGTGGCCAAAAGTAGGATATAAGGTTTTGAAATATGATTAATGACCTTTAGCCACACATTTAATCGATAGTGTGGCAGGGCGTTTTTTGAATATGTGTGGCCGTAGGTCACTTTTGGCATAGTGATCCAACTAAGATTGCTTACATTCGTTCTGATACTTATACATACCGGGAACGACGTGATGCTTCATTGAAACGTCGCATCAACGTACTTCTAAACCCTCATACTAGATATAGACATCAAACATACTTTAAACTATTTACAATCCAACCCATCAACGTTTTATAGGATCGGTGTTTCTCTAAAATACTACAAGATGGTTCTGCTTGTAGTTGAAATTGGCGGAAACAATAACAACTAACTATGTAAGAACAATGTAAGAATAGATGAAATAAACTTTCAAGCTCAGTGTATTTCAGTCTTAACTATTTACAAGGTAGCAAAAGCTCATTCAAGCATTTTGACAAGTGAGAACGCCTAATACATATACAGAGCTACATACTCCGTAGAATCAATACAAATCACTGATTCTAAGGATAAGATTAAACACAGACCGTTGATCCTATTATTTACATGAAATAATCTATTATTGGCTATAAAGACGTATGATGATGAAAGGCCCATCCTGAATAGCCCAAGGACACGGCTAACAGACCCCTTAAAGGGACCTACACGGCTGACGTGTAAGGGACAAAAAGAATGAGGAAAGGTTTCCACCAAAACAGAGGAGATGTCACCATCATTCGGTTACCTTGGGGCAAGAGAAAGATGCTAGGGAAGGAGGCCTATAACTAACGGTCACTCCAGAGATATAGGGCCATTCATTCATGTATAATCATCAATGGTGTAAACTTGAACATCAATATAAAGGAGTAGTGATTATAATCTTTCCACCATCATCCTATTGAGTCTTTCTTAACTCTTTAGGCTACTAATATAAAGACAAGTGCAAATACAAAAGATGTAGATATCGAGTGAAGCTCTTGCTGATTCACTGGTGAATTGAGCCTTTAGATGAAATGGTGTGCGCACTAACATTTGCACCAATCACAAGACTCCTGTGGATTATACTGTTAGTGGGAAAAGATTCATCAGTTGCAAGTGTGCTGTCAGTTGCAGATAAGGTCTATCCCTAACATATTTGTTAATCCACAACACATTTGCTCTATCAACAGCAAAACTGTCATCAGAAGTGGAATTCTTCTATTAGCAACAGATTTGTTCTATAAGTTGCAAGTTGTTATATCAGTAGCAAGTTAGTCTATCCATAGTAAGATTGTAACTATCAGCAGAGTTGAACTATCAACAGATAAATTGAACTGTCAGCAACATTTGTACTTAGACAATTTTGGAGCCATCATCCTTAAGGTCTTACAATCTCCCCTAGGCTGATGCTACCAAAACTTCTATTTTTGTTCTTCAATAATCTGCATGTTCTTGATAATTCTTGCCATTTCCAAACCTCTTAGATCTTTACTTAGGTTATCCAATGGCAGATTTGATAGAGTATTGATGCCAACTTTAGGGACTCTTATTATAGACTTTCTTAGATAGATAGCTTTAGCTCCTCCTCCTCTTGTCACTATGAACTAATTTGTGTTAGCCTTGTACCTCCAATGTGTGATTGGGAAGTATTTGGAGATTGGTTATGCATCAACAACTTCTACTTAGGTTAGGTTTAACACCAACTTCATTCTCAGCATCAGATGTTCACCTTCATTAGTGGAAGGCTTGTTTAATTCTCCAAGAAATATAATTCTTTTCAAATCTTGTACTTGAAGCTTCACTACATCTTCCATTAACTTGTAGAAGTACTACTTCTTTTTTATTTTATTTTTCCTCTTATAACTTCAAACCAACTATCTCGAGAGTTGTAGAATGTAACACCTTGAAAATTCCTAAAGAAATAGGGACTAAAGTTGCCAAAAATTCAAAGGTGAGGGGCTAATAAGAGTATAGTTCTACGTACAAGGACCAAAAGTGAAAATTCTAAAATTTAGATGGTAGCGGACCGCTACCAAAGAGCATAACGGTCCACTACGTGGGGAGGAAGGCTGCAATGATGACACGCCACGTGTCTGCTGACTAGCGGATGAATTCTGATGCATGGTAACCCTTTCATGGACCGCTATCTAGACCCTAACGGTTCACTACGGAGGAAAGGGGGCTGGCGGACCGCTGCCACTTAGCTTAACGATCCGTTACGTGCTCCCGAAGCAAAGCTTTTGCGACTGGAGGCGGTAGTGAACCGCCACCACCTTAGGTAATTGATAGCGTGATTTATGTGTATAAATACATATTCATATATATAAATATACATGATGTGTTGCAAAACACATGTCTTTATCCTTTTGTATTTGTGGGTTTTAGATAGTTTTGTATTCGTTTTCTTTCGTTTTTGTTTCTTTCTGATTTCGGGTTATGTTTACAGGTGCTCGTGTGCTAAAGTAGCAGAATTGAAGTATTAAAACCTGGAGAATCTGAGCACACGAGGAGAGAGGTTGAAAAGAAGGAAAATAATTTAAAAAGTTGGAAAAATGGGTCTTCGCGGTACGCGAAGAGTATGTCTTAGAAGCTCGCGTACGCGAGAAAGTTGAATTTGGGCCCCGACTATTTTGGCCTTCGCGGTATGGGAAGGGCCTGGATGTTTGTCTTGAGGTACGCGACGAATAGGAAATCCATGAAAAAAACCCTACATTAGATTATTAAAAGATTTGAACGGCCATTATTCATGGAGTTCGACAATTATCCATCAGAGCAGGGTTTTTGGGCGATTTTGGAAGAGTAGGAAGCTTTTGGATCCATAGTTTGAAGTTTGAGAGATCGAATCAGTTAGAATTAAATCGTTCGGTTTTGATTAGTCATATTCTAGTATTCAATCAGTTAATTGACACCATGTTTGTTACTTTTACTACTGATTTTATGATCTTGATCATGGTTGTTGGCTAAAACTCTTATACTACCTGGGTTCTTGATGAATGTTTGGCAAAGTTTAGACTTTTATCGATTTTTGGATCTTTGTGTGTGATTGATACTATTGTAGCAGATCTGAATTTAATTGTTTGATGAATATGCATGCTTAGTTCTGATTATTTATGATTAATTGTTCCGTATGCATCGTTGTGAATGTCGTTCATGTATGGATGCGTATTAGGCTTACTTTGTGTTTGTGATTCGTTTGTGGTTTGCTGGACGTCAGTAACCATAGGAATAGTGATGAGTAATCTATTAGAATTGATTGTTCTTCTTATATAGATACCCGAAAGGTGATAGATAATCGGTTAGTCCTCGATGTTAGAGTTCTGAGTGTAAACTATCTCAAAGGAAGTTCCCTTAGGGTTTCCGGTGTCGTTTCTAATTCGTGTCAAATTGGTTGTTTTCAGATTACTCCATGCATCTTTGATTTATTGAGACAGTGAAACTGAAAAGTGATATGTTTGTAGGGTTCTTTAGTATAGTTGATGAGACCGAGAGGTAATCCGAACCACTTGTGAGCATAATATCCCTTAGGTTTCCTTCTGGTCACATCCTGAGAGTGATTAGGAATCCGTTAGATAGTTTGAGGGTGTCATATCTTAGGATCCCAGTTCCATCACATCTTCCATAACCGATAGAAGTCCAATCTTAGCAAACATAATTCGTAACCCGGGTAGTGCTTTCCCCGTTATTGATTTCATCCAAGTCTTTTGCTTAATAGTTAACTGTCTTTAGTAGTCTTCTTTATCATTACTTTTGAGTTTAGTAGTTAATCATAGTTCGTAGATTCCCCCCCCAAACCAAACCAAACCAAATATTCTAGTTCTAGTCAGAGTCTAGTTTTAGTTAGATTCAGTGTCTCACGGGTTCGATATCTGGACTTCCATTGGGATGTGTTGCAATTGATAGGTTCACTTTCCTGTCTTTGTGGTCTAGTTTATAGGAGTGTCTAGAGTTTAACTAGAGTGTCTGTAACATCCCAGAAATCTAAATAGAGATGGTTTAGGCTAGCGGATGACCCGACTCTGTGTGAACTAAGAGAGGACGTCGGGACCGTGGTTAGAGGTGCGTTTAGCTACCAAACTAAACCCAGATAGTCGTTTTTAGAGCATCCAAGATGGAAACGCAATTAACAAAATAGGAGGGACCCGGAATGAAACCTTCTACCCTTTAAAAGCAATTTTAAGAGTAAACCCTTGGCCTCATTCGGCCTAGGTGGTGTCGCGCGGCAACAGGGAGAACGACGAAGGGAAGGGACGCCGACGACGTTGGTTTGGCATTGGTTTCGAGCCGGAACTTCACGTTAAAGCAAGGTAATCCTCGTACAATGTTTTCTTATCATGTTTGTTTACGTTGTGGGTTGAGAAACCCAATTAGGGTTTAGGTGTTTGTTTACGGAGATCAAAGGATAGATGGGGACGGTAGTCGACTGTCGTGACGGTTACGAAGGTAGCAAAAAGAGGCAACAGTGAAGCGGTAGTGGCGCACGACGGCGGGGGAGTGTGGCTGTGGCATGAAGTGGATCACGGTGAGGGTGGCCGGTAGCGGGACGTAGCAGGGATGACCAAGGTGGCGGGCTGCGGCGGTCAGGCGACTAGGATGGGGGTGTTGACAGTAAGCCGAGGGTTAAAAGGATGGTTCACGGTGGCGGGCAACCCGATGGTGCACGGTGGAGGGCCTCCTAGGGCTACCAATGAGGAGGATGGTGCTTGGCTGATTAGAATTAGGCTTAGACGAGGAGGACGATGATGGTGCTTGAAGGGAACAGTGAAGCATGTGATGACGCGTGGTTGTAGTTCATGTTGGTGGTGGTTTACAGTGGTAAACGGGGAAGAATGTGGGATCAGGTTACACCCGATTAGGTTTTGTGATCATGAAGTTTGCATGTGGAGCTGGACATGCATGGGGATCTCGGCTCGTGAACGTCTGACCTACAAGTCTAAGGCTTTGCGTGGCGCGTGAACATGCATGCATGCGGGTACAGACGGGTCCGGGATGAACTGATCCAAGCAGACACGTGGATTAGGGTTCTTGCATGATTTTTGGGGTTGTGTAGATGAGACAATTATCAAGAACATTTATGTTTTTAAGTAGTGATACATGTTGGAACGTACTCTGACCATGTGATCGTACGTTGGCAGGTTCGGGTTCGTACATGGAGACCTTTGCAGTTCTATAATTGGATCTTCATATCTAGTGAGTTTCTAATCCCCTTATTTAAATGATTTTAATGTTTTGGGGCTATCGTACATACATTCAAGACGTGTTTTATTACATTAATTGTGTATCGAGCTTCGGGGTCTAACCCGACGAGTTTATGAAGTTAATTATTTAAATATGGGCTAAGGGACTAAATGTTACCCTTAATACGTGTAGTTAAAGGTGTGTGTATAGTCACGGGTCATATAGTGACTTAGCAAGGGTGAGCCGGGATTGTAGTAAACGGGTCGTACGGGTACCACTAGGAAGTGTCACAGGGTGTGAAAGTACGTGGTATATGCTTAATTAATGAGATATAGTATTTGTATGTGTGTTGCAATATTAGTAGTGTATTGTATTACAAGTTAGTAGGGGTGAGTCAGGATATAAGCTAAACGCTTATGAATACGTGTAGGATATCTTATCCTAGGGCTAGGTGTGAAGTGCAGGTGCCGTTAATGAATCATGTATATAGAGTATATTGTTATGTGATTATACATGTGTTGTGTGCATTGTGTCGTTGTCCTTGTGACACGGCGGGTAATGTGTTTGCATTGTATCATTATGACATGGCAAACGGGATTATGGAGGACCAAGTCCTTCTGTAGGTCACCAAAGGTGATGATGTCCAACAGGACAGTGATGAGCTCAGGGTGTGTCGAACGTCCTGACGAGGGTAACCCTGACGAGCATGCAGTAATGAGGTATGTGTTTTAGTGCTTATGTATTTGTGTTAAATTGCATACAAGTGTTGAGTTATATTTATTGTGCTTGAGACAGTATTAATGTGATGAGTAGAGTTAGATTGGCCGTCGTGCCAGGATTGTGATGTGATGTTCATAACGATTATGTCAGTTGATTTGTAAGAGCCTTGGTCAAGGCTATGTAAGTTGAGGTCTAGGAGATTGTTGTGTTAACCAAGTGTCGAGTTTATACATGTAATTGAAGATGAGTTATTATGGGATGAGTCTTGGGTAATGAGCTACTATGGGATATCGGGAGATCACAGGGGTTATCTATTTGTTAATGAATTGTGGACCTATTTAATAAGGACCGTGGGTCCTGAGTAAAGTTTAAATAACTTTTGAGATGAGTTGGATTTTAATTAAACTAAACTATTAGAACTCACTCAGCGTAGCTGACTTTGTGTGTGTGATAGATTGTTTTACAGGTAGGCGTTGCGTTGACATATCTTGGCTTGGGAGCGGTGCTACTTGAATTGGTGTGCAAGCATTCGTGAGGTAACTTGATGACATTAAATACCAATTAATGTTTTTAGAAAGACTTCCGCTGTAGTTTAATATATATCTAAAATGAGTATTTTCTAGGGAATAACCCGTTATGAGAACCAACTGTAGGGTGCCTGATTTGGGGCCTTACAAGTTGGTATCAGAGCCGAGGTTTAAGAGAAAACTGGTGTTTTTATAAAAATAAAATGCCTTAATTTAAAATGAAAATGGGACGAGGGTGAAACGAATGCCACCATGAGTAACCGCAAGCCAACAGGTACGTCTTTCGAGTTGAGCAACAATTATTATTTACCATTTGTGTGTTGTTACACTAGGTAAAGTAATCGGTGTGAGTAAATGATTTATGGTTCCGTGTGGGATCATGTAGTGTGGTATGCATTGTAGTATTATGTAGAACAACTTGAGACTGTGTGGTGAGATTGAATGAGACTATATTGTGAGTTGAGTAATGTGGAATAGCATTAGTTGTAACTATGTGAGATAGTTTGGTACGTCGATGTGATTTAGTGATTTTGTGTGTAACCTTGAATGGTGTGATATTGTGATAAAGATGATGACTTGCTAGATTATTGTGTGGTGCTATGAGAGTTGTGTAGGGTGCATGTGCATCCGGGGTGTATGAAAGATAGAAAGATAGTGTGAATATGATAGGGAAGGTTTAGAATTCGAGCAGTAATGTGGCCCACCAAATTGCATTTGATCACCGTAATTTGGCAGTCTATGATTACTCTCATATTCTGAATTTGACCCCATAGTAATCACTCCAATGTTCTATCTTGTGCAGGTACTGATGGCTAAGACAAAGCGTACCAGATCTGTCAGATGGGGAGCTCCGGCTGGCGGAGAAGCAGATCGTCAGGACAAACAGGCGGTGACTGTAGACAAGAAGGACAGTAACATAGAAGTGGTGTTGGCACTTCCCGCGTCAAGTGTGACTAGAGCTGAGGATGGCTGCGTCTCGCGTGGTGCTGAAACTAGAGTGACAGGATGGAAAAGGAGGGCCGTGTCGGCAGTACGTGATTTCCTTCCAGGATGTGGACCTGTATGGCTGAAAGATCGACCACGTGCGTCAGCTAAGAGAGCTCTATTTCAAGAGGATCCAATTATTGACACAGAGTTCGATGAGGAAGAACCAGAGGAGGACGCATCAGACACACCTAATGTGGTCCCGTAGTAATCGTGCGAGCGTTGTTTGAGACGTTGAACTTCTAGATGACTTTTGGATGTGACGGTTGTCATGAGAGATTGTGGGGTGATTTAACATTTTGAGTGATTAGACGTTTACGTGGTGTGATGATTATTTCAGATATTGACTATTTGATTTTGACATTGAGTGCGAGTTATACCGCGAGATGATTTGGGTATGATAAATGATAGTTGCATGTGTGATATCTTGTTATGGGCGATGCAGTGTTAATTATGTGTGATTATGTGATTACCTTTGAACAACGTGATTTCATACTAAATGTATTCTTTGATGTGATGCTATGACTTAATTGATTAGACTATATGAATAGACCAGTGTAGTCCTGAGTTTTGATTAATTGGGTGTGTTTAAGGTCTTAAGATAGTGTCACCTATGTGTTATGCTTAGGTGATGTGTGAAGTGCAAGAGGGTGTGTTTAGCCGTACCATGATATTTAATGCCCTTATATTTTCAGGCATAGATTTTTGCGAGGTAAATGTTCGGTGCTTAAGGACATGAAAGTGTTTGTGAATAAACTTTTATGTCATTAATTGAGTATGAGTCATTTGTGTCACGTACTTAATAGTCATGGAGGGAGATCAAGCGTAAGCTTGATATTGTGTCTAGAATTAGTCAGGCGGGAGATCAAGTGTAAGCTTGATATGGTGTTGACTTTTGTCAACAGATTATTGTGTCCGACGGCAGTCATGCGGGAGATCGTGTTTGCTTGTGCCTTTGGGCCAGACAACATGATATACTTGTGTGTCTATAGGTGACAAGTTCATATTGTATGCATGTAGATGCAACTAGATTCAGCTAGTTGTGTATGTGCACTTGGTGCGAGTTAAAAGGTTGAGTTACTAGTACATGTGTAGAACATTGTGTGTTCTGCAATTATGTGTGTTGGTGTGTATCCTTATAGTACACGCTTAATCATGCATAGGATGGATGGTCAGTGTGAACAAGTATAACATTTCTATCTTGAAGATTTTCTTGACATGGATACATCGAGGTGATCCGAGGAGTTTTGATGTCTTTCTAGGCGACCAGTGAGATGCTCTTATGAGATACCTATGCTCATATCTCGGGAATTCAGAGCACGAAGACAATGGATGGAGCTGCAAGAGTAGATGATGAAGGCGTTTACATGGACGCTTGACCGAGAATGTTCATGATGAGATCAAGGTGATGACGCTGAAGATATCAGCACGAAGTTAACAAGACGACAAATAGCTGAGGCTTGTGAGCAGGCGGACTTCATGTTCTTACATGATAAATGAGATGCGGTCGGGGATCGCATAGTAATGGTAGAGGAACCTAGAGAAAGGTGAAACTTAGGAGGGGCACGTGCAAGATTGCATGTAAGTGACAAAGAAGGATATGTCTACGCTGTTAAATCCAAGACCAGCTTAATATGAGCTCCTGTGGAGCATTTATGGAAAGCAAGCGCTTAGAGGATTGAAACGAACACGACAAAGGCATATGAGCCTTGAGAAACATCGAGAGCTATTGAAGATGGCCCTAGTGTTGGGTGTATGTGCAAGTCTAAGGGACGTATTGAATGCTTGATAACGAAGTAAGGAGATACTACGCTAAAGAAATTTTGTGTAGACCAGGGTAGCTTTGTACGAGCTCCTGAACATCATTAAAGAAAGACATTAGTGATGACCTTATGGGTAGGGCAATGGGCTAGAGTTTGAGAAATCATCGTACGACGGTGATCAAGGTGTGAGGCGAGAAGTACGACTACTTCACGTTGGAAGGACGACGAATGAATCCATCCATGAAAGTCAAGGAACCTACTTGGGAGGGTGATCGTCGGAATGATGAGACGTTTAGGATTATACGAGAGACAAAGGAAATTGTGCTCGTGAACAGGAATGAAACATGACCAGTGAGAGGACAATTGGTAGTGTTGTTCTACATAGCACTAGGAATGGTACATATGATGTTGTTAAGAACGGTAAGAGCAACGAGTCAGTGTCAAGATGAATGTTGGCACCAAAAGATTTAAGAGCAACGTGTCAGTGTCATAGACTTGTAACATCCCAGAAATCTAAATAGAGATAGTTCGGGCTAGCGGACGACCCGACTCTGTGTGAACTAATGAAGGACGTCGGGACTGTGGTTAGAGGTGCGTTTAGCTACCAAACTAAACCTGGATATTCATTTTTAGAGCATCCGAAATGGAAATGCAGTTAACAAAATAGGAGGGACCTGAAATGAAACCTTCTACCCTTTAAAAGCAAGTTTAAGAGTAAACCCTAGGCCTCATTCGGCCTACGTGGTGTCGCGCGGCAACAAGGAGAACGACGAAGGGAAGGGACGCCGACGGTGTTGGTTTGGCAGTGGTTTCGAGCGGGAACTTCACGTCAAGGCAAGGTAATCCTCGTACAATGTTTTCTTATCATGTTTGTTTGTGTTAGGGGTGAGAAACCCGATTAGGGTTTGGGAGTTTGTTTGTGGAGATCAAAGGATAGATGGGGATGGTAGTTGACTATGGTGACGGTCACGGAGGTAGCAAGAAGAGGCAACAGTGAAGCGGTAGTGACGCGCGACGGCGGGGGTGTGTGGCTGCGACATGAAGTGGATCACGGTGAGGGTGGCCGGTAGCGGGACGCAGCAGGGATGACGAAGGTGGCGGGCAGGCGACTAGGATGGGGGTGTTGACAGCAAGGCAAAGGTTAAAAGGGTGGTTCACGGCGGCGGGCAACCCGGTGGTGCTCAGTGGAGGGCCGCCTAAGGCTGCCAACGAGGAGGATGGTGCTTGGCCGATTAGAATTAGGCTTAGACGAGGAAGACGATGACGGTGCTTGAAGGGAACGGTGAAGCCTGTGATGATGCGTGGTTGTAGTTCATGATGGTGGTGTTTCACGGTGGTGAAAGAGGAAGAATGTGGGATCGGGTTACACCCGATTAGGGTTTGTGATAATGGGGTTTGCATGTGGAGTTGGACGTGCATGGGGATCTCGGCTCGTGAACGTGTGACCTACAAGTCTAAGGCTTTGCGTGGCATGTGAACATGCATGCATGTAGGTCAAGACGGGTCCGGGATGAACTGATCCAAGCAAACACATGGATTAGGGGTTTTTGCATGATTGATGGGGTTGTGTGGATGAGACAATTATCGGGAACATTTATGTTTAAGTAGTGACACATGTTGGAACGTACTCTGACCATGTGATCTTACGTTGGCAGGTTCGGGTTCGTACAAGGAGACCTTTGCAGTTCGAGAATTGGATCTTCATATCCAGTGAGTTTCTAATCCCCTTTTTTAAATGATTTTCATGTTTTGGGGCTATCGTACATACATTCAAGATGGGTTTTATTACATTAATTGTGTAACAAGCTTCGGGGTCTAACCCGACGAGTTTATAAAGTTAATTATTTAAATATGGGCTAAGGAATAGATGTTACCCTTAATACGTGTAGGTTAAAGGTGGTGTATGGTCACAGGTAGTATAGTGACTTAGCAAGGGTGAGTCGGGATTGTAGTAAACAAGTCGTACGGGTACCACAGGGTGTGAATGTACGTGGTATATGCTTAATTAATGAGATATAGTATTTCTATGTGTGCTGCTATATTAGCAGTGTATTGTGTTACGAGTTAGTCGAGATGAGTCGGGATATAAGCTAAACGCTTATGAATACGTGTAAGATATCTTATCCTAGGGCTAGGTGTGAAGTGTAGGTGCAGTTAATGAATCATGTATATAGAGTATATTGTTATGTGATTATACATGTGTTGTGTGCATTGTGTCGTTGTCCTTGTGACACGGCGGGTAATGTGTTTGCATTGTGCCATTATGACATGGCAAACGGGATTGTGGAGGACTAAGTCCTTCGGGAGGTCACCAAAGGTGATGATGTCCAACAGGACAGTGATGAGCTCGGGGTATGTCGAACGCCCTTACGAGGGTAACCCTGACGAGGGTGCAGTAATGAGGTATGTGTTTGTGTGCTTATGTATTTGTGTTAAATTGCATACAAGCGTTGAGTTATATTTATTGTGCTTGAGACAGTATTAATGTGATGAGTAGAGTTAGATTGGCTGTGGTGCCAGGATTGTGATGTGATGTTCATAACAATTATGTCAGTTGATTTGTAAGAGCCTTGGTCAAGGCTGAGTAAGTTGAGGTCTAGGGGATTGTTGTGTTAACCAAGTGTCGAGTTAATACATGTACTTGAAGATGAGTTATTATGGGATGAGTCTTGGGTAATGAGCTACTATGGGATATTGGGAGATAAAAGGGGTTATCTATTTGTTAATGAATTGTGGACCTATTTTATAAGGACCGTGGGTCCTAAGTAAAGTTTAAATAACTTTTGAGACGAGTTGGATTTTAATTAAACTAAACTATTAGAACTCACTCAGCGTAGCTGACTTTGTGTGTGCGATAGATTGTTTTGCAGGTAGGCGTTGCGTTAACATATCTTGGCTTGGGAGCTGTGCTACTCGGATTGATGTGCAAGCATTCGTGAGGTAACTTGATGACATTAAATACCAATTAATGTTTTTAGAAGGACTTCCGATGTAGTTTAATATATCTAAAATGAGAATTTTCAAGGGAATAACCTGTTATGAGAACCAACTGTAGGGTGCCTGGTTTGGGGCCTTACAGTGTCTAGGTTAGTTTTGTGTTTAGTTTTTATAGACCGTTTGACCGACATCAAGTTTTTGGCACCGTTGCCGAGGACACTTGGCAATAGCAAAATTAGCGTTTATTAGTTCTTTGTTTGGTTTTTGTTTTTATTTTTACTTTGTGTTTAGTCTAATTCAGTAGTTTATTTTCTCTTGCTTGCTTTCTTTCTTTGTCTTAATTGCTACTTGTGAGTGTCTTAGTTAGAGTCTTTCCTTTGTTCTTAGTTCATCTTGTTTTTCCTTGGTTTTCTGTTCCAGTTTATGCAACACACTTGCTCACAAGGATCACCCAATTTCACTTCTTATTCAGAGCCTGAGCGGGAGCTTCACGAGCACAGCTGTAAGTTCTGTGAACGTTTGAGTGATCTTGTCGAGAAAAAGGTACGCATTCCGATTCCTATTGCTGATATGGGTGACTCTAATCCACCTCCTAGACGTACCATCCACCAGAGGGCATGTGATGGTTTCACGGGTGCTAGGTCTTCTATCACCCATCCTACTGTGCCTAACACTAATAATTGGCAGATTCCATATCATGTAATGAACACCATCAGTAACTCTACTCAGTTCCATGGACTCGAGGATGAGGATGGGCCCGGACATCTGTCCCGCTTTGCGCGTAGTTGCGATACCTTTCGCATTACTGGTGTCACTGATGACGCTATCCTTTTGCGTCTTTCCCCGTTCACTCTCTCTGGTCGTTCTTCCACTTGGTTGGATGCCCTGCCCCAGAATTCCATTACCACTTGGAGGATCTGCAGGCCAAGTTCTTGAAGAGGTACTATCCACCGTCTAAGGGACCAGATCCACTCCTTCCGCATGGACCCCGATGAGCCTTACCACATGGCGTGGGAGCGGTTCAACACTCTGCTTAGTAGGTGCCCCCAGCATATCCTTTCTGATTGGGCATTAGTTGAGAAATTCTATAATGGTCTGACTTTTGAGAAGCAGCAAATGTTCAATACTACTGCAGGGGGCCACATCATGGATAAGAAGGAGCCGAGTGAGTGCGAGGAGATGTTTGAGAGCTTTGCTCTAGCCGAGAAACAACAACAATCTACTAGGAATTCCATTCCTAGTGCTAGGAAACCCACTTATTCCACTTGAGGTGTGCATCAGGTCACTTCTGATACTAGCATGGCTGCTGCACTTGCAGCTATGGCCAAGGAGATCAAAGAGCTGAAGATGAGTGCTCAAAAGTGTGAGGTGTGCAGAGGAGGGCATGACACCATTGATTGCCCGGTGAGTCAGCATGAGCAGGTGGATTTCTTGGGGAATCACATACCCCATTTGTTTAACTCGGGATAGAAAAACCAGCCCAACTTCAGTTGGAGATCTGGCGGGAACCCACCAGGGTTTCAACCCCATCAGAATCAGTATGGTGGTGGAGATGGAGGACAGAGTTCTGGTAGGAGTGGGAGTGAGATGAAGATTGAGGAGATATTGGCTACCTAGACTCAGATGCTTGCTCAGCTAGTGAGCACGGATTAGGAGACTTAGAATAAGTTGAAGGAGCATGATAAATTACTGAGGAGTCAACAGCCTGCATTCTTAGATCTGCAGCGTACAGTGGGAGACATTGTGCGACAACTGACTGACATACAAGGAGGTTCCTTTTCGGGTGGTACTGAGACCAACCCAAAATCCAATCTGAAGGCGATGAGAACCCTTAGTGGCAAATGAGGAAGAGCCGGTAGATGAGGAGATAGAGATGGAGACCCCTGGAGGGGCGCATGAGAGGCGAGTCCCATCAAGTAAAGCGCCCAATAGTGAGTCTCCGCTAAGAAGGAAGTAGAAGAGAAGGGTGAAGAGAAGAAGAAGATTCCTAACATTGATCTTAGCCGTGTTCCATATCCTTCTCGCCTGATGCAACATAAATATGCTAAGGATTATGGACACTTTCTGGAGCCGTTTAAGCAGCTAAAAATCAATCTGCCTTTTGTTGAAGCCCTCCAACATATGACTAAATATGCTAAATACCTTAAAGATCTTCTATCCTATAGGAAGAAGCTGGAGGAGCTTTCAACTGTCACTCTTAAAGAAAGATGTTATGCGGTGGTCCAGAACAAGCTGCTAGAGAAATTAGCAGATCCGGGTGTCTTCACGATCCCATGTCTGTTTGGTAGCTCGACTGTGCACCACGCGTTGGCCGATATAGGCGCTAGCATCAACCTGATGCAATATTCTCTCTTCGAGAAGCTAGGCCTTGGAGATCCGGTCCCTACGCTCATGTGCATATCTTTGGCCGACCGTTCAGTCAAGTATCCATGGGGAATAGTGGAGAATCCGTTGGTATAAGTTGATAAGTTTGTTTTCCCCGTGTACTTCGTCATTCTTGATATGGAGGTCGATGATAGAGTCCCACTCATTCTGGGACGCCCCTTCTTGCGCACCGCCAAGGCATTGATTGTTGTCTTCGACGGTAAGATCACACTTCGTGTGGAAGATGAAAACGTCACCTTTGATGTCATGAAGTCGATGAAGAACTTTAGTGGTCAGGACGATTCCGTGTTCTTTCTAGACACCTTCATATCTTACATGGATCTTTGCCTAGACTATGTTTGTGGAGCTGACCTACTTAACACGCAACACCTGGATGAGGAGAACCAGGAGGTTGGGACTGATGTTCTTCCTGAGCACAGCCCGAGCCACCGGCTAGTAAGCCTCCAGAGTACCCCGGAGGTGTTTGAGGTTAGTGAGAGTAACAAGGAGGAGGAGAAGCCCTCGGTTGAGGCACCACCACCCCTTGAGCTTAAGGAGCTACCCTCCCATTTGGAGTATGCTTTCTTGGATGGCGAGGCCGGTTTACCCGTCGTGATTTCTGCTGCACTGACGGAGGAGGAGAAGAAGAGGTTGATAGATGTGTTGAGGACACATAAACAGGCCATAGGATACTCATGGAGGATGAGCACAAGCCTGTTGTTCAACCTTAAAGGAGGCTTAACCGTAACATATCTGATGTGGTTAAGAAGGAGCTCCTAAAACTCCTTCATGCTGGATTGATATATCCTATTTCTGACTCGACATGGGTAAGCCCGATTCAGGTCGTCCCGAAGAAGGGTGGGATGTGATATGACGTAAATTATACATGTTTTGCACGCATAATTATCCACAAAATCATCGTATTTAGAGATAATATGATAATAATTGATTCCTAATCCACTCATTTGTGTTCCGATAGGATAATTGACCCGGATTTACAAAAACATGAAGAAAACACTCAAAATCAGGGTAAAATCAGCATTCGGGGGTCAATTGAACGAAACCGGAGGCAGGAAGTCAAACCAGAAGATCAAAAAGTCAACAGGGACCAGAAAAGGGCAATGCACGGTCGTGCATTGCCTTGCACAGTCGTGCAAACCCAATTCTGGGTCCCTGTACTCCCCTATACTACAAGATTGCGCACGTGAAAAAAATTGGTACTTTGCACGCCCGTGCAATCCAATGCATGGCCGTGCATTGTCAAAATCTTAGCCTATAAATAGCAAGCTCATTCTAGTGTTTTAGGTGTCCATTACCAAGAGGTGTGAAGGCCTTAGTGCTCTGCTAAGAGCCAGAACTCTCTTAGTTTTGGTCCGTTTTGACTTTTCTTTGTCTATTTTCTATTTCTAAGTCTTGTAACACGAAACGATTCTTCTTGTTCGAGCAAGCAAGAGACAACCTATACCCACTCTCCCTTGGTGTTGGAACATTTCCAAACATTATCTAAGGGTTAGTGGAGTCACTTGTATGGTCATTCATGGCTAGTTCTCTTGTGTTGCTCGAGTTGGTTGAACTTTACTTAATTAATGAAGTATTTTTAGTATGTTATGTTTTTAAATTCTTTACTATGAGTTATCTTAAACAGACAAGAATAAGTGATCTTTAAACCAATCTAATAATCTTAAATCTTATGAGTTACTTAAGCAAGACTTCTTGTTTGAGAAGCTTATTCGATGTTTGTACGGTCTATATACAAATCTTGGTGCTAGCATGCCCAGTTAGTATAGATTTAATATTATGGGTTGATTGGAGGTTTGGGTATTCCGCAGGCCATTTGAGCCCTAAACAGACCGGGCGGTTTGCGTCGGTAATTCTTTACTTCTCTCGTATCGGCTTGCAGAGGACTGCTAGCAGGAGCCATGGGGTTTGGTCTTGAGAATGAAAGTCTTATTTATTTAAAAAAATATTTAAGAACATAATTTGTTAGATCCGAGCGTTCATAAAGTAGCTCTGAAGGGAGTTGCACATTTCGACTTTCTAAAGGAAGTTACAATACATGACGTACGTCAGTCATTGGATAATCTTAGTCCGAATAATGAATTGTTAGATACCGACGGACTTGAGACCCGGTTTAGGGTCCGTTATATTCATTAAGGAACAGTTGGCCGACCGTATCCACTGTTCCATTATGAAATACTAACTCCCCTATCGAAAGGGTTAGTATTAGTAACTATGACTAACCTTACTTTAAATATAACATTAATTAACAAGGGATAACAACTAGAGTAACACCTTAAACGGGATAACACTTCTAATTACATTTCTTATCTTTTTATTTTCCTTTTAAAACAAAACCCATTTTCCAACATATTATCCAGGTCATACAATAGCAAGGGTTGAGTATGGGATCCGTGTCCATGGTTCGATACTTGGTTCTTACCCATACTTTACTACGCTGCGATAGGTTTACTTGCCTATTGTGTGTGTATTTTGGTTGAAGTAATTATCATTTTAATTTATAAATTTAAAACCTGATTTTGTGTATCTCCAAATAGAATATATTTATTACTAAAACCACGCCATCAAGTTTTTGGTGTCGTTGCCAAGGATATATATATTTATATTTTTATCTACATATAAAACACACATCAAGTTTTTGGTGCCGTTGCCGTGGACACGGTAATTCGCCGAAATATCTAAGTCGTTGGACTGACTATTTATTTCTATTTTACTTTTGTTTTATTTCTACTTTATTTTTCATTTTGATTTTATCTTCATCTTTATTTTATTTTTGTTTTATTTATACTTTATTTTTCCTTTTATTTTTATTTTTCTTATTACTTTTGTTTTGGTACTTGTGCTAGCTAATCTATCTTTACAGAAACTTTTAAGGTTCGCAACCCAGGAATTATTGCTAAGAAAAATGAACGGATAAAAGTGCCGCCTTTCGAAAGAATTTTAAAATAGGCGTAACACTTTCGAACGGTTTTAAGTGTTTAGATTTTACTTTTCTCCTTATTTCCGATGATTACAAGCTCGATACTTTGAAATTGGATATCATGAAACAAGGTAAGTTTTCTAACATGAAATCGTGGTTTTAATGGTGACAATCTCCGTTGACCAATTTATTTTAATATTTTTTAATATTTTTTTATAAATTAGAACTTTATTAAATTCTAAATCATTTTTGATTACTCTATTAATTAAAAATTTATTTTAATTTATTTTTAAAAGTACTATTTTTAGTAAAAAAAAATAATTAAAATTGGTCAAACATGGGTGATGCACGGCCGTGCAACCCAATGCACGACCGTGCATTGGGCTTCATGCGCGTCTGGTGTTAAAATTGTAGAAAAATCACTTTTCTCTCAAAACCCCAACTCCGAAAACGCTCGAAACTCTCTGAAATCAACCAAAAACGCTTGATTTCTCACTGTTTCTCTTGATTTTTGCTTCCAATCTCTTCCCCGAGGTATGTAAACTTGTCCATTGTCAATTTTAGTGTAAATTATGCATCAAATGTGGCTAATCTTGTTCAAATGAGGCTAGGGTTTCTTTTTGAACTTTGGTTTGAATATGCTTGAATATGAACTCAATGCTTGATCTAGATGCATATTTGACTAGGTAGGATCATGATGTAACTCATTTTAGCCTTGTTTGGGTAGGATTTGTTTGATTTGTATGAATGAGTTTATGAATTTTGACTTGGTGTTCTTGAACTTGGAATTACAAATTGAAGCATGAATGTTGTTTGAATGTGTTTAGGTTTTAACATAATTGGTGGGAAATTGTTGATTAGTTGAATTAGGTCAAGAATTTTGGTGGGTTTGACTTTTCAAAAGTCAACACTTTGACCATCTATTTTGATAGTCAAATTACACCGTTGGAATTTGCGCCTTGCTCGATTGAATATAATTGACCATTTAAGGACCCGGGAAACATAACCGCGCCATAACCATGCACGAAATTGGGTTCCCCTTGTGCGGTCCAAATATTATATACATACATATTTTTATAAAAACATGATTCTTATCAAGTTTTTGGCACCAATATGCATCGTAATGTACATCATATCAAGTTTTTGGAGCTATTAGAATATATATGTTGGGTTATTCTTATGTACTAACTCCTTTAAATGGTGATTATGTAGCTCATGGCTGAGTCTTCTCGACAAGCGGGGCGAAAGAGAAGAAACACCCGATCAGGCCCTAGGTAGGGTTCATCCTCATCTGCCCACATGAGTGGCTCGCCATAGACTCCACCATCTCCTCCACCGCCTTTTAACCCGCAACCCATGCTAGAAGGGCCACAGGATTTGCACTCGTGGCTTATCTTTCACCCTAATGATGCCATCGAGGTCCATGCCTACCAAATCCTGCCTACATTACTGAGGTAAACCTTCGGGTCACACAAAACCATTTGCTACCCAACCTTGGAGGATATAAATCTCTTAGACAGTGCAGTTCCCCTGATCACAAAGCCATGGCAGAGATTCTTTGCTATCAGAGAAACAACCAACCATGAACTCACTCTTGAGTTCCTAGCATCCTTCCAATTCAATAGGCCAGTGGTAAGTATGGAAATGAATGATTGTGTGCGCTTCTGGATGGCTAGGCATTGGTATGAAATGTCACTGGCAGACTTTGGGGTAAAATGGGATTATATAGGCAAAGGGAGATTACAGAGCCGAAATTTACTGATAGTAAAGGGGGGTTCGCCGAGGGAGAAGCTTCAGCATTTTGGCATAGGATCGCATCTGGACCTTTTGACACGCACAGGCAAAAGAGCTAAAAGATCAGACATCCCCTCCACTGTTATCTGCACCGATGCATTATCCTTTTCATCAGGGGAAGAAAGGATAGCACGGGGTTGTGAGCGTTAGAGATCTCCTTCACTTACACTGCTTGATTGATGGGAGTCCTTGTAACTTGGCTTACAGGTTGGCCAAGTTCTTTACCAGAGCTACTGGCTACTGTTCCAACAGCCACATATTCGGTGGACCATACATTACTCACCTTGCTTCCTACCTAGGAGTCTTGTCTCATGTGCACCTCGGTATACTTATGGAAATGGACACACCCATTCTACCTGTTGGCACCCAAGTATTGATCAACATGCATATGATGAAGAAGTTCAATGGGGTGTACCGATTAGTAGGCCATCGGGGAAATATTTGGACTGGTGTAGTTGAAGAATCAGAGGACGAGGGAGCACCTATGGGACCACTGAGGCATCAAGGCCCAGGTATGTACCACATTACTGCTAACCCAGCAATGTTAGATTTAATGATCCGTATTGGTCCGCTAGGTCAGACGATGGACGGCATGCGGCTGGATTTTTACGATCATCTACAGGACCCGTATGCTCACCAACCACATCAGCAGCCTCCTGGCCCATACCAGCAGTGGCCTCGCCCGCCATATCAGTAGCAGCTTTCTCTTCCTTTTGCTTATATAGTTTGTGGTTCTTGAATTTTGACGTTGGTTGACTAGACACGATACCATTTTTACCGGTTACAGGAGTAACCGTTGACATGTTGGCACTTCCACCAACCTTATTCGGCCGCTTTATTAAGTGAATATTAGTTTAATTTTTCATTTTAGTACTTACTTTATGTGTTGAGAATTGCATAACATTACAGGTGATACAGATTTTGGTTCATGCCCGGAAATACGATCTAGTCAATGATGAGAATCGACTACACGCATGGAAATTACGTCTCATCATGGGAGTATTAGTTCACCACACTCTTATTATTCATGACACATATCATATTGCATACATTCATATAGTCAGAAACTAAGTGTGGGGTGGAACCCCGTTGATATTTTGGCTGCCAAATTTTGTCCTAAGTATTACGAGTGCATGACTAATAACTACCCAAACTATTGAATTAAAAGTTATATAGAAGTAATAAAAACATTTTCAAAAATAATATTAAAGCAAAAGTCTTAAAAATCATTTGGTAAAAACGAGCTTATAAAAGTAGCAATTTGGAATACCGTTGAAGTGAATCAAGGAAAAAAATAGGAAAGATTAGGAAGCACTACAGAAAGAAAGAAATAAGTTTATGCACATTTTTACTTTATTTCCCTTTACCTTCCGTTTCCATGTGAGAGATTTGAACCTATCCGAGCATTATCATGAACACATCAAGTTTTTGACGCCGTTGATTATTACATATTTCACATACTCATTTCATTTGTTAGAGTAATTGCTAATTATTGCTTTGCATGTTAGAACTTGTATAAAATATACATTTCAAGATCATGGACTAAAAGAATGCATGAAAATGATTAAGGCATTAGGATTAACCCATTTTCTTTAGCCTTTTCTTTTCTTTTACCTACCCTAAATATTATCGCCTCGTTAGCCCCTTTGAGCCTAAACCTTTTCGTTTCTAAACCCACATCTCAAAACCATTAAACCCGAAAAATTAGCCTTTTATCTTTTAACCCTTTTAGTTAAAAATCGACTTGGCTATGATTTAAAGAATGATCATCTGCCAAAAGATTATAGATCCGTCCTATGTTCGAAAAAAGAAACTCATAAAAAGAAGATTTGGTATGAAAAGAAGAACTATTGTGAAGATAAAAGGGTAACCAAAAGAAATTATTAAATCGCCCAACGTAGTGAAGAAATCTCATCAAAAGAAAATCAAACTTATTCAAAAAATTGGAGTATGCAAAGCTAATCAAAGTGGATGTATTAGGAAGAAACATCCGAATAATTCATGAAGAATTGATAGCAATGAATATTTCAACAATAAGAAGAAGTTGACATTCTTGAAGGAAGGGATTTGGTCTTGATGATCTGACCTTAAAAGAGTCCTTAGATTACTCACAATGTCTAATCTAAGTTGAATAACAGAATCATTTTTATTTTTATCATAAAGCCAAGTCAAATTTTCAACATTTAGCCACTATTCCCAAATACTTCCTACCCTAACCCTAAGCCAATCATTACAACCGTTTATAAAGTCCTCTTGATTTGTGCACATATTTTATGTCAAGTGATGGAGATTTGATTTCTATACAAGCCTATGATTATGCAAGCATTAATTATAGTATTGAGTGTTCTCCTTAACAAACTATATCTATATATTTAACCCGAGTGTTGAGTGAACATTTGTGAGACTGTAATTTTGTGCATAATCATAGTTCCATCAAATATGTTGGGCTTGCTACCCTATTGTGGAGAAACACTCGAAAGGTAAAACCACCAAATAATTGTTTTTAAAGAGGATTAACATTTAATCAATATCTTACTTCTATGGGTATATTCATGCATGAGTTTGCTTGAAGACAAGCAAAGTTTAAGTGTGGGGTATTATGATATGACGTAAATTATACATGTTTTGCACGCATAATTATCCACGAAATCATCAAAATTAGAGATAATATGATAATAATTGTTTCCTAATCCACTCATTTGTGTTTCGATAGGATAATTGACCCGGATTTACAAAAACATGAAGAAAACACTCAAAATCAGGGTAAAATCAGCATTCGAGGACCAATTGAACGAAACCGGACGCAGGAAGTCAAACCAGAAGATCAAAAAGTCATCAGCGACCGGACAAGGGCAATGCATGGCCGTGCATTGCCTTGCACGGTCGTGCAAACCCAATTTTGGGTCCCTGTACTACCAGATTCCGCACGTGAAAGAAATTGGTACTTTGCACGCCCGTGCAATCCAATGCACGACCGCACATTGCCAAAATCTTAGCCTAAAAATAGCAAGCTCATTCTAGTGTTTTAGGTGTCAATTACCGGTGTGAAGTCCTTAGTGCTCTGCTAAGAGCCGGAACTCTCTCGGTTTGGTCCGTTTTAGCTTTTCTTTGTTTATTTTCTATTTGTAAGTCTTATAACATGAAACGATTCTTCTTGTTTGAGCAAGAAAGAGACAACCTATACCCACTCTCCCTTGGTGTTGGAACACTTCCACACATTATCTAAGGGTTAGTGGAGTCACTTGTATGGTCATAACTGTCTAGTTCTCTTGTGTTGCTCGAGTTGGTTGAACTTTAATTAAATAATGAAGTATTTTTAGTATGTTATGTTTTTAAAGTCTTTACTATGTGTCATCTTAAAATGACAAGAATAAGTGATCTTTAAACCAATCTAATAATCTTAAATCTTGTGAGTTACTTAAGCAAGACTTCTTGTTTGGGAAGCTTATTCGATGTTTGTACGGTCTATATACAAATCTTGGTGCTAGCATGTCCAGTTTGTATAGATTTAATATTATGGGTTGATTGGAGGTTTGGGTATTCCGCAGGCCGTTTGAGCCCTAAACAGGCCGGGCGGTTTGTGTCGGTAATTCTTTACTTCTCTCGTATCGGCTTGCAGAGGACTTCTAGCGGGAGCCATGGGGTTTGGTCTTGAGAATGAAAGTCTTATTTATTTAAAAAATATTATAAGTAAAGACAACTATTTAAGAACATAATTTTTTAGGTCCGAGCGTTCATAAAGTAGCTCTGCAGGGAGTTGCGCATTCCGACTTTCCAAAGGAAGTTACAAGACAAGACGTACATCAGTCATTGGATAATCTTAGTCCGAATAATGAATTGTGAGATACCGACGGACTTGAGACCCCCCATTTAGGGTTCATTACAAGACATGACGTATCCACTATTCCGTCAAGAAATACTAACTCCCCTATCGAAAGGGTTAGTATTAGTAACTATGACCAACCTTACTTTAAATATAACATTATTTAACAATGGATAACAACTACAGTAACACCTTAAACGGGATAACACTTCTAATTACATTTCTTATCTTTTTATTTTCCTTTTAAAACAAAACCCATTTTCCAACTTATTATCCTAGTCAGACAATAGCAAGGGTTGACTACGGGATCCGTGTCCAATGTTCGATACTTGGTTCTTACCTATACTTTACTACGATGCGATATGTTCACTTGCCTATTGTGTGTGTATTTAGTTGAAGTAATTATTATTTTAATTTTTAAAACCTGATTTTGTGTGGCTTCAAATAGAACATATTTATTACTAAAACTACGCCATAAAGTTTTTGGTGTCGTTGCCAAGGATATAAATATATTTTTATATTTTTATCTACATATAAAACACACATCAGGATGACAGTTGTGACTAATGATAAGAATGAGTTAATCCCTACCAGAATAGTCACAGGTTGGAGAATGAGCATTAATTATAGGTGACTGAACGATGCCATAAGGAAGGATCACTTTCCTCTTCCTTTTATTAACTAGATGCTGGACTGCCTATCGGGGCAACAGTTCAACTATTTCCTTGACGGCTTCTTGGGTTATTTCCATATCCCTATTTCACCAGAGGATCAGGAGAAAACCACCTTTACATGCCCGTACGGTACCTTCACATACCGGCGTATGCCATTCGGGTTATGTAATGCTCCAGCCACCTTTCAGAGGTGCATGGTGGCCATCTTTCAGGAAATGATCGAGACTTCCATGGAAGTTTTCATGGATGATTTTTCTGTGTTCGAGACTTCGATCATTGCTTGCACAATCTAGAGAAGATGATTAGGAGATGCATAGAGACAAAGTTGATGCTTAACTGGGAGAAGTATCACTTCATGGTGACTGAGGGGATTGTGCTTAGGCACAAGGTTTCACGTGTTGGTATCAAAGTGGATAAAGAAAAGATTGAGACGATCAGTATGCTACCACCACCAACTAGTGTGAAATCAGTTCGGATTTTCTTGGGTCATGCGGGATTCTATAGACGATTCATTAAAGACTTTTCAAAGATAACCCGACCCGTGACACGCCTTCTTAAGAAAGACGTCCAGTTTGAGTTTGTTGTGGACTGTCTTAAGGCGTTTGAGTTCTTGAAGGAGCAGTTAGTCTGTGCTCCCATCTTGATAGCCTCCGACTGGAGCTTGCCTTTTGAGCTCATGTGTGATGCTAGTGATTATGCAGTCGGGGCAATTTTAGGCCAAATGAGAGATAAGCACTTCCACCCGATCTATTATGTAGTAAAACTCTTAATGATGCTCAAGAGAATTACACAACTACCGAAAAAGAGTTGTTAGCAGTGGTGTTCGCGTTTGATAAATTCTGATCCTATCTAGTGCTATCTAGGACCATCGTTTATACTAATCATGTGGCATTGCGATACCTTTTGCATCGGAAACTTTAGAGGGTCTTGCCCTCACATGGTGGAATGCACATGTCCAGATGCTACGTCTGGACATGGCCAATGCATCACAATGGGAAGATTTCAAGAACATGATGAAGGAAGAGTACTGTCCCAGGGATGAGATTCAGAAACTCGAGGGAGAATTCTGGAATCTGAAAATGGAGGGTTCTGAAATAGAACTCTACACTAGTCGCTTGCACGAGCTAGCGGGGATGTGTCCTCACATGGTCACACCACCCTACAAGCGGATAGAAATGTTCATCAGTGGATTAGTACCACAAATCCAGAGCATGGTTACTTCATCCAACCCCACTACCATCCAACAAACCATTCGTCTTGCTCACAAACTGATGGACCAAGCTGTTACCCAAGGGACACTACCTCCCAGAAAGTTAGCATCCAAGTCTATTGACAACAACAAGAGGAAGTTTGACAGTAGCAATAACAACAGGGGATTTCAGCTGAATCAGCCACAACAACACCAACAACGTAGGAACGAGCCTACGAAGAACTTCAACCAGTCGACCTCTTCGGGTCAGCATCAGAGTGGTTATACTGGGAGACACCCCAGGTGTAGCAAATGTAATTACCACCACCTCAGTTCTTGTGACAAAAGCCGTTGCCAGCGATGTGGCAAGGTGGGCCATGCTGCCAAAGACTGTAGAGGGGAATTACAAGCTAAGCAGCCCTTCCAATAACAGGGTTTTACCAAGGATTGTTTTGAATGTGGAAAAGAGGGACATTATTTCCGAAAGGATTGTCCACAATTAAAGAAGGGCGGCAACAACAACAACCACCAAGGCAATAATAACAACCAGGGAAATAATGGAGGGAATGGTGCAAAGGGGGAGCCTTTGTGCTAGGATCCGGAGAAGCCCGTTATGACCACAACGTGGTTACCGGCAAGTTCCTTCTAAACAACTATTTTGCTTCTGTACTATTTTACACTGGTGCTGATAGGAGTTTCATGACTAATAAACTTAGTAACCTACTAAGAAAAACCCCAACCCTGTTAGAGGACAAATACACTATAGAAATAGCAGAAAGCCAAATAATAGAAGCAACCCATGTTCTTAAGGGTTGTAAACTTGAACTGGCTAGTCATAAATTTGACAATGATCTCATGTCGGTAACACTCGGTAGTTTTGACGTGATTGTCGGAATGGACTGGTTATCTAAGACCCAAGCCGAGATTGTCTGTCGTGAGAAAATCGCTCGCGTTCCTCTTCCTGATGGAGAAACCCTCTCTGTCCAACGTGAAAGGAGTGGTGCTGTTATGGGCATCATATCTTTCATGAAAGCACAGAAATGTCTACGCAAAGGACATACTGCTATTTTGGCCCACGTCGCCGAGCAGCCATCTAAAGAAAAGAAGATTGAAGACATACCGATCGTTCGTGATAACCTGATGGTATTTCCTGAAGACTTGCTTGGTCTTCCACCATATCGACAGGTCGAGTTCCAAATTCATTTAGCACCCGGAGCAGCGCCTATACAGACTTGCACCTAGTGAGCTGCAAGAGTTATCGACACAACTGCGGGAGTTGTTAGATAAAGGTTTCATTCGACCAAGCTCATCTCCATGGGGAGCTCCAGTCCTATTTGTCAAGAAGAAGGACAGGACTTTCCGCATGTGCATCGATTACCGGGAACTGAACAAAGTGACGATCAAGAACCGTTATCCTCTACCCCGCATCGATGATCTTTTTGACCAACTCCAAGGATCAAGCTTCTACTCTAAGATAGATCTTAGATTCGGTTATCACCAGTTGAGAGTCCGAGAGGAGGACATCTCAAAGACGGTATTCAGGACTAGGTATGGTCACTATGAATTCATGGTCATGCCATTTGGACTAACCAACGCACCTGCGGTATTCATGGACCTCATGAACCGTGTGTGTAAACCCTACCTTGATCAGTTCGTCATTGTGTATATTGACGACATCCTCATCTATTCAAAGAATGAAGAAGAACAATAGGAGCATCTTCCTTTGATTCTGGAATTGCTAAGGAAAGAACAACTGTATGCAAAACTCTCTAAGTGCTAATTCTGGATTCGTGAAGTGCAATTTTTAGAACATGTAGTTAACGAGTCAGGAATACATGTTGACCCATCTAAAATAGAAGCAATCAAGAATAGGGCGGCACCGACAACGCCAACTGAGGTGCGACAATTTCTGGGATTGGCTGGTTATTACCGTCGTTTCATTGAGGGATTTTCCAAGATTGCACACCGCTCTGACCCAAAAGAGTAAACGTTATGACTGGGGTGATACCCAGGAATCAGCGTTCCAACTTTTGAAGCAGAAACTCTGCAGTGCACCCATCCTATCTCTTCCGGAGGGAACGGATGATTTTGTGGTTTATTGTGATGCATCAATTCAAGGACTTGGTTGTGTTCTGATGCAACGCGAGAAGGTCATAGCTTACGATTCTCGTCAGCTGAAAGAACATGAGAAAAACTACACGACTCATGACTTAGAGTTGGGAGCCGTAGTATTTGCACTGAAGATATGGACACATTACTTGTACGGTACCAAGTGAACAATTTACACCGATCACAAGAGTCTTCAGCATATATTTGAACAGAAAGAGCTAAACATGAGACAACAACGTTGGGTCGAACTTCTGAACGATTATGACTGTGCAATCAAATATCACCCGGGGAAGGCTAATGTGGTAGCCGATGCCCTGAGCCGTAAGGGAGCAAAACCCAAGCGAGTCCGAGCACTATAAGTTACCATACACAGCGGGTTACCCGACAAGATCCACAGTGCTCAGCTTGAAGCTTTAAAAGAGGAAAATCTACCTTCAGACGGTACACGAGGAATGGAACAACCAATGGAAGTTAAATAAGACGGCATTCGCTACTTCGCAGAGCGGATTTGGATTCCAGCGTATGGGAACTTAAGAGAACTGGTTATGGATGAAGCTCACAAGTCTCGATACTCTATTCATCCAGGTTCTGACAAGATGTACCATGACCTAAAGGTGTTATATTGGTGGCCGAAGATGAAGGCCGATATAGCCACCTACGTGAGCAAGTGCCTGACCTGCTCAAAGGTCAAGGTGGAATAACAAAAGCCTTCTAGTCTACTTCATTAACCAGAGATCCCAATATGGAAATGGGAGCAGATTTCTATGGAATTCATAACTAAACTACCCAGAACCCCTAGCAGATGCGACACCATCTGGGTGATCGTAGATCGCTTAACAAAATCTGCACACTTCCTTGCAGTCAAAGAAACCGACAAGATGGAAAAACTCACAAGTATTTATTTAAAGGAAGTAGTCTCTCGGAACGGTGTGCTAATATCAATCATTTCGGATTGAGACGCTAAATTCACCTCTCGGTTTTGGAAATCATTGCAAAAAGCCCTAGCACACGTCTAGACATGAGTACATCATATCATCCGCAAACCGATGGTCAAACGGAACGTACCATCCAATCCTTAGAGGACATGCTAGGAGCTTGTGTGATCGATTTCGATAATATCTGGGAGTCTCACTTACCTTTAGTGGAGTTCTCCTACAACAACAGTTACCACACTAGCATCAAGGCGGCACCATTCGAGGCATTGTACGAACGTAAATGCCGATCTCCTATCTGTTGGGCTGAAGTTGGGGATAGCCAACTTACGGGTCCTGAACTTGTGTATGAAACCTCTGAAAAGATCGTTCAAATCCGAAACCGTATGGAGGCAGCTCGTGATCGTCAAAAGAGCTACGCCGAAAAGAGTCGTAAATCGTTAGAGTTTCAAGTGGGCGACATGGTTTTACTCAAAGTCTCACCTTGGAAAGGTGTCATTCGCTTCGGGAAACGAGGCAAAATGAATCCTCGTAATGTTGGACCATTCAAGATAGTGAAGAGAATTGGCCTAGTAGCGTATCAAGAAGACCTACCCGAAGGAATCAGTGGTGTACACGACGTCTTTCACGTCTCGAACTTGAAGAAATGTCTAGCAGACGAAACACTCGCAGTTCCTCTTGTGGAACTACACATCGATGAACAATTGCGGTTCGTTGAAGAACCGCTAGAAATCATGGATAGGGAAATCAAAACGCTGAAATGCAGTAAAATCCCTATTATAAGAGTTCGTTGGAACTCGAAACGCGGACCCGAATACACGTGGGAGCGCGAGGATCAGATGATGCGCAAGTATTCTCATTTGTTTAAGCAATCCACGTCAAACTCTTAAGGTACTATTCTAATTTTGGGGACGAAAATTCTTTCAACTAGGGGATGATGTGACACCCTTAGAAATTTTTTTTATTTTAATTTTCGGGACAAAAATTCTTTCAACTAGGGGATGATGTGACAATCTGGACTTTTCCAGTTAACTCAGTTAGCTAAATCCAGTTAAATTCTAACTTGGTTTGCTTATCTCAAACTTCAAGGGTTAATTATGCCAATTCCCAAACTTATAAACCTGAAGCATAGGGACCAAACCGCTAATTAGCCTATTCTTGATTCTGTTTTACTTTCGGAAATTCGAACATGCGAATTTGATCAAATTCAAATCCCACGATCATTTTCTGTTTGATTTTGTAACTGATACACACGTCCCTGCCATAAACGACCATGAATGAGCGCTTAACATCACCGTTATACGCAAATTAAACTCTAATTATGTAGAATTAACTCGTAACCGCCGACCATCTTCATGAACACATAAAATTCGAGTAATTCACCTGTTAATTTCACAATTGAACACTCTGCACACAACAAACGAATCACTCTGAAGCTTGTACTCGCATCAACTTTGGCTAGATCAGGAACCAGTGACGCTAGAGACCAAGCTATACTCGATCGGCACCTGTTCTACTCGATCACCATCAATCCGACACCAATTCAGGTAACTAAATACACCCTCACCTTCGCTTTCAACCGTTTAGTGAAAGCCCTATCAATTCCAGGGCTTACATTATCGAATTAAACTCAATCCTGAATCTAGGGTTTGTTCATAAACCTGTTTGGGGCTTTTGATCCTAGACTCAGTTTAAATCCAATTAAGGTGTATGGTTAGTTTCGTAACCTGTTACTGATCAAAAGCCCTATGCTAATCTAGTCTTCCATTATCGGATTTAACATGATCTGAATCTAGGGTTCTTAACATTTCTGGTTTGATCAAATCCTACTCTAAACCTGTTTTAAATCCAATTAACTTGTATCACCAGACTCGCAATCTCCTGTTTAATAAAAGCCCTATGTTAATTCGATCATATAACATCGAATTGAATTCAAACCCGTATCTAGGGTTTGTTCATACGAAGATTTGGGGATTTTGATGCTAGACTCAACCATAATCAAATTAAACTATACTTGTAGATTCGCAACAACCTAATAAGTAAAAGCCCTGTGCTTTCAACAAGTTTTAATATCGGAATTGATTGATTTGATTCTGTGTTCATAACTAGGGTTTTTGGATTTCATTTTTGATAATTAAATGATCTTACACTTAGTGGTTTTGCAATTAAAAATGACCATAGGCTCGCTAACACTTGATTTACAAAACCCCTTTTCTTCTGTTTCAATTCGTATTCGAAATCGTGGGGTTTGGCTTAGGATTCGATCGTGCATGGGTTGGAAGGGGATAACACTGGACTTCATTGATAAAACTAAATGAATCCGGTTCTTGTTGTGAATCCCTAGCAGGCTGAGTTGGTTAGGGTGTTAGGCTGTGGGGGAGGTGACCCGGGTTCGAGTCCCTCCACCTTGTTTCTTTTTTAAACCTTTATTATTAATGTTATTTTTATATAAAACCCACCCTCATATTATTATATTATTATGTTAAAGTGTTTTAACCCGGAAAAAAATCCGTAGGCTCGGGTTTGAATTTATAACCTATTTTAATTATTATTCCCACTTTTCAAAAATAATATATTTATGTTATTATGAAATTAAAATAATATGTTTATATTATTTTCAACCCGTAACTCCTACTATTAAATAATATATATTTTTATATTTTTTCACCTCGTTTAAATTACTTTGCGTGACGTTTAAACTAAAAATAATATAATTGTTTATATTATTTACTCGCGTTTATTATACTCGGTTAAAAATAATATATTTATTATTTTTCCACACAAATGATTATTTAGATAATTCTGCGAACCTAAAAATAATATATTAAATTATATTATTTTCCTAATTTTTGTAAATGACTCGAACGTACGAATTTATGTACTTGTTTAACTATTATTCGTTATTATCGAACGACATGTAACGCTTTGATCGTAATTTTTATATTAAGAATCTTTATTCCCGTAGACATGTTCGTCTACTCTTAAATCCTTAGAAAGCGTTAAGATGTTCTAACTTCCGTGTCGTCATCACAAATCTCAACTTGTCCCTAATTTATGTGTTTATTATTTTAGGGCATACGTAAGTCGTCTGAGACTTACACTCGTGGTTCCAACTAATCTCTTGTGTGATCCAATCCAATACTCAATTCAGGTGAGTTTCATGGCCCCTTTTACTGTTTTATTTAGGGGAGAAAACTTGTCACAACCCTTTTGGGTTATCGTAATTCGTATGATATCACTGTTGAGGCTAAGCGTAACACACTATCATGAAAATTCCTCACACACATCGGACCGTTAATATGGTATGAGCGAGGTAATTTTGGTAGTACTACTGGGTTTGACAAACCCCACCCGCGTTAGTCGCGCTAACTCGATTGGAGGTCGAACAGGTGTTATATTGACCTTAACACATTAGTTAGAGTTGATAGACCTAGCCGGAGGAAAACAAACAAACACACTGTCAGTTTCGATTGCGAGCGCTTTAGCAAAACATGAATATATGCATGCAACCTATTGATATATATATTGAATGTACATAATCCGCAAACGCTTTATTTGAAATGATTGAAATTTGTGAACTCACCAACCTATTGTTGACTCGTTTTCTTAAATGTTTTCTCAGGTTGGCACTCATGATCACGTTAAGTCATGCATGTGTCTTGGACTACAATTGAAATAATTATCTATTGAACAATCTTTATGTTTCGTTTGTATTTGGATTTGGGCGCGTTGTTTTGCGCATTTACTTTCGTCTAACGCTTCCGCATATACACTCTGAACCCTGATCTTTTATGTTATTACATTTCAAGTCCCATATAGTGTCGTTTGAAGTAACTGATGTCTGAGATCCTGGTTTGTCACCTTCCAAAATGGTAAAACTCCGTTAGTGGAATTTGGGGGTGTGACATAGAACAACGTTCAAAACACCTATCAGGACCACACCCTTTAGGATGGTTTATGGAAAGGCGTGTCACTTACCGGTAGAGCTAGAATACAAGGCGTATTGGGCCTTAAAGGCGGTCAACCTTGACTTGCCTCAAGCAGCACGAAACCGGTTTCTCCAATTGCATGAGTTAGAGGAGTTGAAGGACGATGCATATGCACGATCTTGGAGTTACAAGGAACGTACAAAGGCGTTGCATGATCATTAGTTGAAGGGGGTGAGAGAATTTAAGTGTGGGGATAGGGTTTTGGTATGCAACTCTAGGTTGAAACTATTCCCAGGAAAGATTAAGTCTAGGTGGACAGGCCCGTACATAGTGAAGGAGGCATTTCCATATGGTGCAGTGGAGCTACAAGATGAGACGGGTAGCTCATGGAAGGTGAACAGTCATAGATTAAAGCACTACATATGAGGACCGATTGAGAATGTTGAGGGGGATGAAGTTCTTCTCGACACGCAAGGAAAGCATAGTGAGTAAGAGTGAATCCTCGGGTTAAAGCCCGAGTGTAGAGTTTGTATAATTCTCTGTGTTTATTTTCATTTTAGCTTTTTAGTATTTTTCGGTTGTGTTTTTTCATTTGTTGAGTGTTTCAGGGAATTGTGACCAAAGTCGCAATGGCAAAACCATAAAAAACGACGTTCGAGGTATGTTTACATTCAATCTTGAGGTTGGAACGGGTTTTTAAGGAGTTGGGTGAAGAAGAAATTGGAGATCAAAAATTTTTCTAAGTAAAAACGGGGTTAACTTTCTGTGAATGTATGGTCTTCGTGGTACGCGAAGCTTTGGGAGAGGTTTTTCGCGGTACGCGAGATCCAAATGAGAAAACCAGGAACTTTTGTTCCTCGCGGTACGCTACCTCCAGAACCTACATCCTCGCAGTACGTGAGAAACCCGAAATACGCCCCCAAATTCCAGCTTCTTGCGCCACACGAGAAGCTGAGGCCTGAACTTCGCAGTACGCGAAAAAGTGATAAAATCATATATATATATATATATATATATATATATATTTTTTGTCTTCCCCAACCCGCCACATGCGCACAAGAACTCCGACGAACTCCCAACCCCTGTCACCTCTGTCTACCACCATCCACTCCATCACCAATCTCTACCGCCATTAAACCATCGTCTACCACCACTCCTTCATCCAATATTGTCACACCCAGCCTCAGGCACTCCCTGGACGTGTGCGAGCTCGATTGGTACCTGCTTTGATTTCAGAGTTTTTATAAAACACATCGGAAGACTTTTTCATAAGGATCAAAACATCATTCATTTCAACCTCAAGGGTTGTATTTGTAAATATCAAGACCCAGTTGGAAAACAAAGGCCTTGTATTTGTTTTATAAATATAGGGATCTAAATACCTTTTTTTATTACAAAACAAGTTTGAAATCAAATACATTTCTTGTGTCCCTTGGACAAGTTTCAAGCCACGGGAAATAGTACCATCCAAGGTTGATCAATCCCTTAGTCCTATCTCCTCTTTTAGAAACGTCAGCGCGAACGCCATTGAATACAATTATCTTGACAGTAAAATCATTTGGCACAAACAAGTATTAATTTCCTAATCACAACTTTTTGTTCAATCTACACATTCAGTAGGCCCATGTCCTGACTGTATGCACCACTATATTGTGAATCCCTCTGATCCGGTGATAAACAAGCCTCTAATCGGTAACAACACTTCTGGAAAGGCGGAATCAATCCAGAATCCAACAATAACCGAGTAAATCGAATCAAATAATAATGAGAATGAAAACCGTCACATAAACAAGTTCTAGCATCAAACAAGTAGATTCCATTGATAAAACTGGTAATTACACTAACTAAACTGAGAGAAAACTATTGATTACAATATGATCAAATCTAAGCACAATACCAACAATGATTCATTTTTTTAAGTGTTCAAACATAGAACTATATCTAGTAAAAAGATTTCGACCGAAATCTTTTGACCTAAAACGTTTTCAACCGAAAGAGTTTTTGACCGAAAACTTTTGACTTGAACAATGAAAGCTTTAATCTTGATTTCTATGGACTACTAGGTTCCAACAATCTCCCCCTAGTCCATTGAACATCAAAACTTCAGTTGTTGTCTGATGCTGGCTTGGCTTCAACTTTTACTCGCTTAGATTCCAGATCTGCTAATCTTTTCTTGACCATCCTTGCTTCGTAGCGCATCGAGAGACATCTTGCCACCACTCGTATATACAACTTAGCCTCTGTCTTGATCATAGTTCTCATGTCAAACTAAATCGGATTATGGTACAGAATCTTCAGATCTTCATTGAAGAAACTGAACAGATCCATCAGATCAAAGAATCTGACTTTAGGTAAATCTTTCTGTGTGACAACCGCTTCATGAGTTAGACTGTCATACTCCCATCTAATAAAATCTTTGATAAAACATTCTCGTCTTGCTAGAATGTACACAGTCATCACCGTATCAGCTAGATTGACTATGTATCTGAACTTTCTTTGAGTAGTTGATCTGAACTTTCTCTTTATCTTTTCACACCTAGGAACTTGTGGATTGAAAGAAGTAAATCTGTCTTGCTCACACTGATGCCTTAAGAATGTTTCAAATGCAGAAGCAATAGTGCAATTTGCTGGATTTATTAAGTTCAGGTGACTTAATTCCCTAATATCCCATCTTGGCAATGTCTGCAGCTTATGAATTGTAGCAAAATATTGAATATCCCCATCAACCTTCTTGATAACGTACATATTTTTTCTCATCATCGTACATCCAACTAATTACCTGTCTAGTCAATGCTTTCTTTGGATTACGAATCTTTTGAGTAACTTGTTCAATAATAGATGGTTTCTCTCTAATCTTCCACCACAAACTTTTGTCACTAACATTGGTCTTTGGTGCTTCAGTTGATTTGTCTTCATCATCAGGAACATCAAATGATTCAGTATCACTAACAATCTTATCAATCCTTCCAATCACCGACCCATCCTTTCCAACATATGTTTGCTTCTCTTCATACTCATACTTTTCATAAACTTTGGTCGAATTATTTTCATCACTTGAAGCATTATCATTTGATCAACCACCAAAGTTACTAGTACTATCACTACTACTATCATCGTTATCTGACGGCTTGTCATCGTCTTTCTTTTCTTTAGTAATAACCACTTCCTCATCTTCCTCTTCGTCTTTCTCTTTCTCTTTTTCTTTGTCATCATATTCAACATCTTTGTTTTGACTATCAGAGATTTCCATTCCTTCACCTTGATTATTAAGTAGATAATCAACATCAAACATATCTTGTGATCCATATATAGTTGCTTCAATTACAGGAGATGAAACACTACGTGGTTTTACTATAGATGATCCTTCCTGATTCATATCACTTTGATTCACAGGGTTGGTTGGAGGGATGACATTAGCTGATTTTGACTGCAGGCCAAGATGCCTAAGTATACTTGTACAACATTCTGCAAGTGATTTATTTGAACTTGTTGTTGTTCAATTATTATCTTTTGTCGACTACTCTTTGCACGAAGTTCTCTGATTTCTCTTGAACTCACTACTTCTCTGCCTTGTAAATTTGCAATCTGTGTCTTCAATTGGCTCACAGTATCATTAGTCTCTCGAGTTGCATAGTTCATAAACTCTTCATCTACCCAGTTATAGTCTCTTGATGACTTGACTATAGGTTTCTCTAGAATCTCTTTTCCCTTGCCTTTACCAGCTACATCTCTCTTAGCCATTGTTTTCATTCTCTTGCCCTTAGGACTTTTGAACACGATACCCTTAGACGGAGGAGGTCTAGAAGGCATGATCTTTTCTGCTTCAGATTGTTTCCTTTTTTTTGCTGGGTTTCTGTTGCTTGTACTTCTGGAGTTTTAGCAGTATCATCATTGACAGCTTCTTCATCCTGAACCTCTACATTAACTTCCTCATTCTGAGTTACAGCAGGTTCATTCACTTCAACATTCTCAGTTACTTCCACATCCTCTTATTAACAACATCTTTCGGTTGCTCAACATCTAAATTCTGATTTAATTCTTCAGCATTACCAACATTACCACCATTATTACCATCATTATCATCACCTCCATCATTATCTTCATCACCTTCAATATCCTCCACATCACTATCCAGTAAGTCATCAACTTCATCATTCACATTGAAGTCTGGATCTGGATCATCTACAATCATGTTTGGGAACAACGGAGTTTCTGTCCCACTAAACTTGCTTCTCTTTCTGACAGTGTTCATGCTGCTAAATATAACTTCTGTCATTTATTCCAAAGGTAATTCAACACCATTGTTTGGTAAATCTAGCAGCAAGGTTTTGATTATCATCTGAATGAATCTTGGATATAGTAAAAACTTATAGTTGTGTCTCGGACCAACAAAATTGATTATCATGGCCTCAAAAATCATTCTTGAAAAGTTGAATCTTCTGTGAGTTACAAGACAGACCAATGCACAGCTAAAAACTTCACCTATTTGATCAAAAGTTGCAGTTCTTGGACTCATGCAGTGAATAAGAACATGAACTGGATATCTCCATTGCTTCCCGAGCATAGTCTTTGTAACTTGTCTTCTTTGAAAGTCTCTTTCGTACCCCATTGTCATTACAATACCCGACATCCGTGTGTAACTCATTTTGTAAGGGAAATCTTGTGAATCCCTAAAGTTGAGCACTTCCATTATAACTTGTTTAGTCACTTTGATCTTTTTACCAGCAACTGTGCTTTCAATCCATATTTCTTTATTCACATGATGATATACGACATTATCCCAGAACTCTCTAACTTGATTCTCATACACTTGAACTAGAGTTGAAATTGCTGTATAAATTCTTGATCTGTTTAAGAACCTTACAATTTCCTCATACCCTCTTACTTCCTTGTGGATGCTGTTAAACACGCACAGATGTTGTACCTAGGCTCGAACTCTAGCTGATTCATGCCTAAACAAACAAGATTTCAAAGATTAGAAAATTCTGAAATTTCTGAAAATTTACAACTTCGATGATTTCGACCGAAAACTCTTGGTCGAAACACTTTTCGATCGAAAACTCTCAACAGAACAAATGAACAACTCATAACTTTTTGATCGAAAACCCACCGATCAAAAACTACTTTTCGATCAAAAACTCTGACGTGATCAAAAAATTTCCAACTTTAAACTTTTCGACCGAAAACCCTTAAACAAACTCTTTTTCGATTGAAAACTTAGATTTAATAAAAATTTCAAACTAAAAAGATTTCGATAAAAAACTTGGATCAAAAACAATTTTTGATCGAAAACCTTTTCGATCAAAAACTCTTTCGGATAGATCAGTGACTCTTCATTTCCATCCGGAAACGATTTCGGTCCATTCAAGGAATTTTCGGTCCATTCAAAAGAGATTTCGGGCAGTTCATATTTACCCTAGATACCTCTACAAATCATGGAAACATACCTCAATGATCGAAAACACCGGAGAAACTTGATGACGTCACAATCACACTATTTCGCTAGAAAACTTTGAACTCGAATTTCTTGCCAAACAACGCAATATGAAACACTGATGACGGTGGTGAAACAGTTTTCGATCGAAATGTCAATATATAAAGCTTTCACGATTTCAATCGGAATCGATTTAGGACAAGACTTTTCGATCGGAAACAATTTCGGATAAGACTTTTCGTACGGAACATATTTTGATCACAACTTTTTCGGACAAAAGATTTCAGGCAAGAGTTTTTGACCAAAAACTTTCTACTTGTAAAATTTCAAACATTTATTTTACTTGTCCAATTCTGATATCATTAAGACCTGTTCCAATCTTTTGAATATATTTCAGATATGAACAACAATTTATACTCAACACATAGCATTTATTGACACTCCCACATTCACAAACATACACACTTTCAAATTTTGAAAAAATACAACAGACGATAACACTTATTCTGATGAAACCAAGCACACTTATTTACAAAACACTTATATTGAAACAAATATCACATATATGTACGCTAACTATGAAATATTCCACATTCATTTATTCTTTTTGACCTTTTCTTTTATTTAATATTTTCATTATATGTTGGTGAACTGAAATTGGCATAGGATCATAATGCACACTGTCTTAATCACACTACATATCAAATCAGGATCTATACAGATCAACATTGATTACCAGTATAATTTTTCAGCATAAACTCATACATCATGTTTCAGCAAATATTGTGTGACATTTAGGGTAATACTAATCAATACAATGTGTACCCCATAATCGAGATAGAACGAACTAAGACTTAACACAAAATTCACTAAATCATGATCCAATCACCGGCATGAGGGTAGCATTCTTAGCACAGAAAAATAATCCAACTGGATTTGATTTGAATCATTTTGGTTCTGAATCTTTTGATTCTTTTTGTCTTGGTTTCTGAGATTGTACGCACGAAATCATATTGATTCAGGTGGCTGAATATAGATGTGATATTCTTTGATGAATATGTTTGAATCAGATTGATTCGGGTATGCGGATATCTATAGGATATGGGATATGTTAATTGAAATCACGAATGATTCAAAGGGCTGAACATACTGACTTACTGGCTTCCATCCGAGATTTTCACCAGAACCATCAACTGTATAAAAGGTGTTTAACTCTAAATCATATATTTGACATGTATAGTCAAAAAAGCAAACAGTTGTGCTAAGAACTCATCAAGATCCTGGTCTCATGGTATGACTAGATTCATTTTGCATTCAAATGATGAAAGTACCGATATTCGATGTGGGTAAAACACAAAGATTGCAATTTAGTTAATCACACAAATATCGCCTAATTTATACATGCAGAGCTTACCGACATATCAATAATTGTAACTGATGTCACCATCATATCCAATTCATGGGTAAATATACTATCATTTCCTATTTGCATATCAATTAGTCACACATTGTTCAGCACACAATAACATATAGATAGTACTAACACTTATTTTCTTTTTTCTTTTTTTTTTTAATTAATTTTCATTTTCTTTTATTCTCCCCCTAAAATTGTGATGTACAATATAACAAAACACAATAACTACAAGATGTAACAAAACATGAAATAAAAATACTCACAACACAATTTTAACACTAAACGGAAATCTTTTTGAGCAACATATATGGTCTTTCAATCAAAATCGGACTTTATTCAGATAAGATTTATTTTAATTTTTTTTATTTTTAATTTTTTAAGTTTTTTGGTCTTTCGACCCGAAACGTTTTCGACCGAAAGAGTTTTCGACCGAAAACTTTTGACTTGTATAATGAAAGGTTTAATCTTGATTTCTATGGATTACCAGGTTCCAACATGTATACACTGGCGTCATGTCTTATAACAACGGACAGGTCTATGCCTCCGAATATGTTATAAGATAAGCACCGACCGCAATCCGGGACTCTCACCCGAGACCCATGTATTCCTTGCAAGTTTTACGTATACCTATGGCCCAAATGTTTTGTTCGTAGAAGAACGTTGACATTATTCCTTTAACATTTACTTGGCCATTTTCGCAAACGTAAATGTTTGAAACAAATTTTGAAAGAGATAATGTATTCACCTTGATAATGGGAAAGAGCCTCTAAGTTGGAAATTATAGAATCAACCTTCTAACGTTGATTTCTCTAGCGTTTTGACACTTCTACAAGCGTTTCTTCTTACACCGGGCACTAAAACGAGTGGGAGTTGGACCGGGATCGTCAGGAGTGGGCTAGGGAAGTTCTGGAATGAATTTAGATTTAATTGAACGTTTGAGTTGTGAGAAAATTGAATGAATCCGGCCAACTATTTATATGGCAAATTTTGGACCAGTGACGGACCGTTACGGGTGGTGACGGTCTGTCACCAGATTAGGGTTTCGTGAGTCATCAGACACGTGTCGCCCCCTCGTCATTTTGCGGCATGACGGACCGTCACCAGGCGTGACAGTCCGTTACGTAGTGATACGTGGCGCACCCTTATAGTTTTGCGGCTATGACGGACAGTTACCGGGCGTAACGATTCGTTATAGGGTTTCCACGCATCAGACACGTGTCGCCCCGTCGTCATTTTGCGGCATGACGGACCGTCACCAGGCGTGACAGTCCGTTACGTAGTGATACGTGGCGCACCCTTATAGTTTTGCGGCTATGACGGACAGTTACCGGGCGTAACGATTCGTTATAGGGTTTCCACGCATCAGATTGTAACCATGAGTCACTAGACACGTGGCAAGCCATCATTGCATGCATGCTTAGTTTGTAACGGACCGTTACTGTCCGTGACGGTCCGTTACCGTTGAAAATTCATGTTTTTCACTTTTTGGTTCCTGAACTTTGACTTATTTATACTTGTAGTCCTTCTGGTCTGTACCTTTCTCAAATCTAGGAAATTTTTATGGCAGGTGTTACATCCTCTCGAGGAGTTTAGTCGAATACTCTTGATGATTGGTTCCAATCATCTTTAGACTAAGGAATTTTCCTTCGAATTGTTCCCTTTCATTCTGGAAAAAATATTTCTTCTCCACTCTTCTCTTGAAGTCACTCCGGCCCATAGCATAGGCTGCATCCATTCCTTTGGTAGCAACAATGTTGTTCCACCATTCTAAAGCTTGATCTTTGAACAGATTTGAAGAATAAAGAACTTTATCTTCCTCAGCACATTTGCTTATGGCAAGCTTAGATTCAGTCTTATCAATCCACCTAAGAGTGGCTATTCCTCCTTCTCTTTCAGAAAAGTTATAAGGTTTGCAATCCTGGAACATCTTATAAGTACAGCCGACTATCTTTTTCTTCTTCCCTACATGACCATAATTATTACCCATCCCTTCATCTTCGAAAGAATTATGGTGATACTTCTCCCTTTCAGTCTTCCTTGTTGGATGAGTAGCAGAACCTTTTGGTTTGAGAGTAACGGGTTTGGACTAAGTTATAGTTCGAGTATGTTGAGTTATAGGTTGAGAATGGAATAGATTTTGGAATTGAAGGCTGGACATATACTTTATATGACTGTCTCTTTTCCATTTCAGTAAAGATCATTGGAAGAGAATCCTTGATTCCTTCTACAATCAGTTTCTGAAGTTCTTTACGAGAATCAGGGATTTCAGCAGTATTTTCAATTACTGCTTGTTTCCTCTTTCCTCTTTCCTCTTGTATTATAAGAAGGTCCAGTTTGTTTAGACATGCTATAAAAGAAATAATATTGGAATTAAAACAGAAATTTTTATTAATAAAATATATACAAAAGATATTACATGTAGAAATCATTGTTTCTAAAGATTCCTAAAAATTTTCCTCTTCGAGAGCTTGGACTAACAAAGCATTCTGAGCTTCGACTTCAGCTTTTTCTTGTTACAGCTCAGCTATTCTATTTAAAAACATTTGTTCTCTTTCACTTCCCGATGCATTCTCATTTACATGAGGAGCAGGGAAAGAAACAGTCTCATAGTATGGAACGTAGAGTTTATTAGAATCGCTCGTTCTTCTTCTTCAGGATCACATTTTTCATAAGGCATTTCAGCGTATCTTTCATGCAAATTATGTGAGTAGATTGGAGTGATATTATATCCTCCAACAGTAGGGGCAGAATGAAAACTTATAGAAGGATTATAGGGAACATTATGGTTTCCTATTTCTTCGAGGCCTCTGAAAGTTGAACTTTTAGTTTCCTCATTATTTTCTATAGTAGTTTCATTTGTTTTGCATTCATGATAATCAGCTGGAGCGAATTTACGAAGAAAGCTACGACTTTTGCATTTTCCAACCATAGTTGTACATAGTAAAACAAAATGAACTCTATTATATCTTAGAAAATAAATATATTACAGGGAAATAAAATACAATATAAGTTTTAATCCTTCATCAGCTCCTCTCCAAGGGTCATCAGGCTTTCTCCATATTCATAGACATGCTGTCTATAAAATTTGGTTCTTACCTTGTCCATAATTTTCTCCCGTGTCACTTCGTTTGTTTGGCGTAACGAACGATCCAGGCACTCAATAGGAGAAGAAGGCATACTTTTCTCATACCCATATTTTGGTAGAGGTTCACGAAGTCCAACCATAATATCGTTATAAGCATTTTGGTATTCTAGAGGGGCTTGAAAATAGGTTTCGAAAAGACCACGATAGACTGGTTCGGGAAATATATAAGGATCATACAAAACTGGAGTTTCGGATTATTCATATACAAAATTATTATGATAAGATTCTTCTTCGGTCGACATGTTCTGACGGGCTTGACTAGACTCAGCCTCATCATTTCCTTGTTGTAATGGGACTTCATTGTTCCAATTGCTGAAATCAGATCCAGCTTCCATCCATTGGCTTGATGTATCGTATGATTGGGGATGGTATTCAGGAGTGACGTTATCCAGAAGGATAGCAAATGGATCGTTGTTGTAGTAAGCTGATGAAATGGGATTCATTTGTGAACCTAAAGGATGATATTCAGGTGATTCTTGCTTTATTGGATGATTGGGATCATAATAAACAGGTACAGAGTTATCTCCACACATCTGCAATCATAAAGTATTAATGCTTATCTTATTCTTTCGGTCAAGACTTAGATACTATGGGCAGTATCCTTATTTTAACTAAAGTTCTACAAGGATGATTATCTTCCCAGAGCAGTACCTCCAACAAAGATGTTCCCAGTAAAGAATGACGGGTCTAGGAGAGATTTATACACCACTCTTTCCTTAGACAGAACATTTCGTTTGTCAGATACTACATACCGGTCAAAAGGTTACCTTGTTTCCTTATCTTAAAGTAAGTAAATTTATAGTTAAATCTTACACACTAGATCCAAGTATCTAATTCGCTAAAACCGGTGGCTCTGATACCAGCCTGTCACACCCAGCCTCACGCACTCCCTGGACATGTGCGAGCTCGATTGGTACCTGCTTTGATTTCAGAGTTTTTATAAAACACAGTGGAAGCCTTTCTCATAAGGATCGAAAAATCATTCATTTCAACCTCAAGGGTTGTATTTGTAAATATCAAGACCCAGTTGGAAAACAAAAGCCTTGTATTTATTTTATAAATATAGGGATTTAAATACCTTTTTTGATTGCAAAACAAGTTTGAAATCAAATACATTTCTTGTCTCCCTTGGACAAGTTTCAAGCTATGGGAAATAGTACTATCCAAAATTGATCAATCCCTTTTTTCTATCTCCTCTTTCATCTTTTAGGATTTCCTATGCACGGGGCCTGAGAATCCATCATGCAAGTTATCCTTTCTCGATATTCATTCCTGGGTCAGATCTTATGTCTTCCTGTATTCCCTTTTTCCTTTTCATTTTATTCGTTGCCTGAAAACATTTTGAAAATGAAACATTAGCGCGAACACCAGTGAATACAATTATCCTCACAGTAAAATCATTTGGCACAAAAAAATATTAATTTCATAATCATAACTTTTTGTTAAATCTACACATTCAACAGGCCCATGTCCTGACTGTATGCACTACCGTATACACTGGCTTCATGTCTTATAACAATGGACATGTCCACGCCTCCGAATTTGTTATAAGATAAGCACCAGCCACAATCCAGGACTCTCACCCGAGACCCGTGTATCCCTTGCAAGTTTTACATATAGCTATGGCCCGAATGCTTTGTTCGTAGAAGAACGTTGAGCATTAATCTCTTAACCTTTATTTGGCCATTTTCGTTAACGTAAATGTTTGACACAAGTTTTGAAAGAGATAAAGTATTCACCTTGATAATGGGAATGAGCCTCTAAGTTGGAAATTATAGAATCAACCTTCTAACTTTGATTTCTCTAGCGTTCCGACACTTCGACGAGCGTTTCTTCTTACACCGAGCACTAAAACGAGCGGGACTTAGACCGGGATCATCATGAGTGGGCTAGGCAAGCTCTGGAACAAATTTAGAGTGAATTGAACGTTTGAGTTATGAGAAAATCGAATGAATCCGGCCAACTATTTATAGGGCAAATTTTGGACCGGTGACGGACCGTTACGGGTGGTGACGGTCCGTCACCAGATTAGGGTTTCGTGAGTCATCAGAAACGTGTCACCCCCTGGACATTTTGTGGCATGACGGTCTGTTACCAGGTGTGACGGTCTGTTACGGAGTGATACGTGGCGCACGCTTAGAGTTTTGCAGCTGTGACGGACCGTTACTAGGCGTGATGGTCTGTTATAGGGTTTCCACGCGTCAGATTGTAACCATGAGTCACTGGACACGTGGCAAGCCATCATTGCATGCGTGCTTAGTCCGTAACGGACCGTTACCGTCCGTGACGGTCCGTTACCGTTGAAATTTCATGTTTTTCACTTTTTGGTTAATGCACTTTGGCTTATTTATACTTATAGTCCTTGTGGTTTGTACCTTTGTCAAATCTAGGACATTTTTGTGGCAGGTGTTACAACTACTCCCAACTCCTCTCCGCCATAGTCCTAAAATCACCGTTGCATCAGGGTTGCAAAATCATAGTGCCAAAATCACAGTCGAAGACCCACCACCATAGTTCCAAAACCACCGTCTCCGCCACCACCGTTGCATCAGGGTTGCTCGAGGGAAGATTTCTTTGCTCGATCCATTTACTATCGTTTTTATTCACCGATTTCTGTCACCAATGAGGTACGTATCCCTGTTTTACTTTGTCTCGAGTCTCTATTAGTGTAATTAGAGTAAGTTTTCGTTAAATTCGAGTCGGTTTGAGTTAAATTGAGTCAAAATGATACTGTCGGGTTACTATGGTGTAAATAGAGTAGGTTCTTGTTAATTTTTGAGTAAATGTTTGCTAATTAGTGTAAGTTGAGTCATTGTGTAGCTTGCATTTTTTGAGAGTCATCTAGTTGTAATTTGAGTCGGATTTCAGGTCTTTCGGTTTCATTTGGTCTATCTCAAGTCGGTATTATGTAAATTGAGTCTTGTATGATATTTAGACAATACAGCTTGCCTAGTCTTTCGTGTTACGAGTAAATTCTGTGGTTATTGGGTATAATTAGGATAGTAACTTTCCAATTCATATTTGTGGTCTTAATCACCGAGTTTTAATTGCTAAATTTAGTATCTTGGTTATGTGGGTCGTCATCTGGACGTCTAGTATAATTTCACGGTTGAATTGGATTTTGCTTGAGTTGATTCTACAGGTTTTCAAATAGTAAAAATGGCTTAATGTCAGGGGGAGTTTTTCAACTGGTTTTAAAAATCATATGAGTGCAAAGAAGTGGCAGGTGTAGCATTACTTTTTGTGGGAATGTATTCGTGTTTAGGTCCCATGAATTATATTGAGTCCTGTACTTAGGTCAACCCTTTTATTTCTAGTTTTAATTTTTATCTTGAATCGAGTCATTTAAGTCTTATGTTCTAGTAAACTGTATAGTTTAGTTTGTTTTAAATCGAGTCTCGAGATTATGCTTTTGTGTTCTTGCATGTTTAGATCGCCTCGCCCGTACGCAATCTCCATTCTGGCGAGGTTGTCTGGTTAATAATTAACTGAATAGGGTATCCCGAATTTTTCAAAAAAAATTTTTTAATTGTTTTATTTATAGTTTATTTTATATTTTTGTAAGAATACTTGGGACGGCTACGAATGAAATGCTATACAGTTGTCCTACCTACTAGGAATGCCTTGTTATTGTATATTTGTTGTCTAACTTGTTTTTGCAGGCATGTTAGACGCGGGTACATCATCCAGCGTGGCCCATGGGTCCAAGCACTAGAAGAGCCACGCCCGATCCGTCAGGCGACGCACGTGATCCGATACGTAGTTCCCGAGGTTCGTCTGACGGCCGATTTGGAGCCGATCCCATTAGATGACAGGATCCTGCACCATCATACCTTGCTCCGTTTTGAGCTCGTGACATAGGAGTCGGTCAGGTGCGAGAGGTTTGTGGACATGGAGCCCTTACAACATAGGAGTATCAGCTGGGAGCTGATAGATCAGTTAGGACAGAGAGAGATGTTAGAGCAGATGCTACGAGCCCGTTGGATGGCGGCCTTAGCTTATGACGCCATCCAGTATCGTGAGCTGACCGTTGAGTTCCATTCTACATTACGGTACATGGCGGGGCAGTTCAAGGAGCCGACGGCTGTTTCGTTTGCATTATGAGGTAGCTGAGCCAGCGTTTGTTCAGAGTTTGAGAGGATGATTTCGAAGGCGTCATGACTAGGGGGTCAGTGACGGCCAGCTTAGAGATTTTTAGTGCTCGATCGCCGATGGGCCGTTTTCTACATCTATCGTGGAGTCATCTATCAGAGATCCACTTATCCAATATGTTCATCGGATCCTGGCATGCACTCTCGTTGGACGCAAGTTCGGTATCGAGAAGTGCAACCAGATTGATCTATTTTGCTTGTATTGCATTGTTGGCCGCCGAGAGGCCAACCTGCCTACTATTTTTCTTACTTCTTTATCCAGGGGTCGTCGAGGTGGGCCGGAGGTGAGGTTGGAAATGGGGACCTACATCAGCAGGAGAGCCGAGCGGTTGGGTGTTTTTTATTGTTATCCGGGTCATCTACTAACATTCGGCCCGAATACGATAGGGTATGGTTTACAGGAGCTTAGATTGGCCGGTATTGTTGCCATGGATGATCCGCCTAGATGGAGTGAGGCGAGACAGGGTCTATAGATGCCACCACTTGTCGGGACGCCTGCGGAGGCATTACAGATGGGGGAGCCCACAGCCCGCCAGAGGATACCACATCATATAGAGTGCCCCCAAGCATCAGCATCCACTCCGCCATCGTCCGCCTGCACCACTTACACCGGAGGAGCTTAGAGTTCAGGTCTTTGATAGACTGGATAGGCAGGACGATGCTATCCGATACATGATGACGCAACAGGGCGTCGAGATCCCACCATTCTTCCATGGCAGAGCAAGACATAGGTGGAGATCAGGATTGATTTGCAGCACCTTTAGCCGGTTGTATTTTGTTTCCTTGTAATTGTTTTTCTTTATTTCTGTTTGTATTATAATGGCTTGTACTGAATACTGAAGTATATTATTATTTGTACTTGGGGGGCTCGGCTGGGTGGTTGTGTTGTATATATTATTTATGTTTGGTTGTTTGACATGGTTACTAGGATGTTAGAATATATCGCTTTCGTTCATGAGGAGTTATTGGAATTTTGGTAAGCTGAGCGCGTTCGATTGGAGGGCTATGGAACGCGACTTACGAGCAATATCGTCATCTTAACCAGGGAAGTCTATTGCAGTTTATTTTCTTTTATTCTGTTTTATATTTATTTCTTTATTTTATCTTTATTTACCGTTGTTTCTCGGTTTACATTGGGGACAATATGCATTTCAAGTGTGGGGATGGGAGACTACGACTATCTTAGTTAATTTGGTTTAGTAGTTTGTTTAATTAGTTTAATTATTTAGTTTACTTAAAAAAAATTAAATTAGAAAATTTTTCAAAAATGTCCTTGATTGAGAATTTTGCAATTAAATGGAAGATGATAGATAAACTGGGAACTGCTTGTTGGACTTAATTGAAATAATAACAATAGGAAGCGCATCTAATTTGTGATGCATTTGTAGGCTCAGCCGACTTTGAAAGCTTAAGTATCCTGAAAGTGTTAAATAATTTAAATTGATAATTAAATCAGGATATCTTGTGGGTTCTCATCTTTGGCGAAACGGTAAAGTTGAAACTGCCAACATAGGGTGATAGGTACCACATTAAGCTTAAAAATTTATATGTTTTTGAAATTATTTGGCACGCCACTCTCTTTTTATGAAAATAAATCCGAGAGTTGGTGGCGCCCGCATTCCATAATTCCATCTTTCGTGAGCTTAATTAATATGAGAAGTTAAGTGTCGCCTATGTGTCACATGTCGAGTTGCAGCTTGGTTGAAACACCACTAGGTCAGACTCTTGAGTGATCATTTTTTTTGGAAAGTAAGTTTCGCCTACGTGTCCAACGTCGGGTTCCAGCCTGATTGAAACACCACTAGGTTAGATTCTTAAATACGTCATTGCTAGAACTGCAACCTATGTGCCACACGTCAAGTTACAGCTTGATTGAAGCACCACTAGGTAAGGTTCAATTATATTGTTAACAAATGCTCATATCATTCATACCATTCATCCATCATTCACCTTAATTTTTAAAACATATAAGTTTTTGTTTATAGTGGTGGGAAAATCTATACGGTTTAATCCGGGCCTATACAGGACCTTGAGATAGGATTAGGTGGAACTGTGATTTTCTGAGTGTGAGACCCATAGATAGAATGATAACTTGGTAATTTGGGGTTTAGAACACAATCTAGGGTTTGATAAGTAGGGGGTTGGGTTTAGCCGAAAAGAAATACCAATGATTGCGTTAACTCGTGATTATATGTGGACTAATGAATAATGTGATTGTTACAGCTACTGTTCCAGTTATGATTCCATTGCAGATTCTTTTTTGAGGACGAAAAAAGGCTAAGTGTGGGGATGTTTGATGTGTTGCAAAACACATGTCTTTTATCCTATTGTATTTGTGCATTTTAGATAGTTTTGAATTCGTTTTCTTTTATTTTTGGTTCTTTCTTAGTTCGGCTCGTGTTTGCAGGTGCTCGTGTGCTAAAGTAGAAGAATTGAAATATTAAAACCTGGAGAATCTGAGCACACGAGGAGAGAGGTTGAAAAGAAGTAAAATAATTAAAAAGTTGGAAAAATGGGTCAGAGTATGTCTCAGCCGCTCGCGGTATACGCGAGAAAGTTGAATTTGGGCCCTACTATTTTGGCCTTCGCGGTATGCGAAGGGCCTTGTTGTTTGTCTTGTGGTACACGACGACAGGAAATCCGTGAAAAAAACCCTAAATTAGATTATTAAAAGATTTGAACGGCCATTATTCAAGGAGTTCGACAATTAGCCGCCAGAGTAGGGTTTTTGGGCAATTTGGCAAAGTAGGAAGCTTTTGGATCCATAGTTTGAAGCTTGAGAGATTGAATCGGTTAGAATTCAATCGTTCGGTTCTGATTAGTCATATTCTAGTATTCAATCAGTTAATTGACACCATGTTTGTTACTTTTACTACTGATTTTATGATCTTTATCATGGTTGTTGGCTAAAACTCTTATACTATCTTGGTTCTTGATGAATGTTTGACAATGTTTAGATTTTAATCGGTTTTTGGATCTTTGTGTTGGATTGATACTATTGTAGCAGATCTGAATTTAATTGTTTGATGAATATGCATGCTTAGTTCTCATTATTTATTGATTAATTGTTCCATATGCGTCTTTGTGAATGCCGTTAATGTATGGGTGTGTATTAGATCGCTTACTTTGTGTTTGTGATTCTTTTGCGGTTTGCTAGACGTCAGTAACCATAGGAACAGTGATTAGTAATCTATTATAATTGAGTGTTCTTCTTATCTAGATATCTGAAAGGTGATAGATAATCGGTTAGTCCTCGGTGTTAAAGCTGAGTGTAAACTATCTGAAAGGAAGTTTCCTTAGGGTTTCCAGTGTCATTGCTAATTCATGTCAGATTGGTTTTTTTCAGATTACTCTGTGCATCTTTGATGTATTGAGACAGTGAGACTGAAAAGTGATCTGTCTGTAGGGTTCTTTAGTATAGTTGGTGAGACCGAGAGGTAATCCGACCCACTTGTGAGTATAATATCCCTTAGGTTTCCTTATAGTCACATCCTGATAGTGATTACGAAGCCATTAGGTAGTTTGAGGGTGTCATATCTTAGGATCCCAGTTCCATCACATCTTCAATAACAGATAAAAGTCCAATCTTAGCAAACAGGATTCGTAACCTAGGTAGTGCTTTCCTCGTTATTGATTTCATCTGAGTCTTTTGCTTAATAGTTAACTGTCTTCTTTATTCATTACTTTTGAGTTTAGTAGTTAATCATAGTTCGTAGATTCCCCCCCCCCCCCAAACCAAACCAAATATTCCTTACTCAATCCTTGCTATTGTCCAACCTAGATAGAAGTTGGATGGGGGTTTTGTTTTAAAAGAAGGAAGAAGAAAAAGGAAAGTAATTAGGAATGTCATCTCATTCAAGGTGTTACTCTGGTTGTTATTACTTGTTAATTAATGTTATATGTTAATAAGGTTGGTCAATGTTACTAATACTAACCCTTTCGATGGGGGAGTTAGCATTTCGTAACGGAACAGTGGATACGGTTGGCCAACTGTTCCTAATAATTCCCGAGATCCTAACGCGGTCTCAAATCCGTCGGCTGTCCCGTGAATTACTAATCAGACTAAGATTATCCTGTCGACTGACGTACGTCTTCTCGTGTAACTTCTTTTGGAAAGTCAGAATGCACAACTCCCTCCAAAGCTACTTATCTTTTGCTTCAGCATTCAATGACTCGATGAATACCCAAACATCCAATCAACCCATAATATTAAGTCTATACTAACCGAGCCCTTGGTAGCACCAATATTTGTATATAGACCGTACAAACTCGAATAAGCTTCCAAGCAAGAAGTCTTGCTTACGTAACTCATAAGATTTAAGATTATTAAGTTGGTTTAAAGATTACTTATTCTGGTCCTTTTAAGATAGATTAAAAGAAAGACTTCATGAACATAACATACTAAAAATACTTCATTAATTAGGTAAAGTTCAAGTAACCCAAGTAATGCAAGAAGACTACCCACGAATGACCATAAAAGTGACTCCACTAACCCTTAGATCAAGTTTTGAAGTGTTCCAACACCAAGGGAAAGTGGGTATAGGTTGCTTCTTTTTACTTGAATAAAAAGAATCATTCCATATTACAAAACTAGAAAAAGAAAATAAACAAAGAAAGAAAAGCTAAAAACGGACCAAGACCGAGAGAGTTCCGGCCCTAGTAGAGCACTAGGGCCTTCACAACCCTCAAATCTAGACATCTAAAACACTAGAATGACCTTGCTATTTATAGGCAAAGATTTTGGCAATGCATGGCCATACATTGGATTGCACGGGCGTACAAAGTACCATTTTCTTTCATGTCTAGAATCTGGCAGCTTTAGGGAGTACATGGAGATAAAGATGGCTTTGCACGGCCGTGCAATGCAATGCACGGCTGTTCATTGGCAATCTTTGCTCCATGTTGACTTTTTCACTTCCTGATTTGACTTCCTGGGTGTAGGTTCGTTCAATTGACTTCCGGGTGCTGATTTCCCCGTGATTTTGAGTGATTTCTTTATGTTTTTACAAATCCAGGTTAATTATCCTGTTGTTACAAAATTGAATGCTGAAGCAATTCTTGTGACAAGCACTCTGAAGCTGATAGAGACTCATGACATCTCCAGAGCTACTTTCAAGGGGGAGTTTGCAGAAGCAATTCTTGTGACAAGCACTCTGAAGCTGATAGAGACTGAAGACATCTCCAGAGCTGCTATCAAGGGGGAGTTTGCTGAAGCAATTCTTGTGACATGCACTCTAAAGCTGATAGAGACTGAAGACATCTCCAAAGCTGTTGTCAAGGGGGACTTTGTTGAAGCAATTCTTGTGACATGCACTCTGAAGATTGTTTTTACTTATGTATTGTATTTCTGTATTTGTATTTGTATTTCAGCGTCTGCATGTTTTGGTTAATCGAGTTGTAATCATGTTCGTAGGTACGTGTCGTTGTATTTGTCTATCCTTATTGTTCTGCGCACTTAACAAGTGCGGATGTTGCTTAACCTGCGTACTTAGCAAGTACGCAAGAACATTGTCTGCGTACTTGCTAAGTACGCAAGAACAAAGCCCTGCGCACTTAGCAAGTGCGTAGGTAGCAGGGCTAGTATATATAGCTGGTTTGTGTTGTGATTAAGTACGTACTCATTTGCATACTGTAATCGGCTATGATTATCAATAGACGAAGTTTAAAATATCTTGTGTTTGTTGTCGGTTTACTTTGTGTTGATTGAATCTCCACCTAGTCACGGACATTCCGCACCCGGTTAGACTAGACAACGCACTTACATGTGACAATCCGACACACCCGGGGACCTACAGGTGCTGAAGCAATTATTGTGACAAGCACTCTGAAGCTGATAAAGACTGAAGACATCTCCAGAGCTGCTGTCAAGGGGGAGTTTGTTGAAGCAATTCTTGTGACATGCACCCTGAAGATTGTTTTTACTTATGTATTGTCTTTCTTTATTTGTATTTGTATTTCAGCGTCTGTATGTTTTGGTTCATCAAGTTGTATTCATGTTCGTAGGTACTTGTCGTTGTATTTTTCTTCTTTTAGTGTTGTGCGCACTTAACAAGTGCGCAGGTTGCTAAACCGGCGTACTTAGCAAGTACGCAAGAACATTGTCTGCGTACTTGCTAAGTACGCAAGAACAAAGCCTTGTGTACTTAGCAAGTGCGTAGGCAACATGTTTAGTATATATAGCTGGTTTGTGTTATGATTAAGTACGTACTCATTTGCACACTGTAATAGGCTATGATTATCAATAGACGAAGTTTAAATTATCTTGTGTTTGTTGTCGGTTTACTTTGTGTTGATTAAATCTCCACCTAGTCACTAGCATTCTGCACCCGGTTAGACTAGCCAACGCCCTTGCATGTGACGATCCGAGACACCCAGGGACCCACAAGTGCTGAAGCAATTCTTGTGACAAGCACTCTGAAGCTGATAGAGACTGAAGACGTCTCCAGAGATGCTGTCAAGTGGGAGTTTGTTGAAGCAATTCTTGTGACATGCACTCTGAAGATTATTTTTACTTATGTATTGTTGTATTTGTATTTCAGTGTCTGTATGTTTTGGTTCTTCAAGTTGTAATCATGTTCGTAGGTACTTTTCGTTGTATTTGTCTTTTTTTAGTGTTGTGCGCACTTAACAAGTGCGCAGGTTGCTAAACCTGCGTACTTAGCAAGTACGCAAGAACATTGTCTGCGTACTTGCTAAGTACGCAAGAATGAAGCCTTGTGTACTTAGCAAGTGCGTAGGCAGAAGGTCTAGTATATATAGCTGGTTTGTGTTGTGATTAAGTACGTACTCATTTGCACACCGTAATCGGCTATGCTTATCAATAGACGAAGTTTAAAGTATCTTGTGTTTGTTGTCGGTTTACTTTGTGTTGATTGAATCTCCATCTAGTCACGGGCATTCCGCACCCGGTTAGACTAGCCAACGCACTTGCATGTGCCGATCCGAGACACCCGGGGACCTACAGGTGCTGAAGCAATTCTTGTGACAAGAACTCTGAAGCTGATAGAGACTAAAGACATCTCTAGAGCTGCTGTCAAGGGGGAGTTTGTTGAAGCAATTCTTGTGACATGCACTTTGAAGATTGTTTTTATTAATGTATTGTCTTTCTTTATCTGTATTTGTATTTCAGCATCTATATGTTTTGGTTCATCAAGTTGTAATCATGTTCGTAGGTACGTGTCGTTGTATTTGTCTTTCTTTAGTGTTGTGCGCACTTAACATGTGCGCAGGTTGCTTAACCTGCGTACTTTGCAAGTACGTAAGAACATTGTATGCGTACTTGCTTAGTACGCAAGAACAAAGCCTTGTGTACTTAGCAAGTGCGTAGGCAAAAGGTTTAGTATATATAGCTGGTTTGTGTTATGATTAAGTACGTACTCATTTGCACACTTTAATGGATTATGATTATCAATAGACGAAGTTTAAAGTGTCTTGTGTTTGTTGTCGATTTACTTTGTGTTGATTGAATCTCCATCTAGTCACGGGCATTCCGCACCCGGTTAGACTAGCCAACGCACTTGCATGTGACGGCCGGAGACACCCGGGGACCTACAAGTGCTAAAGCAATTCTTGTGACAAGCACTCTGAAGCTGAGAGAGACTGAAGACATCTCCAGAGCTGCTGTCAAGGGGGAGTTTGTTGAAGCAATTCTTGTGACATGCACTCTGAAGATTGTTTTTACTTATGTATTGTCTTTCTTTATTTGTATTTGTATTTCAGCATCTGTATGTTTTGGTTCATCAAGTTGTAATCATGTTCGTAGGTACGTGTCGTTGTATTTGTCTTTCTTTAGTGTTGTGCGCACTTAACATGTGCGCAGGTTGCTTAACCTGCGTACTTTGCAAGTACGCAAGAACATTGTCTGCGTACTTGCTAAGTACGCAAGAATGAAGCCTTGTGTACTTAGCAAGTGCGTAGGCAGAAGGTCTAGTATATATAGCTGGTTTGTGTTGTGATTAAGTACGTACTCATTTGCACACCGTAATCGGCTATGCTTATCAATAGACGAAGTTTAAAGTATCTTGTGTTTGTTGTCGGTTTACTTTGTGTTGATTGAATCTCCATCTAGTCACGGGCATTCCGCACCCGGTTAGACTAGCCAACGCACTTGCATGTGCCGATCCGAGACACCCGGGGACCTACAGGTGCTGAAGCAATTCTTGTGACAAGAACTCTGAAGCTGATAGAGACTAAAGACATCTCTAGAGCTGCTGTCAAGGGGGAGTTTGTTGATGCAATTCTTGTGACATGCACTCTAAAGATTGTTTTTACTTATGTATTGTCTTTCTTTATTTGTATTTGTATTTGTATTTCAGCATCTGTATGTTTTAGTTCATCAAGTTGTAATCATGTTCGTAGGTACGTGTCGTTGTATTTGTCTTTCTTTAGTGTTGTGCGCACTTAACAAGTGCGCAGGTTGCTAAACCTGCGTACTTAGCAAGTACGCAAGAACATTGTCTGCGTACTTGATAAGTACGCAAGAACAAAGCCTTGTGTACTTAGCAAGTGCGTAGGCAGAAGGTCTAGTATATATAGCTGATTTGTGTTGTGATTAAGTACGTACTCATTTGCATACTTTAATCGGCAATGCTTATCAATAGACGATTTTAAAGTATCCTGTGTTTGTTGTCGGTTTACTTTGTGTTGATTGAATCTCCATCTAGTCACGGGTATTCCGCACCCAGTTAGACTAGCCAACGCACTTGCATATGCCGATCCGAGACACCCGGGGACCTACAGGTGTTGAAGCAATTCTTGTGACAAGCACTCTGAAGCTGATAGAGACTGAAGACATCTCCGGAGCTGCTGTCAAGGGGGAGTTTGTTGAAGCAATTCTTGTGACATGCACTTTGAAGATTGTTTTTATTAATGTATTGTCTTTCTTTATCTGTATTTGTATTTCAGCATCTATGTGTTTTGGTTCATCAAGTTGTAATCATGTTCGTAGGTACGTGTCGTTGTATTTGTCTTTCTTTAGTGTTGTGCGCACTTAACATGTGCGCAGGTTGCTTAACCTGCGTACTTTGCAAGTACGTAAGAACATTGTTTGCGTACTTGCTAAGTACGCAAGAACAAAGCCTTGTGTACTTAGCAAGTGCGTAGGCAACAGGTTTAGTATATATAGCTGGTTTGTGTTATGATTAAGTACGTACTCATTTGCACACTTTAATCGATTATGATTATCAATAGACGAAGTTTAAAGTGTCTTGTGTTTGTTGTCGATTTACTTTGTGTTGATTGAATCTCCATCTAGTCACGGGCATTCCGCACCCGGTTAGACTAGCCAACGCACTTGCATGTGACGGCCCGAGACACCCGGGGACCTACAAGTGCTAAAGCAATTCTTGTGACAAGCACTCTGAAGCTGAGAGAGACTGAAGACATCTCCAGAGCTGCTGTCAAGGGGGAGTTTGTTGAAGCAATTCTTGTGACATGCACTCTGAAGATTGTTTTTACTTATGTATTGTCTTTCTTTATTTGTATTTGTATTTGTATTTCAGCATCTGTATGTTTTGGTTCATCAAGTTGTAATCATGTTCGTAGGTACGTGTCGTTGTATTTGTCTTTCTTTAGTGTTGTGCGCACTTAACATGTGCGCAGGTTGCTTAACCTGCGTACTTTGCAAGTACGCAAGAACATTGTCTGCGTACTTGCTAAGTACGCAAGAACAAAGCCTTGTGTACTTAGCAAGTGCGTAGGCAACAGGTTTAGTATATATAGCTGGTTTGTGTTATGATTAAGTACATACTCATTTGCACACTGTAATCGATTATGATTATCAATAGACGAAGTTTAAAGTATCTTGTGTTTGTTGTCGATTTACTTTGTGTTGATTGAATCTCCATCTAGTCACGGGCATTCCGCACCCGGTTAGACTAGCCAACGCACTTGCATGTGACGGCCCGAGACACCCGGGGACCTACAAGTGCTGAAGCAATTCTTGTGACAAGCACTCTGAAGCTGAGAGAGACTGAAGACATCTCCAGAGCTGCTGTCAAGGGGGAGTTTGTTGAAGCAATTCTTGTGACATGCACTCTGAAGATTGTTTTTACTTATGTATTGTCTTTCTTTATTTGTATTTGTATTTGTATTTCAGCATCTGTATGTTTTGGTTCATCAAGTTGTAATCATGTTCGTAGGTACGTGTCGTTGTATTTGTCTTTCTTTAGTGTTGTGCGCACTTAACAAGTGCGCAGGTTGCTAAACCTGCGTACTTAGCAAGTACGCAAGAACATTGTCTGCGTACTTGCTAAGTACGCAAGAACAAAGCCTTGTGTACTTAGCAAGTGCGTAGGCAGAAGGTCTAGTATATATAGCTGATTTGTGTTGTGATTAAGTACGTACTCATTTGCATACTTTAATCGGCAATGCTTATCAATAGACGATGTTTAAAGTATCCTGTGTTTGTTGTCGGGTTACTTTGTGTTGATTGAATCTCCATCTAGTCACGGGTATTCCGCACCCGGTTAGACTAGCCAACGCACTTGCATATGCCGATCCGAGACACCCGGGGACCTACAGGTGCTGAAGCAATTCTTGTGACAAGCACTCTGAAGCTGATAGAGACTGAAGACATCTCCACAGCTGCTGTCAAGGGGGAGTTTGTTGAAGCAATTCTCGTGACATGCACTTTGAAGATTATTTTTATTAATGTATTGTCTTTCTTTATCTGTATTTGTATTTCAGCATCTATATGTTTTGGTTCATCAAGTTGTAATCATGTTCGTAGTTACTTTTCGTTGTATTTGTCTTTCTTTAGTGTTGTGCGCACTTAACATGTGCGCAGGTTGCTTAACCTGCGTACTTAGCAAGTACGCAAGAACATTGTCTGCGTACTTGCTAAGTACTTAGCAAGTAGCATGTCTAGTATATATAGCTGGTTTGTGTTGTGATTAAGTACGTACTCATTTGCACACTTTAATCGGCTATGATTATCAATAGACGAAGTTTAAAGTATCTTGTGTTTGTTGTCGATTTACTTTGTGTTGATTGAATCTCCATCTAGTCACGGGCATTCCGCACCCGGTTAGACTAGCCAACGCACTTACATGTGACGGCCCGAGACACCCGGGGACCTACAAGTGCTGAAGCAATTCTTGTGACAAGCACTCTGAAGCCGAGAGAGACTGAAGACATCTCCAGAGCTGCTGTTAAGGGGGAGTTTGTTGAAGCAATTCTTGTGACATGCACTCTGAAGATTGTTTTTACTTATGTATTGTCTTTCTTTATTTGTATTTGTATTTCAGCGTCTGTATGTTTTGGTTCATCAAGTTGTAATCTTGTTCGTAGGTACGTGTTGTTGTATTTGTCTTTCTTTAGTTTTGTGCGCACTTAACATGTGCGCAGGTTGCTTAACCTGCGTACTTAGCAAGTACGCAAGAAAATTGTCTGCGTATTTGCTAAGTACGCAAGAACAAAGCCTTGTGTACTTAGCAAGTGCGTAGGCAGAAGGTCTAGTATATATAGCTGGTTTGTGTTGTGATTAAGTACGTACTCATTTGCACATTGTAATCGGCTATGCTTATCAATAGACGAAGTATAAAGTATCTTGTTTTTGTTGTCGGTTTACTTTGTGTTGATTGAACCTCCATCTTGTCACGGGCATTTCGCACCCGGTTAGACTAGCCAACGCACTTGCATGTGCCGATCCGAGACACCCGGGGACCTACAGGTGCTGAAGCAATTCTTGTGACAAGCACTCTGAAGCTGATAGAGACTGAAGACATCTCCAGAGCTGCTGTCAAGGGGGAGTTTGTTGAAGCAATTCTTGTGACATGCACTCTGAAGATTGTTTTTATTTATGTATTGTCTTTCTTTATCTGTATTTGTATTTCAGCATATATATGTTTTGGTTCATCAAGTTGTAATCATGTTCGTAGGTACTTTTCGTTGTATTTGTCTTTCTTTAGTGTTGTGCGCACTTAACATGTGCGCATGTTGCTTAACCTGCGTACTTAGCAAGTACGCAAGAACATTGTCTGTGTACTTGCTAAGTACGCAGGAACAAAGTCCTGCGCACTTAGCAAGTGCGTAGGCAGCATATCTAGTATATATAGCTGGTTTGTGTTGTGATTAAGTGTCACACCCCGACCGATGGCGGAATCATCGGGGCGGGACATGTAAGACTGTTCATAGCACATGGTTGACTAAATTGAAATATATTAAAGTCAAATTTGCATTACAATAAATCCAAGTACAAGATCAAATTCAAACAAGAAACAAAAACAATTCATAAAATTCTTGATTTATTTTGCTAAGTCCAAATCCTATGTTGAACACGTCTTGAATCAATCTCACATATTGGGGCCTGAAACATGAATAAAATAAAGTCAACTAAAAAGTTGGTGAGTATAACACAGTTGTATATAGATAGCATATAGTTGAAAAAAATCCTTTACATGACATGATAAATAAGGCGTTCATGGGGAGTAACTATTTTGTAACCAAATGTACAATCAAACCTTGTAACTAGCATGCAAAACAAAGTGTATTGTCGGTTTCAATCACCGCGTACCATGGGTGGGTTTGTCAGACTCAATAGATCCATCATTGAAAACCGTCGGCTTGTATAGTTAATGATTGCACATAAGAGCATACAAAGGTTAAACACACCTAGCACTCGGGCACAAAGCTCAAATTTTTGCACACATGTATGTAAATAGGATTTTTGCACTTGTGTTGTTTATGTAAATGTAATTGTGTAATGTGTAATGAGTATAGAGTTCATGTTCCACCCCAAAAGTGTAAAAGAGTAAAAAGGGGTTGTGAATACTCACTTGGTATGGAAGTGAAGCTAACAAGGAATATAGATAGCAAAGAAAGATCCTTGAAAAGCACACTTTAACCTAAATAGTAATATGCATTGAATCACATAGATGTATAAAGTTTAAGAATGAAAGTTGGATTTGTATGTAAAACCATTGGTTTGTATTTAAAAAGGATTGAATAAAATATATAAAGTTTGAGGTAAAATATGTTTGAAACAATTTAATTAGGTTTGAATTAAATAAATAAGTGTATAACTATAGTTTATGAAATAATGTCAATATTAATTGTAATTAAGTATAAATAAATAAAACGATTTTGATTTAAAATGTAAAGTAAATAAGTCATCATTATTTATAAATTTTGTAACTTAATTATTTAAAATATCATTTAAGTGTAAGATGATAAATATAAATTTAATTTTTATAAACTTTTCAATAAATTACATTTATGCCAAGATTAAACTTTTAATCTATTTTTAAATACAGAAAACATATTTTTATAAAATCTGAAACATTTACTGATTAAAATATAAAAATTATAATTCTGTTAAAAATTCTGAGTCTAGCACGACCGTGCCTCGGAAGGGCACGATCGTGCTCAAGTCACGGGCGCGACCGCGCTAGTCGGGGCGCGACCGGGTTGATCAATTAGGAGCACAATCTAGACAAGTCATCAGGCACGACCGTGCCTTAGCCCGGCACGGTCGCGTCTATGATTTTTAGACACAACAGAGACTAGCCCAAAGGGCATGACAAGGTCTGGACGGATGACACGACCGCGCTTCTAGTCGACACGACCGCGCTAAACGAGGCACGGCCGCGCTAGATGATTAGCGCGACCGTGTCTAATCTAAATCAGACATGAATCGAGAATTTCTTGTATTTTAAACACTGGAATTGTTAGGGCTTTTGATTAATAGGTTATTACGAGTCTTTTCATATAACTTAATTGTATGGAAATCGAGTTTAAGCATGGGTTCGATTAAATCATTTTTATTAAAATATGATTTCTGATTCTGATCGAATTCTATAATGGAAGCCCAAATTGAATGAGGGCTTTTGATAATGATACTGAAATGAATGAGAAGACGATTATATTTACCCTGAAACGAAACGAATTTATAGAGAACGGTTGGAAGGAAGCTCCGGCGACAACGGCTCGAGTTCCGACGATCTTTACTGCAACTCCGGTCAATCCAGACAGTCCGGAAGCTTCAGAGATGGTTTGATATCGTGATTCTGCTACTGAGTTGGGAGAATTTGGGTCGAAAAGCTTTGAGAGAGTTTCTTTCTTGAAATTTGCTTGAGAGAGTTTTCTTGCAAAAGAATACTGAGGCGTTTGGGATTTGAAAAGTGGTAATACAATTGTTAAGGGGAAAAGAAACGTATAACGGTTTCGGATTCGAACGATCGGGTGATTAATCTGCATTTACGTTTTTCTGTTACGCAGGCGCGACCGTGCCAAGGAGAGGCGCGACCGTGCCTTGGCACCGGGCGCGATCGTTCCAGAGCAGGTCGCGCGACCGTGCCAAAGCACTTGGCGCGACCGTGCTAGAACGAAGCACGACCGTGCTAACAAGGGTTTCTTGATGTTTTTTCAATTTTAGTCCTTGACTTTTCAGGTTTGATAAGTTTGTACCAAATAGTTTCTTGTATAGCGTTTAAATGTAAATAATCGAGTAAAACTTGCGAACTTGTATAGAATCATTGCATTTTATTTACCGCGGGAAAAATATTGAGACATTGCACGAGTATAGAACTTGAAATTTCATTACATTGAATTGAAATATGAATACTAAAAATCAGAAATGTTACAGTCTCCCCATGTTGAGAGAATTTCGTCCCGAAATTTAGCTAGAGGAAACAACATTAATAGTAAAAAGATGAGGGTACTTGAGCTTCATTTGGTCTTCTCGTTCCCAAGTGTACTCAGGACCACGCTTAGACTCCCAACGAACTTTGACGATAGGAATACGACTTCGCTTGAGTTGCTTGACTTCACGATCCATAATTTCCACCGGCTTCTCAACGAAGTGCATCGTTTCATCAATACGCACGTCGTCAAGCGGTATATGGAGATTTTCATCAGCGAGACACTTCTTTAGATTAGATATATGAAATGTAGGATGCACATTGCCAAGAGATGGAGGTAACTCGAGCTTGTAAGCCACTTTCCCAATCCTTTCAAGGATTTTGAATGGACCAACATAACGAGGTGATAACTTGCCTTTCTTTCCAAAACGGATCACACCCTTCCATGGAGATACCTTAAGAAGAACGAGATCACCGACTTGAAATTCCAAGGGTTTTCGACGCTTGTCGGCATAACTCTTTTGTCGACTCCTCGCTACTCGAATATTGTCACGGATTTGAATAATCTTGTCAGAAGTTTCTTGAATTAACTCGGGACCGGTGATTTGTGCTTCACCAATCTCGTTCCAACAGATCGGAGAACGACACTTGCGACCATAGAGAGCTTCGAATGGAGCCATGTTGATACTTGTGTGGTAGCTATTGTTATAAGAAAACTCAATAAGGGATAAATGTGAATCCCAATTGCCACCAAAATCGATTACACAAGCTCTAAGCATGTCTTCAAGAGTTTGGATTGTTCGCTCGGTTTGGCCATCAGTTTGGGGATGGTAAGCCGTGCTCAAATCCAAACGAGTACCAAGAGCAGATTGGAGAGATTGCCAAAATCGAGAAGTGAACCGAGCGTCTCTATCAGATATTATGTTCAAGGGAACACCATGACGGCTCACAATTTCATCAATGTAAATTCGGGCAAGTTTCTCCACTTTGAAGTCTTCACGAATAGGCAAAAAGTGGGCAGATTTGGTGAGTCGATCAATGATCACCCAAATACTATCATAACCACTCGAGGTGCGAGGGAGCTTGGTAATGAAATCCATAGCTAAATTCTCCCATTTCCACACGGGAATTTTCGGTTGTTCAAGCAAACCAGAAGGACGCTGATGTTCGGCTTTGACTTTGGAGAAGTTAAGCATTTGGCAACATAAAGAGCAATGTCCTTCTTCATACCGGGCCACCAATAAAGCTGACGAAGATCTTGGTACATTTTATCCGCACCAGGATGAATAGAATAACGAGTCTTATGAGCCTCGTTCATGAGAATTGCACGGATATCATCGCGATCGGGAACCCAAATACGGTTCAAGTAATATAGTAAGCCATTGGGTTTAGATTCAAGAAGAAGTTCAACACCACACGACATTTCTTCATACATGTTACCCTCGGTAACCGAGACGTGTTGAGCTTCCCGGATACGGGTATGAATATCGGATTGAATACGGGCGCAATGAAGCATAACATGGTCTTTTCGACTCAAAGCATCGGCTACAACATTCGCTTTGCCGGGTTGGTAACGAATCTCGCAGTCGTAGTCGTTAAGGAGTTCGACCCAACGTCGTTGCCTCATATTGAGTTCTTTTTGGTTGAAGATATGTTGAAGACTTTTGTGGTCGGTGAATACCACACATTTCGTGCCATATAGGTAGTGTCTCCAAATCTTTAACGCGAATACGACCGCACCCAACTCGAGGTCGTGCGTCGTATAATTCTTTTCATGAATTTTGAGTTGTCTTGATGCATAAGCGATCACTTTGCCTCGTTGCATGAGGACACAACCAAGACCTTGGTTAGAAGCATCACAATAGACAACTAGATCATCATTTCCATCGGGGAGAGTCAAGATCGGAGCATTGCACAACTTTTGCTTAAGAGTTTGGAAAGCTTCTTCTTGCTTCGGTCCCCATTCATAAGCTTTACCCTTATGGGTCAAGGCGGTAAGAGGGACAGAAATCTTTGAGAAGTTTGAGATGAAACGACGATAATAACCCGCAAGACCAAGGAACGAACGAACTTCGGTAGGAGTCTTCGGGGCATTCCAATTCTTAACCGTTTCAATCTTAGCAGGATCAACATGAATACCCTTGTCGTTGACGATGTGACCAAGAAATTGAACTTCTTTTAACCAAAATTCACATTTGGAGAACTTGGCATATAGTTGTTCTTTCTTTAAAAGGTCCAAAACCAATCTAAGGTGTTCTTCATGGTCGGCTTTAGTCTTGGAATAGATTAAGATATCGTCAATGAAAACGATCACGAATTTATCAAGGTACGGTTTGCACACACGATTCATGAGGTCCATGAAAACTGCGGGTGCATTGGTTAATCCAAAAGGCATAACCATGAACTCGTAATGACCATACCTTGTCCGAAAAGCAGTCTTAGGAATGTCATCTTCTTGAACACGGAGCTGATGATAACCAGATCGAAGATCAATCTTCGAGAAACACGTAGAACCTTGAAGTTGATCAAAGAGATCATCGATTCTAGGCAAAGGATAGCGATTCTTGATAGTAAGCTTATTGAGTTCGCGATAGTCAATACACATGCGAAATGATCCATCCTTCTTCTTTACAAATAAGACGGGTGCACCCCACGGTGAATGACTCGGGCGAATGAACCCTTTATCGGAGAGTTCTTGAAGTTGACTTGCGAGCTCTTGCATTTCGGAAGGTGCAAGACGATAAGGAGCTCTAGCAACAGGGTTAGCTCCGGGCATGAGATCAATACGGAACTCGACTTGACGAACGGGAGGAAGACCGGATAAATCTTTAGGAAACACTTCGGGAAAATCTCGAATAATGGGAATGTCTTGGATACTCTTCTCCTTGACATCCTTTTGAACAATATGAGCTAAGAAGGCGATGTACTTCTTTCGTAAGTACTTTTGAGCAGTAGTACAAGACATCAATTTAAGACCCTTGCAAGGCTTTTCACCAAAAACCCTTAAGGTTTCTCCCGAAGGTAGCGGAATTCGGATGCACTTTTCAAAGCAAATAACTTCGGCATGATGATTTGATAGCCAATCCATACCTATGATAATGTCAAAGCTTCCTAGTGGCATTGGAATAAGGTTGATTGGGAATGCATGATCATTAAGTTCTAAAGAGCAATCATAGATAATAGACTCAATTGTAAGGGAGTCACCATTTGCTATTTCAACGGTGAAGGTTTTCTCTAATTGGGATCGTGTCTTTGCAAGTAAAGGCTCAAAATTAAGTGACACAAAACTTTTATCGGCACCGGTATCGAACAAAATGGAGGCATATTGACTATTAACAAGGAACGTACCATTAACCACGTCGTTGTTGGCTTGAGCTTCGTTGGCGTTAATGTTGAAAGCACGCCCACGAGCTCCACCTTGTCTAGTATTTGCGAGCCTTGGACATAGATTACGAAAATGATTCGGGTCACCACACTCATAACAAGCACGCCCATTAGCAATGGCGGGAGCACCTTGATTAGCCACTTGAGGTACGGTTTGGTTTTGAGGGTTGACTTGGCCCGTAAGGGCTTTGGTCCTACAAACATTAACCGTATGACCATATCTCCCACAATAAGTACAAAGGCGACATGGGATGTTTTGGGGATGATGATAGTTGCAGGTGGCACAAAGTGGGTAAATTCCACCATATGGCTTTTTGACTGGTGCTTGAACCATAGGTGCAGCTTGGTTCACGGGAACAGCAGGAGTAACCACAGCAAAATTTCTAACCTTCCTCTTTCTAGTGTTGCGAGAGGGCTCGGTTGTAGCTTCTTTGGTGTGGTTAGGAGGGGCTACGGTTTCAGCAACTTTCTTAGAACCCTTTTTGGTAAGAGTTCCAGCTTTAATATGATTATCGGTTAGGGTAGCAGACAGGCGGATGGCATCTTCCAAAGTAGCAGGATTTCTACCTAAGACAGTATCTTGAATTTGTCTTGGTAGCCCACCAATGTACTTTTCGATGCAACGAGATAATGGAGTGACCATGTGGGGCACAAGAAGACTCAATTCATGGAACCGAGTTGTGTAAGCCAAGTGTTCCCCACTATCTTGGGCAAGATCCCAAAATTCGGCCTCTAACTTCTTCACTTCATTGCGAGGACAGAACTCCTCGGTCATAAGCCTTTTGACCTCATCCCAAGGTAAGGCCATAGCTACATCAACACCCCTATTCCTTTTCTCCCCATTCCACCATGTAAGTGCCCGCTTTTGAAGGACACTAGTAGCATGACGAACACGGAGGTTGTCGGGACAGTCACTATTGAGAAAGGTATTCTCAATACTTTCGAACCATTGGAGGAGTCCGGTAGCTCCTTCGGTTCCATAAAACTTTAGGGGATTGCACGAATTGAAGTGCTTGAAGGTGCATTGGGATGGATTACCACCATTTCCACCATTTCCACCATTACCACCATTATTACCACTATTGCTTCCATTGCCATTAGTGGCACCATTGGCTTGGGTGAGTTGTGTCACCAATTGAGTAAGGATAGCAGCAATGTCGGAGTTGGCGTTAGCGGCGGGAGCACGACGAGGAGGCATTCTACAGATTTGAAACACAAGACAAGAGAGATTGTAAGAACTTATGAGAATTGCTAGGATTTAATAGAATGAGATAACAAAATAAAAGATAGATAATCATAGTTTGGATTGTACTCAAAAGTGACAAAAATTCACTTGAATACTAAGGCATATTAAGGTTAATTTAAACTCATATAATTTTCAAGGAGACATGCTTTAGCCTATAGGTAAACACTCATCTCGGGAGTTCCCAGGAAAGCATACGGGTCCCTCGGTTGATTGGGATTTATGCGAAATGCTTTCCTAGACAGAAAACCCAAAATACAGGTGTCACCCTTCCAGATTGCACGTGTCCTCAAATAATTTAACAAGTTTAAAAACCTCAACGAAGAAATAAAAATTTTATTTAAAGATTTTTGCTTCAAGAATTTTCCACATGCTTAGAAAGGATAAAGATAGAAAAAGAAGATAAGAATAATAAGAGGTTTAGGCCATAGGAAAGGATGTTATTTATTTAATTATTATTTAAGAATATCCTAATAAGTCATGCATTTCTAACAAAGAAGGTAACAAATATAATAATAATTAATCATGGTAAGCATGTAGCACATAGCACAAAATCATGAAGCATAACATAAGTGGGTGTCCTAAAGTTATAGTCTAGGTCAAGATGTCTAATAACCTAAATCCCTATAACCAAGGCTCTGATACCAATCTGTCACACCCCGACCGATGGCGGAATCATCGGGGCGGGACATGTAAGACTGTTCATAGCACATGGTTGACTAAATTGAAATATATTAAAGTCAAATTTGCATTACAATAAATCCAAGTACAAGATCAAATTCAAACAAGAAACATAAACAATTCATAAAATTCTTGATTTATTTTGCTAAGTCCAAATCCTATGTTGAACACGTCTTGAATCAATCTCACATATTAGGGCCTGAAACATGAATAAAATAAAGTCAACTAAAAAGTTGGTGAGTATAACACAGTTGTATATAGATAGCATATAGTTGAAAACAAATCCTTTACATGACATGATAAATAAGGCGTTCATGGGGAGTAACTATTGTGTAACCAAATGTACAATCAAACCTTGTAACTAGCATGCAAAACAAAGTGTATTGTCGGTTTCAATCACCGCGTACCATGGGTGGGTTTGTCAGACTCAATAGATCCATCATTGAAAACCGTCGGCTTGTATAGTTAATGATTGCACATAAGAGCATACAAAGGTTAAACACACCTAGCACTCGGGCACAAAGCTCAAATTTTTGCACACATGTATGTAGATAGGATTTTTGCACTTGTGTTGTTTGTGTAAATGTAATTGTGTAATGTGTAATGAGTATAGAGTTCATGTTCCACCCCAAAAGTGTAAAAGAGTAAAAAGGGGTTGTGAATACTCACTTGGTATGAAAGTGAAGCTAACAAGGAATATAGATAGCAAAGAAAGATCCTTGAAAAGCACACTTTAACCTAAATAGTAATATGCATTGAATCACATAGATGTATAATGTTTAAGAATGAAAGTTGGATTTGTATGTAAAACCATTGGTTTGTATTTAAAAAGGATTGAATAAAATATATAAAGTTTGAGGTAAAATATGTTTGAAACAATTTAATTAGGTTTGAATTAAATAAATAAGTGTATAACTATAGTTTATGAAATAATGTCAATATTAATTGTAATTAAGTATAAATAAATAAAACGATTTTGATTTAAAATGTAAAGTAAATAAGTCATCATTATTTATAAATTTTGTAACTTAATTATTTAAAATATCATTTAAGTGTAAGATGATAAATATAAATTTAATTTTTATAAACTTTTCAATAAATTACATTTATGCCAAGATTAAACTTTTAATCTATTTTTAAATACAGAAAACATATTTTTATAAAATCTGAAACATTTACTGATTAAAATATAAAAATTATAATTCTGTTAAAAATTCTGAGTCTAGCACGACCGTGCCTCGGAAGGGCACGATCGTGCTCAAGCCACGGGCGCGACCGCGCTAGTCGGGGCGCGACCGGGTTGATCAATCAGGAGCACAATCTAGACAAGTCATCAGGCACGACCGTGCCTTAGCCCGGCACGGTCGCGTCTATGATTTTTAGACACAATAGAGACTAGCCCAAAGGGCATGACAAGGTCTGGACGGATGACACGACCGCGCTTCTAGTCGACACGACCGCGCTAAACGAGGCACGGCCGCGCTAGATGATTAGCGCGACCGTGTCTAATCTAAATCAGACATGAATCAAGAATTTCTTGTATTTTAAACACTGGAATTGTTAGGGCTTTTGATTAATAGGTTATTACGAGTCTTTTCATATAACTTAATTGTATGGAAATCGAGTTTAAGCATGGGTTCGATTAAATCATTTTTATTAAAATATGATTTCTGATTCTGATCGAATTCTATAATGGAAGCCCAAATTGAATGAGGGCTTTTGATAATGATACTGAAATGAATGAGAAGACGATTATATTTACCCTGAAACGAAACGAATTTATAGAGAACGGTTGGAAGGAAGCTCCGGCGACGACGGCTCGAGTTCCGACGATCTTTACTGCAACTCCGGTCAATCCAGACAGTCCGGAAGCTTCAGAGATGGTTTGATATCGCGATTCTGCTACTGAGTTGGGAGAATTTGGGTCGAAAAGCTTTGAGAGAGTTTCTTTCTTGAAATTTGCTTGAGAGAGTTTTCTTGCAAAAGAATACTGAGGTGTTTGGGATTTGAAAAGTGGTAATACAATTGTTAAGGGGAAAAGAAACGTATAACGGTTTCGGATTCGAACGATCGGGTGATTAATCTGCATTTACGTTTTTCTGTTACGCAGGCGCGACCGTGCCTAGGCACCGGGCGCGATCGTTCCAGAGCAGGTCGCGCGACCGTGCCAAAGCACTTGGCGCGACCGTGCTAGAACGAAGCACGACCGTGCTAACAAGGGTTTCTTGATGTTTTTTCAATTTTAGTCCTTGACTTTTCAGGTTTGATAAGTTTGTACCAAATAGTTTCTTGTATAGCGTTTAAATGTAAATAATCGAGTAAAACTTGCGAACTTGTATAGAATCATTGCATTTTATTTACCGCGGGAAAAATATTGAGACATTGCACGAGTATAGAACTTGAAATTTCATTACATTGAATTGAAATTTGAATACTAAAAATCAGAAATGTTACAGTCTCCCCATGTTGAGAGAATTTCGTCCCGAAATTTAGCTAGAGGAAACAACATTAATAGTAAAAAGATGAGGGTACTTGAGCTTCATTTGGTCTTCTCGTTCCCAAGTGTACTCAGGACCACGCTTAGACTCCCAACGAACTTTGACGATAGGAATACGACTTCGCTTGAGTTGCTTGACTTCCCGATCCATAATTTCCACCGGCTTCTCAACGAACTGCATCGTTTCATCAATGCGCACGTCGTCAAGCGGTATACGGAGATTTTCATCAGCGAGACACTTCTTTAGATTAGATATATGAAATGTAGGATGCACATTGCCAAGAGATGGAGGTAACTCGAGCTTGTAAGCCACTTTCCCAATCCTTTCAAGGATTTTGAATGGACCAACATAACGAGGTGATAACTTGCCTTTCTTTCCAAAACGGATCACACCCTTCCATGGAGATACCTTAAGAAGAACGAGATCACCGACTTGAAATTCCAAGGGTTTTCGACGCTTGTCGGCATAACTCTTTTGTCGACTCCTCGCTACTCGAATATTGTCACGGATTTGAATAATCTTGTCGGAAGTTTCTTGAATTAACTCGGGACCGGTGATTTGTGCTTCACCAATCTCGTTCCAACGGATCGGAGAACGACACTTGCGACCATAGAGAGTTTCGAATGGAGCCATGTTGATACTTGTGTGGTAGCTATTGTTATAAGAAAACTCAATAAGGGATAAATGTGAATCCCAATTGCCACCAAAATCGATTACACAAGCTCTAAGCATGTCTTCAAGAGTTTGGATTGTTCGCTCGGTTTGGCCATCAGTTTGGGGATGGTAAGCCGTGCTCAAATCCAAACGAGTACCAAGAGCAGATTGGAGAGATTGCCAAAATCGAGAAGTGAACCGAGCATCTCTATCAGATATTATGTTCAAGGGAACACCATGACGGCTCACAATTTCATCAATGTAAATTCGGGCAAGTTTCTCCACTTTGAAGTCTTCACGAATAGGCAAAAAGTGGGCAGATTTGGTGAGTCGATCAATGATCACCCAAATACTATCATAACCACTCGAGGTGCGAGGGAGCTTGGTAATGAAATCCATAGCTAAATTCTCCCATTTCCACACGGGAATTTCCGGTTGTTCAAGCAAACCAGAAGGACGCTGATGTTCGGCTTTGACTTTGGAGCAAGTTAAGCATTTGGCAACATAAAGAGCAATGTCCTTCTTCATACCGGGCCACCAATAAAGCTGACGAAGATCTTGGTACATTTTATCCGCACCAGGATGAATAGAATAACGAGTCTTATGAGCCTCGTTCATGAGAATTGCACGGAGATCATCGCGATCGGGAACCCAAATACGGTTCAAGTAATATAGTAAGCCATTGGGTTTAGATTCAAGAAGAAGTTCAACACCACACGACATTTCTTCATACATGTTACCCTCGGTAACCGAGACGTGTTGAGCTTCCAGGATACGGGTTTGAATATCGGATTGAATACGGGCGCAATGAAGCATAACATGGTCTTTTCGACTCAAAGCATCGGCTACAACATTCGCTTTGCCGGGATGGTAACGAATCTCGCAGTCGTAGTCGTTAAGGAGTTCGACCCAACGTCGTTGCCTCATATTGAGTTCTTTTTGGTTGAAGATATGTTGAAGACTTTTGTGGTCGGTGAATACCACACATTTCGTGCCATATAGGTAGTGTCTCCAAATCTTTAACGCGAATACGACCGCACCCAACTCGAGGTCGTGCGTCGTATAATTCTTTTCATGAATTTTGAGTTGTCTTGATGCATAAGCGATCACTTTGCCTCGTTGCATGAGGACACAACCAAGACCTTGGTTAGAAGCATCACAATAGACAACTAGATCATCATTTCCATCGGGGAGAGTCAAGATGGGAGCATTGCACAACTTTTGCTTAAGAGTTTGGAAAGCTTCTTCTTGCTTCGGTCCCCATTCATAAGCTTTACCCTTATGGGTCAAGGCGGTAAGAGGGACATGTAACATTTCGGATTTTAGTATGCCTATTTCAGTTCAATGTAATGCAATTTCAAGTTCTATACTCGTGCAATGCCTCATTATTTTTCTCGTCGTAAAATTTAATGCAATGATCCTATACAAATTCGCAAGTTTTACTCGATTATTTACATTTAAACGCTATACAAGAAACTATTTGGTACAAACTTATCAAACCTGAAAAGTCAAGGACTAAAATTGAAAAACATCAAGAAACCCTAGTGAGCACGGTCGTGCTTCGTTGTAGCACGGTCGCGCCAAGTGCTTTGGCACGGTCGCGCGACCTGCTCTGGAACGATCGCGCCCGGTGCCTAGGCACGGTCGCGCCTCTCCTTGGCACGGTCGCGCCTGCGTAACAGAAAAACGTAAATGCAGATTAATCACCCGATCGTTCGAATCCGAAACCGTTATACGTTTCTTTTCCCCTTAACAATTGTATTACCAATTTTCAAATCCCAAACGCCTCAGTATTCATTTGCAAGAAAACTCTCTCAAAGCTTTTCGACCCAAATGCTCCCAACTCAGTAGCAGAATCGAGATATCAAACCATCTCTGAAGCTTCCGGACTATCTGGATTGACCGGAGTTGCAGTAAAGATCGTCGGAACTCGAGCCGTCGTCGCCGGAGCTTCCTTCCAACCGTTCTCTATAAATTCGTTTCGTTTCAGGGTAAATATAATCGTCTTCTCATTCATTTCAGTATCATTATCAAAAGCCCTCATCCAATTTGGGCTTCCACAATAGAAATCGACCAGAATCAGAAACCATGTTTTCAATAAAAATGATTTAATCGAACCCATACTTAAACCCGATTTCCATACAATTAAGGTATATGAAAAGACACGTAATAACCTATTAATCAAAAGCCCTAACAATTCCAGTGTTTAAAATACAAGAAATTCTCGATTCGTGTCTGATTTAGATTAGACACGGTCGCACTATTCATCTAGCGCGGCCGTGCCTCGTTTAGCGCGGTCGTGTCGACTAGAAGCGCGGTCGTGTCATCCGTCCAGACCTTGTCATGCCCTTTGGGCTAGTCTCTATTGTGTCTAAAAATCATAGACGCGACCGTGCCGGGCTAAGGCACGGTCGTGCCTGATGACTTGTCTAGATTGTGCTCCTGATTGATCAACCCGGTCGCGCCCCGACTAGCGCGGTCGCGCCCGTGGCTTGAGCACGATCGTGCCCTTCCGAGGCACGGTCGTGCTAGACTCAGAATTTTTAACAGAATTATAATTTTTATATTTTAATCAGTAAATGTTTCAGATTTTATAAAAATATGTTTTCTGTATTTAAAAATAGATTAAAAGTTTAATCTTGGCATAAATGTAATTTATTGAAAAGTTTATAAAAATTAAATTTATATTTATCATCTTACACTTAAATGATATTTTAAATAATTAAGTTACAAAATTTATAAATAATGATGACTTATTTACTTTACATTTTAAATCAAAATCGTTTTATTTATTTATACTTAATTACAATTAATATTGACATTATTTCATAAACTATAGTTATACACTTATTTATTTAATTCAAACCTAATTAAATTGTTTCAAACATATTTTACCTCAAACTTTATATATTTTATTCAATCCTTTTTAAATACAAACCAATGGTTTTACATACAAATCCAACTTTCATTTTTAAACTTTATACATCTATGTGATTCAATGCATATTACTATTTAGGTTAAAGTGTGCTTTTCAAGGATCTTTTTGCTATCTATATTCCTTGTTAGCTTCACTTCCATACCAAGTGAGTATTCACAACCCCTTTTACTCTTTTACACTTTTGGGGTGGAACATGAACTCTATACTCATTACACATTACACATTTACATTTACACAAACAACACAAGTGCAAAAATCCTATTTACATACATGTGTGCAAAAATTTGAGCTTTGTGCCCGAGTGCTAGGTGTGTTTAACCTTTGTATGCTCTTATGTGCAATCATTAACTATACAAGCCGACGGTTTTCAATGATGGATCTATTGAGTCTGACAAACCCACCCATGGTACGCGGTGATTGAAACCGACAACACATTTGTTTTGCATGCTAGTTACAAGGTTTGATTGTACATTTGGTTACACAATAGTTACTCCCCATGAACGCCTTATTTATCATGTCATGTAAAGGATTTGTTTTCAACTATATGCTATCTATATACAACTGTGTTATACTCACCAACTTTTTAGTTGACTTTATTTTATTCATGTTTCAGGCCCCAATATGTGAGATTGATTCAAGACGTGTTCAACATAGGATTTGGACTTAGCAAAATAAATCAAGAATTTTATGAATTGTTTATGTTTCTTGTTTGAATTTGATCTTGTACTTGGATTTATTGTAATGCAAATTTGACTTTAATATATTTCAATTTAGTCAACCATGTGCTATGAACAGTCTTACATGTCCCGCCCCGATGATTCCGCCATCGGTCGGGGTGTGACAGGACAGAAATCTTTGAGAAGTTTGAGATGAAACGACGATAATAACCCGCAAGACCAAGGAACGAACGAACTTCGGTAGGAGTCTTCGGGGCATTCCAATTCTTAACCGTTTCAATCTTAGCAGGATCAACATGAATACCCTTGTCGTTGACGATGTGACCAAGAAATTGAACTTCTTTTAACCAAAATTCACATTTGGAGAACTTGGCATATAGTTGTTCTTTCTTTAAAAGGTCCAAAACCAATCTAAGGTGTTCTTCATGGTCGGCTTTAGTCTTGGAATAGATTAAGATATCGTCAATGAAAACGATCACGAATTTATCAAGGTACGGTTTGCACACACGATTCATGAGGTCCATGAAAACTGCGGGTGCATTGGTTAATCCAAAAGGCATAACCATGAACTCGTAATGACCATACCTTGTCCGGAAAGCAGTCTTAGGAATGTCATCTTCTTGAACACGGAGCTGATGATAACCAGATCGAAGATCAATCTTCGAGAAACACGTAGAACCTTGAAGTTGATCAAAGAGATCATCGATTCTAGGCAAAGGATAGCGATTCTTGATAGTAAGCTTATTGAGTTCGCTATAGTCAATACACATGCGAAATGATCCATCCTTCTTCTTTACAAATAAGACGGGTGCACCCCACGGTGAATGACTCGGGCGAATGAACCCTTTATCGGAGAGTTCTTGAAGTTGACTTGCGAGCTCTTGCATTTCGGAAGGTGCAAGACGATAAGGAGCTCTAGCAACAGGGTTAGCTCCGGGCATGAGATCAATACGGAACTCGACTTGACGAACGGGAGGAAGACCGGATAAATCTTTAGGAAACACTTCGGGAAAATCTCGAATAATGGGAATGTCTTGGATACTCTTCTCCTTGACATCCTTTTGAACAATATGAGCTAAGAAGGCGATGTACTTCTTTCGTAAGTACTTTTGAGCAGTAGTACAAGACATCAATTTAAGACCCTTGCAAGGCTTTTCACCAAAAACCCTTAAGGTTTCTCCCGAAGGTAGCGGAATTCGGATGCACTTTTCAAAGCAAATAACTTCGGCATGATGATTTGATAGCCAATCCATACCTATGATAATGTCAAAGCTTCCTAGTGGCATTGGAATAAGGTTGATTGGGAATGCATGATCATTAAGTTCTAAAGAGCAATCATAGATAATAGACTCAATTGTAAGGGAGTCACCATTTGCTATTTCAACGGTGAAGGTTTTCTCTAATTGGGATCGTGTCTTTGCAAGTAAAGGCTCAAAATTAAGTGACACAAAACTTTTATCGGCACCGGTATCGAACAAAATGGAGGCATATTGACTATTAACAAGGAACGTACCATTAACCACGTCGTTGTTGGCTTGAGCTTCGTTGGCGTTAATGTTGAAAGCACGCCCACGAGCTCCACCTTGTCTAGTATTTGCGAGCCTTGGACATAGATTACGAAAATGATTCGGGTCACCACACTCATAACAAGCACGCCCATTAGCAATGGCGGGAGCACCTTGATTAGCCACTTGAGGTACGGTTTGGTTTGGAGGGTTGACTTGGCCCGTAAGGGCTTTGGTCCTACAAACATTAACCGTATGACCATATCTCCCACAATAAGTACAAAGGCGACATGGGATGTTTTGGGGATGATGATAGTTGCAGGTGGCACAAAGTGGGTAAATTCCACCATATGGCTTTTTGACTGGTGCTTGAACCATAGGTGCAGCTTGGTTCACGGGAACAGCAGGAGTAACCACAGCAAAATTTCTAACCTTCCTCTTTCTAGTGTTGCGAGAGGGCTCGGTTGTAGCTTCTTTGGTGTGGTTAGGAGGGGCTACGGTTTCAGTAACTTTCTTAGAACCCTTTTTGGTAAGAGTTCCAGCTTTAATATGATTATCGGTTAGGGTAGCAGACAGGCGGATGGCATCTTCCAAAGTAGCAGGATTTCTACCTAAGACAGTATCTTGAATTTGTCTTGGTAGCCCACCAATGTACTTTTCGATGCAACGAGATAATGGAGTGACCATGTGGGGCACAAGAAGACTCAATTCATGGAACCGAGTTGTGTAAGCCAAGTGTTCCCCACTATCTTGGGCAAGATCCCAAAATTCGGCCTCTAACTTCTTCACTTCATTGCAAGGACAGAACTCCTCGGTCATAAGCCTTTTGACCTCATCCCAAGGTAAGGCCATAGCTACATCAACACCCCTATTCCTTTTCTCCCCATTCCACCATGTAAGTGCCCGCTTTTGAAGGACACTAGTAGCATGACGAACACGGAGGTTGTCGGGACAGTCACTATTGAGAAAGGTATTCTCAATACTTTCGAACCATTGGAGGAGTCCGGTAGCTCCTTCGGTTCCATAAAACTTTAGGGGATTGCACGAATTGAAGTGCTTGAAGGTGCATTGGGATGGATTACCACCATTTCCACCATTACCACCATTATTACCACTATTGCTTCCATTGCCATTAGTGGCACCATTGGCTTGGGTGAGTTGTGTCACCAATTGAGTAAGGATAGCAGCAATGTCGGAGTTGGCGTTAGCGGCGGGAGCACGACGAGGAGGCATTCTACAGATTTGAAACACAAGACAAGAGAGATTGTAAGAACTTATGAGAATTGCTAGGATTTAATAGAATGAGATAACAAAATAAAAGATAGATAATCATAGTTTGGATTGTACTCAAAAGTGACAAAAATTCACTTGAATACTAAGGCATATTAAGGTTAATTTAAACTCATATAATTTTCAAGGAGACATGCTTTAGCCTATAGGTAAACACTCATCTCGGGAGTTCCCAGGAAAGCATACGGGTCCCTCGGTTGATTGGGATTTATGCGAAATGCTTTCCTAGACAGAAAACCCAAAATACAGGTGTCACCCTTCCAGATTGCACGTGTCCTCAAATAATTTAACAAGTTTAAAAACCTCAACGAAGAAATAAAAATTTTATTTAAAGATTTTTGCTTCAAGAATTTTCCACATGCTTAGAAAGGATAAAGATAGAAAAAGAAGATAAGAATAATAAGAGGTTTAGGCCATAGGAAAGGATGTTATTTATTTAATTATTATTTAAGAATATCCTAATAAGTCATGCATTTCTAACAAAGAAGGTAGCAAATATAATAATAATTAATCATGGTAAGCATGTAGCACATAGCACAAAATCATGAAGCATAACATAAGTGGGTGTCCTAAAGTTATAGTCTAGGTCAAGATGTCTAATAACCTAAATCCCTATAACCAAGGCTCTGATACCAATCTGTCACACCCCGACCGATGGCGGAATCATCGGGGCGGGACATGTAAGACTGTTCATAGCACATGGTTGACTAAATTGAAATATATTAAAGTCAAATTTGCATTACAATAAATCCAAGTACAAGATCAAATTCAAACAAGAAACATAAACAATTCATAAAATTCTTGATTTATTTTGCTAAGTCCAAATCCTATGTTGAACACGTCTTGAATCAATCTCACATATTGGGGCCTGAAACATGAATAAAATAAAGTCAACTAAAAAGTTGGTGAGTATAACACAGTTGTATATAGATAGCATATAGTTGAAAACAAATCCTTTACATGACATGATAAATAAGGCGTTCATGGGGAGTAACTATTGTGTAACCAAATGTACAATCAAACCTTGTAACTAGCATGCAAAACAAAGTGTATTGTCGGTTTCAATCACCGCGTACCATGGGTGGGTTTGTCAGACTCAATAGATCCATCATTGAAAACCGTCGGCTTGTATAGTTAATGATTGCACATAAGAGCATACAAAGGTTAAACACACCTAGCACTCGGGCACAAAGCTCAAATTTTTGCACACATGTATGTAAATAGGATTTTTGCACTTGTGTTGTTTGTGTAAATGTAATTGTGTAATGTGTAATGAGTATAGAGTTCATGTTCCACCCCAAAAGTGTAAAAGAGTAAAAAGGGGTTGTGAATACTCACTTGGTATGAAAGTGAAGCTAACAAGGAATATAGATAGCAAAGAAAGATCCTTGAAAAGCACACTTTAACCTAAATAGTAATATGCATTGAATCACATAGATGTATAAAGTTTAAGAATGAAAGTTGGATTTGTATGTAAAACCATTGGTTTGTATTTAAAAAGGATTGAATAAAATATATAAAGTTTGAGGTAAAATATGTTTGAAACAATTTAATTAGGATTGAATTAAATAAATAAGTGTATAACTATAGTTTATGAAATAATGTCAATATTAATTGTAATTAAGTATAAATAAATAAAACGATTTTGATTTAAAATGTAAAGTAAATAAGTCATCATTATTTATAAATTTTGTAACTTAATTATTTAAAATATCATTTAAGTGTAAGATGATAAATATAAATTTAATTTTTATAAACTTTTCAATAAATTACATTTATGCCAAGATTAAACTTTTAATCTATTTTTAAATACAGAAAACATATTTTTATAAAATCTGAAACATTTACTGATTAAAATATAAAAATTATAATTCTGTTAAAAATTCTGAGTCTAGCACGACCGTGCCTCGGAAGGGCACGATCGTGCTCAAGCCACGGGCGCGACCGCGCTAGTCGGGGCGCGACCGGGTTGATCAATCAGGAGCACAATCTAGACAAGTCATCAGGCACGACCGTGCCTTAGCCCGGCACGGTCGCGTCTATGATTTTTAGACACAACAGAGACTAGCCCAAAGGGCATGACAAGGTCTGGACGGATGACACGACCGCACTTCTAGTCGACACGACCGCGCTAAATGAGGCACGACCGCGCTAGATGATTAGCGCGACCGTGTCTAATCTAAATCAGACATGAATCGAGAATTTCTTGTATTTTAAAGACTGGAATTGTTAGGGCTTTTGATTAATAGGTTATTACGAGTCTTTTCATATAACTTAATTGTATGGAAATCGAGTTTAAGCATGGGTTCGATTAAATCATTTTTATTAAAATATGATTTCTGATTCAGATCGAATTCTATAATGGAAGCCCAAATTGAATGAGGGCTTTTAATAATGATACTGAAATGAATGAGAAGACGATTATATTTACCCTGAAACGAAACGAATTTATAGAGAACGGTTGGAAGGAAGCTCCGGCGACGACGGCTCGAGTTCCGACGATCTTTACTGCAACTCCGGTCAATCCAGACAGTCCGGAAGCTTCAGAGATGGTTTGATATCGCGATTCTGCTACTGAGTTGGGAGAATTTGGGTCGAAAAGCTTTGAGAGAGTTTCTTTTCTTGAAATTTGCTTGAGAGAGTTTTCTTGCAAAAGAATACTGAGGCGTTTGGGATTTGAAAAGTGGTAATACAATTGTTAAGGGGAAAAGAAACGTATAACGGTTTCGGATTCGAACGATCGGGTGATTAATCTGCATTTACGTTTTTCTGTTACGCAGGCGCGACCGTGCCAAGGAGAAGCGCGACCGTGCCTAGGCACCGGGCGCGATCGTTCCAGAGCAGGTCGCGCGACCGTGCCAAAGCACTTGGCGCGACCGTGCTAGAACGAAGCACGACCGTGCTAACAAGGGTTTCTTGATGTTTTTTCAATTTTAGTCCTTGACTTTTCAGGTTTGATAAGTTTGTACAAAATAGTTTCTTGTATAACGTTTAAATGTAAATAATCGAGTAAAACTTGCGAACTTGTATAGAATCATTGCATTTTATTTACCGCGGGAAAAATATTGAGACATTGCACGAGTATAGAACTTGAAATTTCATTACATTGAATTGAAATATGAATACTAAAAATCAGAAATGTTACATTAAGTACGTACTCATTTGCACACTGTAATCGGCTATGATTATCAATAGACGAAGTTTAAAGTATCTTGTGTTTGTTGTCGGTTTACTTTGTGTTGATTGAATCTCCATCTAGTCACGGGCATTCCGCACCCGGTTAGACTAGCCAACGCACTTGCATGTGACGGCCCGAGACACCCGGGGACCTACAAGTGCTGAAGCAATTCTTGTGACAAGCACTCTGAAGCTGAGAGAGACTTAAGACATCTCTAGAGCTGCTGTCAAGGGGGAGTTTATTGAAGCAATTCTTGTGACATGCACTCTGAAGATTGTTTTTACTTATGTATTGTCTTTCTTTATTTGTATTTGTATTTCAGCATCTGTATGTTTTGGTTCATCAAGTTGTAATCATGTTCGTAGGTACGTGTCGTTGTATTTGTCTTTCTTTAGTGTTGTGCGCACTTAACATGTGCGCAGGTTGCTTAACCTGCGTACTTAGCAAGTACGCAAGAACATTGTCTGCGTACTTGCTAAGTATGCAAGAAGAAAGCCCTGCGTACTTAGCAAGTGCGTAGGCAGCAGGTCTAGTATATATAGCTGGTTTGTGTTGTGATTAAGTACGTACTCATTTGCACACTGTAATCGGCTATGATTATCAATAGACGAAGTTTAAAGTATCTTGTGTTTGTTGTCGGTTTACTTTGTGTTGATTGAATCTCCATCTAGTCACGGGCATTCCGCACCCGGTTAGACTAGCCAACGCACTTGCATGTGACGGCCCGAGACACCCGGGGACCTACAAGTGCTGAAGCAATTCTTGTGACAAGCACTCTGAAGCTGAGAGAGACTTAAGACATCTCCAGAGCTGCTGTCAAGGGGGAGTTTGTTGAAGCAATTCTTGTGACATGCACTCTGAAGATTGTTTTTACTTATGTATTGTCTTTCTTTATTTGTATTTGTATTTCAGCATCTGTATGTTTTGGTTCATCAAGTTGTAATCATGTTCGTAGGTACGTGTCGTTGTATTTGTCTTTCTTTAGTGTTGTGCGCACTTAGCATGTGCGCAGGTTTCTTAACCTGCGTACTTAGCAAGTACGCAAGAACATTGTCTGCGTACTTGCTAAGTATGCAAGAAGAAAGCCCTACGTACTTAGCAAGTGCGTAGGCAGCAGGTTTAGTATATATAGCTGGTTTGTGTTGTGATTAAGTACGTACTCATTTGCACACTGTAATCGGCTATGATTATCAATAGACGAAGTATAAAGTATCTTGTTTTTGTTGTCGGTTTACTTTGTGTTGATTGAATCTCCATTTTGTCACGGGCATTTCACACCCGGTTAGACTAGCCAACACACTTGCATGTGCCGATCCGAGACACCCGGGGACCTACAGGTGCTGAAGCAATTCTTGTGACAAGCACTCTGAAGCTGATAGAGACTGAAGACATCTCCAGAGCTGCTGTCAAGGGGGAGTTTGTTGAAGCAATTCTTGTGACATGCACTCTGAAGATTGTTTTTACTTATGTATTGTCTTTCTTTATTTGTATTTGTATTTCAGCATCTGTATGTTTTGGTTCATCAAGTTGTAATGAAGTTCGTAGGTACTTTTCGTTGTATTTGTCTTTCTTTAGTGTTGTGCGCAGTTAACATGTGCGCAGGTTGCTTAACCTGCGTACTTAGCAACTACGCAAGAACATTGTCTGTGTACTTGCTAAGTACGCAAGAACAAAACCCTGCGCACTTAGCAAGTGCGTAGGCAGCATGTCTAGTATATATAGCTTGTTTGTGTTGTGATTAAGTACGTACTCATTTGTACACTGTAATCGGCTATGATTATCAATAGACGAAGTTTAAAGTATCCTGTGTTTGCTGTTGGTTTACTTTGTGTTGATTGAATCTCCATCTAGTCACGGGCATTCCGCACCCGGTAGACTAGCCAACGCACTTACATGTGACGGCCCGAGACACCCGGGGACCTACAAATGCAGAAGCAATTCTTGTGACAAGCACTCTGAAGCTGATAGAAACTGAAGACATCTCCAGAGCTGCTGTTAAGGGGGAGTTTGTTGAAGCAATTCTTGTGACATGCACTCTGAAGATTGTTTTTATTTATGTATTGTCTTTCTTTATCTGTATTTGTATTTCAGCATCTATATGTTTTGGTTCATCAAGTTGTAATCATGTTCGTAGGTACTTTTCGTTGTACTTGTCTTTCTTTTGTGTTGTGCGCACTTAACATGTGCGTAGGTTGCTTAACTTGCGTACTTAGCAAGTATGCAAGAACATTGTCTGTGTACTTGCTAAGTACGCAGGAACAAAGCCCTGCGCACTTAGCAAGTGCGTAGGCAGCATGTCTAGTATATATAGCTGGTTTGTGTTGTGATTAAGTACGTACTCATTTGCACACTATAATCGGCTATGATTATCAATAGACGAAGTTTAAAGTATCTTGTGTTTGTTGTCGGTTTACTTTGTGTTGATTGAATCTCCATCTAGTCACGGGCATTCCGCACCCGGTTAGACTAGCCAATGCACTTGCATGTGCTGATCCGAGACACCCGGGGACCTACAGGTGCTGAAGCAATTCTTGTGACAAGCACTCTGAAGCTGATAGAGACTAAAGACATCTCCAGAGCTGCTGTCAAGGGGGAGTTTGTTGAAGCAATTCTTGTGACATGCACTCTGAAGATTGTTTTTACTTATGTATTGTCTTTCTTTATTTGTATTTGTATTTCAGCGTCTGTATGTTTTGGTTCATCAAGTTGTAATCTTGTTCGTAGGTACGTGTTGTTGTATTTTTCTTTCTTTAGTTTTGTGCGCACTTAACATGTGCGCAGGTTGCTAACCTGCGTACTTAGCAAGTACGCAAGAAAATTGTCTGCGTATTTGCTAAGTACGCAAGAACAAAGCCTTGTGTACTTAGCAAGTGCGTAGGCAGAAGGTCTAGTATATATAGCTGGTTTGTGTTGTGATTAAGTACGTACTCATTTGCACATTGTAATCGGCTATGCTTATCAATAGACGAAGTATAAAGTATCTTGTTTTTGTTGTCGGTTTACTTTGTGTTGATTGAACCTCCATCTTGTCACGGGCATTTCGCACCCTGTTAGACTAGCCAACGCACTTGCATGTTCCGATCCGAGACACCCGGGGACCTACAGGTGCTGAAGCAATTCTTGTGACAAGCACTCTGAAGCTGATAGAGACTGAAGACATCTCCAGAGCTGCTGTCAAGGGGGAGTTTGTTGAAGCAATTCTTGTGACATGCACTCTGAAGATTGTTTTTATTTATGTATTGCCTTTCTTTATCTGTATTTGTATTTCAGCATATATATGTTTTGGTTCATCAAGTTGTAATCATGTTCGTTGGTACTTTTCGTTGTATTTGTCTTTCTTTAGTGTTGTGCGCACTTAACATGTGCGCATGTTGCTTAACCTGCGTACTTAGAAAGTACGCAAGAACATTGTCTGTGTACTTGCTAAGTACGCAGGAACAAAGTCCTGCGCACTTAGCAAGTGCGTAGGCAACATATCTAGTATATATAGCTGGTTTGTGTTGTGATTAAGTACGTACTCATTTGCACACTGTAATCGGCTATGATTATCAATAGACGAAGTTTAAAGTAACTTGTGTTTGTTTTCGGTTTACTTTGTGTTAATTGAATCTCCATCTAGTCACGGGCATTCCGCACCCGGTTAGACTAGCCAACGCACTTGCATGTTCCGATCCGAGACACCCGGGGACCTACAGGTGCTGAAGCAATTCTTGTGACAAGCACTCTGAAGCTGATAGAGACTGAAGACATCTCCAGAGCTGCTGTCAAGGGGGAGTTTGTTGAAGCAATTCTTGTAACATGCATTCTGAAGATTGTTTTTACTTATATATTGTCTTTCTTTATTTGTATTTGTATTTCAGCATCTGTATGTTTTGGTTCATCAAGTTGTAATCAAGTTCGTAGGTACTTTTCGTTGTATTTGTCTTTCTTTAGTGTGGTGCGCACTTAACATGTGCGCAGGTTGCTTAACCTGCGTACTTAGCAACTACGCAAGAACATTGTCTGTGTACTTGCTAAGTACGCAAGAACAAAACCCTGCGCACTTAGCAAGTGCGTAGGCAGCATGTCTAGTATATATAGCTTGTTTGTGTTGTGATTAAGTACGTACTCATTTGTACACTGTAATCGGCTATGATTATCAATAGACGAAGTTTAAAGTATCATGTGTTTGCTGTCGGTTTACTTTATGTTGATTGAATCTCCATCTAGTCACGGGCATTCCACACCCGGTTAGACTAGCCAACGCACTTACATGTGACGGCCCGAGACACCTGGGGACCTACAAATGCAGAAGCAATTCTTGTGACAAGAACTCTGAAGCTGATAGAAACTGAAGACATCTCCAGAGCTGCTGTTAAGGGGGAGTTTGTTGAAGCAATTCTTGTGACATGCACTCTGAAGATTGTTTTTATTTATGTATTGTCTTTCTTTATCTGTATTTGTATTTCAGCATCTATATGTTTTGGTTCATCAAGTTGTAATCATGTTCGTAGGTACTTTTCGTTGTACTTGTCTTTCTTTTGTGTTGTGCGCACTTAACATGTGCGCAGGTTGCTTAACATGCGTACTTAGCAAGTACGCAAGAACATTGTCTGTGCACTTGCTAAGTACGCAGGAACAAAGCCCTGCGCACTTAGCAAGTGCGTAGGTAGCATGTCTAGTATATATAGCTGGTTTGTGTTGTGATTAAGTACGTACTCATTTGCACACTATAATCGGCTATGATTATCAATAGACGAAGTTTAAAGTATCTTGTGTTTGTTGTCGGTTTACTTTGTGTTGATTGAATCTCCATCTAGTCACGGGCATTCCGCACCCGGTTAGACTAGCCAACGGACTTGCATGTGCCGATCCGAGACACCCGGGGACCTACAGGTGCTGAAGCAATTCTTGTGACAAGCACTCTGAAGCTGATAGAGACTGAAGACATCTCCAGAGCTGCTGTCAAGGGGGAGTTTGTTGAAGCAATTCTTGTGACATGCACTCTGAAGATTGTTTTTACTTATGTATTGTCTTTCTTTATTTGTATTTGTATTTCAGCATCTGTATGTTTTGGTTCATCAAGTTGTAATCAAGTTCGTTGGTACTTTTCGTTGTATTTGTCTTTCTTTAGTGTTGTGCGCACTTAACATGTACGCAGGTTGCTTAACTTGCGTACTTAGCAAGTACGCAAGAACATTGTCTGCGTACTTGCTAAGTACGCAGGAAGAAAGCCCTGCGTACTTAGCAAGTGCGTAGGCAGCATGTCTAGTATATATAGCTGGTTTGTGTTGTGATTAAGTACGTACTCATTTGCACACTGTAATCGGCTATGATTATCAATAGACCAAGTATAAAGTATCTTGTTTTTGTTGTCGGTTTACTTTATGTTGATTGAATCTCCATCTAGTCACGGGCATTCCGCACCTGGTTAGACTAGCCAACGCACTTACATGTGACGGCCCGAGACACCCGGGGACCTACAAATGCAGAAGCAATTCTTGTGACAAGAACTCTGAAGCTGATAGAAACTGAAGACATCTCCAGAGCTGCTGTTAAGGGGGAGTTTGTTGAAGCAATTCTTGTGACATGCACTCTGAAGATTGTTTTTACTTATGTATTGTCTTTCTTTATCTGTATTTGTATTTCAGCATCTATATGTTTTGGTTCATCAAGTTGTAATCATGTTCGTAGGTACTTTTCGTTGTACTTGTCTTTCTTTTGTGTTGTGCGCACTTAACATGTGCGCAGGTTGCTTAACTTGCGTACTTAGCAAGTACGCAAGAACATTGTCTGTGTACTTGCTAAGTACGCAGGAACAAAGCCCTGCGCACTTAGCAAGTGCGTAGGCAGCATGTCTAGTATATATAGCTGGTTTGTGTTGTGATTAAGTACGTACTCATTTGTACACTATAATCGGCTATGATTATCAATAGACGAAGTTTAAAGTATCTTGTGTTTGTTGTCGGTTTACTTTGTGTTGATTGAATCTCCATCTACTCACGGGCATTCCGCACCCGGTTAGACTAGCCAACGCACTTGCATGTGCCGATCCGAGACACCCGGGGACCTACAGGTGCTGAAGCAATTCTTGTGACAAGCACTCTGAAGCTGATAGAGACTGAAGACATCTCCAGAGCTGCTGTCAAGGGGGAGTTTGTTGAAGCAATTCTTGTGACATGCACTCTGAAGATTGTTTTTACTTATGTATTGTCTTTCTTTATTTGTATTTGTATTTCAGCATCTGTATGTTTTGGTTCATCAAGTTGTAATCAAGTTCGTAGGTACTTTTCGTTGTATTTGTCTTTCTTTAGTGTTGTGCGCACTTAACATGTGCGCAGGTTGCTTAACTTGCGTACTTAGCAAGTACGCAAGAACATTGTCTGCGTACTTGCTAAGTACGCAGGAAGAAAGCCCTGCGTACTTAGCAAGTGCGTAGGCAGCATGTCTAGTATATATAGCTGGTTTGTGTTGTGATTAAGTACGTACTCATTTGCACACTGTAATCGGCTATGATTATCAATAGACGAAGTTTAAAGTATCTTGTGTTTGTTGTCGGTTTACTTTGTGTTGATTGAATCTCCATCTAGTTACGGGCATTCCGTACCCAGTTAGACTAGCCAACGCACTCGCATGTGACGGCCCGAGACACCCAGGGACCTACAAATGCTGAAGCAATTCTTGTGACAAGCACTCTGAAGCTGAGAGAGACTGAAGACATCTCTAGAGCTGCTGTCAAGGGGGAGTTTGTTGAAGAAATTCTTGTGACATGCACTCTGAAGATTGTTTTTACTTATGTATTGTCTTTCTTTATTTGTATTTGTATTTCAGCATCTGTATGTTTTGGTTCATCAAGTTGTAATCATGTTCGTAGGTACGTGTCGTTGTATTTGTCTTTCTTTAGTGTTGTGCGCACTTAACATGTGCGCAGGTTGCTTAACCTGTGTACTTAGCAAGTACGCAAGAACATTGTCTGCGTACTTGCTAAGTACGCAAGAAGAAAGCCCTGCGTACTTAGCATGTGCGTAGGCAGCAGGTCTAGTATATATAGCTGGTTTGTGTTGTGATTAAGTACGTACTCATTTGCACACTGTAATCGGCTATGATTATCAATAGACCAAGTATAAAGTATCTTGTTTTTGTTGTCGGTTTACTTTGTGTTGATTGAATCTCCATCTTGTCACGGGCATTTCGCACCCGGTTAGACTAGCCAACGCACTTGCATGTGCCGATCCGAGACACCTGGGGACCTACAGGTGCTGAAGCAATTCTTGTGACAAGCACACTAAAGCTGATAGAGACTGAAGACATCTAAAAATAGCCCTGCCTTTAACCAAATTAACCCAGAAAGAAAATAAGTATGATTGGAATGACAAGCAAGAGTCAGCTTTTCAAATACTAAAGCAGAAGCTGAGTAGTGCACCAATTCTATCCCTTCCTGAGGGAATCGACAATTTTGTCGTATACTGCGATGCATCACACCAAGGACTGGGTTGTGTGTTAATGCAAAGAGACAAAGTCATCGCATATACCTCACGACAACTAAAAGTGCACGAAAAGAATTATACGACCCACGACTTGGAATTGGGTGCAGTTGTGTTTACGCTCAAAATTTGGAGACATTACCTTTACGGTACAAGATGTACTATCTTTACTGATCACAAGAGTCTCCAGCATATCTTTGATCAAAAGGAACTTAACATGAGACAACGTCGTTGGGTAGAACTACCAAACGATTATGATTGTGATATCAAGTACCATCCCGGGAAAGCCAATGTCGTAGCGGACGCTTTAAGTCGCAAAGAACGAGTTAAAACTCTTCGTGTTCGTGCCTTAGGATTGACAATTCATACGAATCTTACTACTCAAATTCGGATGGCACAACATGAGGCAATCAAAGAAGAAAACATTCAGAATGAAGCTTTACGAGGAATGATAAAGCAATTGGAGCCAAAGTCAGATGACACTTTATACTTCATGAATAGAATTTGGGTGACACGTTTTGGTAACTTACGGGAGTTAGTTATGGACGAAGCCCACAAGTCCAGGTACTCCATTCACCCAGGTTCAGATAAGATGTATAAGGATCTAAAAGAATTATATTGGTGGCCCAATATGAAAGGAGATATTGCCACATATGTCAGTAAATGCCTAACGTGCTCAAAAGTAAAAGCCGAACATCAGAAACCGTCTGGTTTACTACAGCAACCTGAAATTCCCCAATGGAAATGGGAACAAATTTCTATGGATTTCATCACAAAATTACCCAGGACTTCCAGTGGTTATGATACCATATGGGTTATTGTCGACCGATTAACAAAATCTGCTCACTTTCTGCCAATGAAAGAAACTGACAAAACCGAGAAACTTGCAAAGCTTTATATCAAGGAAATTGTGGCTAGGCATGGAGTGCCAATTTCTATTATCTCGGATAGAGATAGCAGATTCGTGTCTAGAATCTGGAAATCATTACAAGAAGCCATGGGCACACGTCTTGACATGAGCACGGCATATCACCCACAAACAGATGGTCAAAGTGAACGGACTATCCAGACACTAGAAGATATGCTCCGTGCGTGTGTAATTGATTTCGGAGGAAATTGGGATACTCATTTACCATTAGCTGAGTTTTCCTACAATAACAGTTACCATACGAGCATTAAGGCAGCTCCGTTTGAAGCTTTATATGGTCGTAAATGCCGCTCACCGTTATGTTGGGCGGAAGTTGGTGAAAAACATTTGACAGGCCCTGAGATTGTCCAGGAAACCACTGATAAGATTTTCAAAATTAAGGACCGTTTGAAAGCGGCCCGAGATAGACAAAAGAGCTATGCTGACAACAGACGAAAACCATTAGAATTTCAAATTGGCGACCGAGTAATGTTAAAAGTCTCACCATGGAAAGGCGTTGCAAGGTTTGGTAACCGTGGTAAGCTCAACCCTAGATACGTTGGTCCGTTCGAAATACTGGCTAGGGTTGGCCCTGTAGCTTACAAACTCAAGCTACCACAAGAACTAAACAATATACATGATACGTTTCATGTATCAAATCTCAAGAAGTGTTTATCAGACGAGACACTAATTATACCGTCTGACGAGATTCATATTGACGATAAACTTCATTTCATCGAGGAACCGATTGAGATTTCAGATTGGAAGGTTCAAAAGCTGAGACGTAGTCGGATCAAACTGATTAAAGTACGTTGGAACTCAAAGCGTGGTCCTGAGTATACATGGGAACGAGAGGACCAAATGAAAACAAAATACCCATCCTTGTTTAAGGATACACCAGTTCAAGAGGACACGAATTGAATTTCGGGACGAAATTCTTTTAACAAGGGGAGAATGTGACACCCGACATTTCAGGTCAATATCCGTACACATTATAAACAAGTTTAAATGATAATCATTTTTGTGATTTACTTAATTTCACAAAAAAAAAAGAAGGACATTAAGGTCTAACAAAAACCGAGCATTGTCTCATTTCACATTTTGGTAATTTTAGGAGTTACCGGTGCACGTGTTATATAAACCGACAAATTCGAACACTAGTGGTTAATTTAAATAACCAGAGAAATATATATACATATATATTTTATTTCCACAAACTTTACGTAGAACAATAAATTATTTTCAGAATAAATTTATAATACCGTGGAGGATCTAAACCAGATTTATTTACCCCTTTAAAACTATAATTAATATTAATACCTAAATCTAATTGTTTTGTTATTATAACCCAAACCCCCCAACCCACCCTTGACTTTTGGCCGAAAAAGCCAGAGAAACCCCCTCCCTTACTCGACCCATACCTCACTGAGAAAACTCACATATAACCATACTCGCTTCAATCATTTTTCTCACAATTCTCATTTTTCTCTCGTTTTCATACGGAAAACTTCCCACTTATCTTCAAAATCAAAGCCAAGTTTTAAGACAAAAACCATCAAGATTCAGTGTTTTCAAGTGTTTCTGAAAAGGGTTTAGCAAAAGATTCAAGATCATCTCTGTTTTCTCTCATCATCATCGCCACTGTTTTAAAGGTAAAAACTCGATATTTTCATATTATTTTCTTAAAAGCCGGAGCCAAACATGCAAAATGTTCAAACACAAGTAAGATAACAAGAAAAGTGTGTCAAATTCAAGTTTTAAAACATAAATATGCAGGACTAATTCTGTCAAACAGAAGTCTAGTAATCGAAACTAGGAGTTTCGATACCAGTTAACTCAATCGAAACAAGTAGTTTCGATACCTGTACTCAATCGAAACTAGGAGTTTCGATACTAATTGTTCAAACGAAACTAAGTAGTTTCGATACATATTGCTCAATCGAAACTAGGTAGTTTCGATACCCTTCTTGACAATCGAAACTAGGTTGTTTCGATAACACCTACTCAATCGAAACTAGATTGTTTCGATACCTGACTACTCAATCGAAACTAGGAAGTTTCGACACCAAACTACACAATCGAAACTAGGAAGTTTCGATACTCATTTGCCCAATCGAAACTAGGTAGTTTCGATACCTGTACAACAGTCCCAGTTGGGCAGTAACTCAAAACTATTTTACAACAAAACATGTGTTGGAAAACTAAAACGATGTTTAAACAAACACAATCAGATTTACAAGGTCGGTGAACAATTTACAATTAAGACGTTGGTCTTAACAACAATTTACCCTTGGTATCTAGGGTACAAATAGTCAAGGTTGACTACAACAAGTATTATCACAAGTATATACACAAACACAAGGTGAGTTTCACGGCCCCTTTCTTTTTACTGTTTTCTAATATTTGGGGGAAGAACATACTTCAACTATTTTATGGGATAACAAGAGAATAAGACACGACTTTATGTTTACATGGGATGAGAACAACACATTGGAGGCCGCTAAAGTCCCCTGGAACAACATAGTAACCATTAACTGTAGCCTAGGGTCCTATGAATAGTACTATGGAGAGTGACGTCTCCCGGTCATGGTTAGTCGCGCTAACCACAATCTGGAGGATTTATGGCCGCATAGAATCTGATAACGCTTAATAGGGGCTCACACATGTCATGGTTTGGTTACGCCTCATGTATGAACATATTATTTGTATTCCTAGCTAGTTTACAAATGGGTCAACAATTCTTATTCTGTTTATCACATACAACTGAAACGATTTATGAACAACTGAGTTTTACCAAGAACTATTTGATTAAACCTGTGAACTCACCAACCTCGTGTTGACCACTTTAAGTATGTTTTTCAGGTAACTGAACGTGATTTCAAGGTTAGCAATGTAGATTACATGCATGCACGATGGATACTACTCAAGGAGGATTTCCCTTGTATAACTCATTGAATTGAGTCATATTTGTGAAATCTTAATGTTTTGTAAACTCATTTTACATTTTGTAATGTAAAACTTTAAACTCATTTATGTATCCATTTATCATGTATGTGTTTGCGGTAATCATATGCTTTGGAAACCAGTGAACGTCGTGCCTCGCGTTTCCGCCTTGGCGGGGTGTGACAGAACCTGGTATCAGAGCCATTGATTATAGCGAACTAGGAATCTAAATTGGAACCTAGTCTATAATCTAAATGACTCACTAAAACGTTTTCATTGCATAAGCATTGTATAACCAGTCATTTTGTCATATGGATATTGTAGTCATAAGCATGTCGTCACATTCACATTCTGATCCCGTCTCTGACACTGAATCAAACGAGGAACGTTCCGCCTCACATCCCAAAAATCGAGTACAAACCCGTAGCTCCACACCACCTAAAGTCGCCTTGGGAAAACCGCCCATCGTCTACTGAAAGAAAAGCGGAGGACCAGTTAAGGTGCAAAGTGCTAAGAAGAAGTTTCGACTTCCACACAAAAGGAATCTAGCAGCCCGTGACCCAGAAGACTTGGAGGCTGGTGAAGAACCACCTAGGCAAAGACCCTGCTACCACCCTACTGTGGGAACCATCCGTTGGATGCCTCGTACCCTGGCACGTTGGAGGGAGATGGAGAGCATTCCATCTACCTTTGAGCTTGGAGAGTCTTCTAACTCCCCAACACCCCTACCCCACACTAGGGAAGCCATAGAGCTCACTGTGCCTACCTTGGTAGCTCGCGTTCGTACGCATGAGGAGCGTCTTGATGATCTCCTAGATGACATCCGGGCACAGGGGGATGCAGCCACGCGACTTCGTCAAGGACTCGGATCTCGAGTTCAGACTCTAGATGACCGCACCCAAAACATACAGGATGCCACTAACTATCTAGAGTTGAGAGCTGACATGGACTGGCAGTTCACAGTTGCGGTCCGAGACATGGTGGAGGCTCTGGAAGAAAGGACGTTGGCTGCAGAATTTGTGGCGAGAGCTAGTTTTGTCATGGCAGGACTTGCCATGATGATTGGATTGTACTCTCACTTCTTCTTTTAAACCTATTACGGGCGGGTTGTGCCCGTAGTACATTAAGTAGTTTAAAACTTTAGTACTGATGAGGTCATGTGAACCCATCTCTTTTGTATCCTTGTCTTTTGGAACAATGTACTATGAATGTTTTGACTATGTATGTAATGGTTTATGTTGTGATAATGGTTGTTTACATTTGACGTTGTTGTATCCTTATGTCATGAGCTATCATTATTGTCATATAATGTTGTTTCTTTTTAATTGATATGTTAGAAAGAACGTCATGGCACCTAAGCGTAGGACAACCCGTAACACTACTGGAGACAACAATGAGACGATTTCTCCAAATGTAGAACAACTCATAGCACAGCGAGTAGCTGCTGCCATGCAACAGTATGAGGCAAACCGAAATAGTGGAGGAGGAAACGGCAGTGGTACCGGCGGAGGAGGTGCAGGAGGTAGCGGTACAGCTGGAGGTTCCGGAGGTTCCGGAGGTAATAGAATAAATAAGTCGTAACACCTAGTCATGATCCGAATTAATGACGTTATGACTCGTAATTCTACAGATGCTCCAATTAGGAAGTGCTCCTACAAGACCTTTCTATCTTGCAAACCCCGTAACTTCAATGGCACCGAGGGTGCAGTTGGACTAATGAGATGGATAGAGAAGATGGAATCGGTGATTGATATTAGTGAATGCACCGCTGACTGCATGGTGAAGTATTCTACATGCTCACTCACTGATAAAGCTTTAACTTGGTGGAATTCACAAGTAAAGACTTTGGGAAGGCAGACAGCATATGAGTTGTCATGGGAAGACCTGAAGGCCATGATGATCGAGGAATATTGTCCTCGAAATGAGTTGCAAAAGATCGAATCTGAAATGTGGAACTTGCAAATGACAGGAGATGATGTTGCTGGCTACACTGACCGATTCAATGAGTTAGCAATCTTGGTTCCACACATGGTTACCCCGGAATACAAGAAGGTTGAAAGATATTTGTGGGGTCTCGCACCTCAAATCCGAAGTCTGGTGACTTCATCGAACCCTATGGATGCCAAGAGCGCCATAACTTTAGCTTTCAAGCTAAGGGATAATGCTGTACGTGATGGTTTGTTTGAGAAGAAGGAGACCGAAGGAGGGAAATCTGGAGAAAAGAGGAAATGGTTTGGAAAACCAATTAATCAAAACAAGAATCAAATTTACAAGAGACCTGAAACTATGAAAGCCTTTGTCGCCAACACTGTGGAACAAAAAGGATACCTTGGAGCACGACCAAGGTGTGACAATTGTGGATATCATCACAGTGGGAAGTGTACCCAATGTGGAAAATGTAAAAAGTATGGACATCTAGCCCTTGACTGTAGGAGCAATGCGAACCCTAACAAGATAAATCAAGTAGCAGGAAAAGTCAACCCAGGAACAGAAAGGATGAATCAAGGATGCTTTGAGTGTGGAGATCCAAAGCACTTCAGAAAAGACTGTCCAAAGTTGAAGAACCGAAACGACAATCAGGCCCGTGGAAGAGCATTTGTGATGGGGGCTGGTGACGCACGACAAGATCCAAACATTGTCACTGGTACGTTCCCGATAAATAATCACTATGCCTCTATACTTTTCGATACGGGTGCTGATTTGAGTTTTGTGTCAAATGACTTTAAGTCCCTACTCGGTATTAAGCCCAGTAAACTAGACCAAAAGTATACAATTGAATTAGCGAACGGAAAATTAATTAATACCGAAGAAGTCATTCAGGGTTGTACCTTATGTCTTAAAAACCACACATTTAGTATAGATCTGTTACCCGTTGATTTAGGAAGCTTTGACGTTGTTATTGGCATGGATTGGTTGTCAAAGAATCATGCCGAGATTGTTTGTTTTGAGAAGATTGTCCAAATCCCACTCTCAAACGGAGAAGTTCTTTCGATTCAAGGTGAGAAGAGTGGAGTAACGTTAAGGATGATAAACTGCATGAAAGCTCGTAAGTATCTACGTAAAGGCTATTGCGTATTCCTGGCTCACGTCGTCGAAAAGAAACCCAAGGAACGTCGACTTGAAGATATTCCAATCGTTAAGGAATATCCTGAAGTTTTTCCTGAAGACTTACCTGGTTTACCACCACCTAGGCAAGTCGAATTTCGAATCGATTTGGTACCAGGAGCCGCCCCGGTTGCGCGATCACCATATCGATTAGCACCTTCTGAAATGCAAGAGTTATCAAATCAACTACAAGAGTTGCTTGATAAAGGTTTCATAAGACCGAGTTTCTCACCTTGGGGAGCTCCGGTCTTATTCGTAAAGAAAAAGGATGGAACCTTTAGGATGTGTATAGATTACCGAGAATTAAACAAGCTTACAATCAAAAACCGATACCCACTACCTCGAATAGATGATTTGTTCGATCAACTACAAGGTTCTAGCTTCTACTCTAAGATCGATCTACGGTCAGGGTATCATCAACTAAGAATCCAAGAAGAAGATGTACCAAAGACAGCATTTAGGACTCGTTATGGTCACTACGAATTCCTAGTTATGCCATTTGGTTTGACAAACGCACCAGCTGTTTTCATGGATCTCATGAACCGCGTGTGCAAACCATACTTGGATAAATTCGTGATTGTGTTTATCGATGACATATTAATATATTCACGAACCAAGGAGGATCATGAACATCATCTTAAATTAATCTTAGAACTACTCAGAAACGAGAAACTTTACGCTAAATTCTCTAAGTGTGAGTTTTGGATCCAAGAAGTGCATTTTCTTGGACATGTCATCAACAAGGAAGGAATTCACGTTGATCCATCTAAAATTGAAGCGATCAAAAACTGGGAAGCACCAAAGACTCCGACAGAAGTACGTCAATTTTTAGGTTTGGCCGGCTATTACAGACGATTCATCGAGAATTTTTCAAAAATAGCCCTGCCTTTAACCAAATTAACCCAGAAAGAAAATAAGTATGATTGGAATGACAAGCAAGAGTCAGCTTTTCAAATACTAAAGCAGAAGCTGAGTAGTGCACCAATTCTATCCCTTCCTGAGGGAATCGACAATTTTGTCGTATACTGCGATGCATCACACCAAGGACTGGGTTGTGTGTTAATGCAAAGAGACAAAGTCATCGCATATACCTCACGACAACTAAAAGTGCACGAAAAGAATTATACGACCCACGACTTGGAATTGGGTGCAGTTGTGTTTACGCTCAAAATTTGGAGACATTACCTTTACGGTACAAGATGTACTATCTTTACTGATCACAAGAGTCTCCAGCATATCTTTGATCAAAAGGAACTTAACATGAGACAACGTCGTTGGGTAGAACTACCAAACGATTATGATTGTGATATCAAGTACCATCCCGGGAAAGCCAATGTCGTAGCGGACGCTTTAAGTCGCAAAGAATGAGTTAAAACTCTTCGTGTTCGTGCCTTAGGATTGACAATTCATACGAATCTTACTACTCAAATTCGGATGGCACAACATGAGGCAATCAAAGAAGAAAACATTCAGAATGAAGCTTTACGAGGAATGATAAAGCAATTGGAGCCAAAGTCAGATGACACTTTATACTTCATGAATAGAATTTGGGTGACACGTTTTGGTAACTTACGGGAGTTAGTTATGGACGAAGCCCACAAGTCCAGGTACTCCATTCACCCAGGTTCAGATAAGATGTATAAGGATCTAAAAGAATTATATTGGTGGCCCAATATGAAAGGAGATATTGCCACATATGTCAGTAAATGCCTAACGTGCTCAAAAGTAAAAGCCGAACATCAGAAACCGTCTGGTTTACTACAGCAACCTGAAATTCCCCAATGGAAATGGGAACAAATTTCTATGGATTTCATCACAAAATTACCCAGGACTTCCAGTGGTTATGATACCATATGGGTTATTGTCGACCGATTAACAAAATCTGCTCACTTTCTGCCAATGAAAGAAACTGACAAAACCGAGAAACTTGCAAAGCTTTATATCAAGGAAATTGTGGCTAGGCATGGAGTGCCAATTTCTATTATCTCGGATAGAGATAGCAGATTCGTGTCTAGAATCTGGAAATCATTACAAGAAGCCATGGGCACACGTCTTGACATGAGCACGGCATATCACCCACAAACAGATGGTCAAAGTGAACGGACTATCCAGACACTAGAAGATATGCTCCGTGCGTGTGTAATTGATTTCGGAGGAAATTGGGATACTCATTTACCATTAGCTGAGTTTTCCTACAATAACAGTTACCATACGAGCATTAAGGCAGCTCCGTTTGAAGCTTTATATGGTCGTAAATGCCGCTCACCGTTATGTTGGGCGGAAGTTGGTGAAAAACATTTGACAGGCCCTGAGATTGTCCAGGAAACCACTGATAAGATTTTCAAAATTAAGGACCGTTTGAAAGCGGCCCGAGATAGACAAAAGAGCTATGCTGACAACAGACGAAAACCATTAGAATTTCAAATTGGCGACCGAGTAATGTTAAAAGTCTCACCATGGAAAGGCGTTGCAAGGTTTGGTAACCGTGGTAAGCTCAACCCTAGATACGTTGGTCCGTTCGAAATACTGGCTAGGGTTGGCCCTGTAGCTTACAAACTCAAGCTACCACAAGAACTAAACAATATACATGATACGTTTCATGTATCAAATCTCAAGAAGTGTTTATCAGACGAGACACTAATTATACCGTCTGACGAGATTCATATTGACGATAAACTTCATTTCATCGAGGAACCGATTGAGATTTCAGATTGGAAGGTTCAAAAGCTGAGACGTAGTCGGATCAAACTGATTAAAGTACGTTGGAACTCAAAGCGTGGTCCTGAGTATACATGGGAACGAGAGGACCAAATGAAAACAAAATACCCATCCTTGTTTAAGGATACACCAGTTCAAGAGGACACGAATTGAATTTCGGGACGAAATTCTTTTAACAAGGGGAGAATGTGACACCCGACATTTCAGGTCAATATCCGTACACATTATAAACAAGTTTAAATGATAATCATTTTTGTGATTTACTTAATTTCACAAAAAAAAAAAGGACATTAAGGTCTAACAAAAACCGAGCATTGTCTCATTTCACATTTTGGTAATTTTAGGAGTTACCGGTGCACGTGTTATATAAACCGACAAATTCGAACACTAGTGGTTAATTTAAATAACCAGAGAAATATATATACATATATATTTTATTTCCACAAACTTTACATAGAACAATAAATTATTTTCAGAATAAATTTATAATACCGTGGAGGATCTAAACCAGATTTATTTACCCCTTTAAAACTATAATTAATATTAATACCTAAATCTAATTGTTTTGTTATTATAACCCAAACCCCCCAACCCACCCTTGACTTTTGGCCGAAAAAGCCAGAGAAACCCCCTCCCTTACTCGACCCATACCTCACTGAGAAAACTCACATATAACCATACTCGCTTCAATCATTTTTCTCACAATTCTCATTTTTCTCTCGTTTTCATACGGAAAACTTCCCACTTATCTTCAAAATCAAAGCCAAGTTTTAAGACAAAAACCATCAAGATTCAGTGTTTTCAAGTGTTTCTGAAAAGGGTTTAGCAAAAGATTCAAGATCATCTCTGTTTTCTCTCATCATCATCGCCACTGTTTTAAAGGTAAAAACTCGATATTTTCATATTATTTTCTTAAAAGCCGGAGCCAAACATGCAAAATGTTCAAACACAAGTAAGATAACAAGAAAAGTGTGTCAAATTCAAGTTTTAAAACATAAATATGCAGGACTAATTCTGTCAAACAGAAGTCCAGTAATCGAAACTAGGAGTTTCGATACCAGTTAACTCAATCGAAACAAGTAGTTTCGATACCTGTACTCAATCGAAACTAGGAGTTTCGATACTAATTGTTCAAACGAAACTAAGTAGTTTCGATACATATTGCTCAATCGAAACTAGGTAGTTTCGATACCCTTCTTGACAATCGAAACTAGGTTGTTTCGATAACACCTACTCAATCGAAACTTGATTGTTTCGATACCTGACTACTCAATCGAAACTAGGAAGTTTCGACACCAAACTACACAATCGAAACTAGGAAGTTTCGATACTCATTTGCCCAATCGAAACTAGGTAGTTTCGATACCTGTACAACAGTCCCAGTTGGGCAGTAACTCAAAACTATTTTACAACAAAACATGTGTTGGAAAACTAAAACGATGTTTAAACAAACACAATCAGATTTACAAGGTGGGTGAACAATTTACAATTAAGACGTTGGTCTTAACAACAATTTACCCTTGGTATCTAGGGTACAAATAGTCAAGGTTGACTACAACAAGTATTATCACAAGTATATACACAAACACAAGGTGAGTTTCACGGCCCCTTTCTTTTTACTGTTTTCTAATATTTGGGGGAAGAACATACTTCAACTATTTTATGGGATAACAAGAGAATAAGACACGACTTTATGTTTACATGGGATGAGAACAACACATTGGAGGCCGCTAAAGTCCCCTGGAACAACATAGTAACCATTAACTGTAGTCTAGGGTCCTATGAATAGTACTATGGAGAGTGACGTCTCCCGGTCATGGTTAGTCGCGCTAACCACAATCTGGAGGATTTATGGCCGCATAGAATCTGATAACGCTTAATAGGGGCTCACACATGTCATGGTTTGGTTACGCCTCATGTATGAACATATTATTTGTATTCCTAGCTAGTTTACAAATGGGTCAACAATTCTTATTCTGTTTATCACATACAACTGAAACGATTTATGAACAACTGAGTTTTACCAAGAACTATTTGATTAAACCTGTGAACTCACCAACCTCGTGTTGACCACTTTAAGTATGTTTTTCAGGTAACTGAACGTGATTTCAAGGTTAGCAATGTAGATTACATGCATGCACGATGGATACTACTCAAGGAGGATTTCCCTTGTATAACTCATTGAATTGAGTCATATTTGTGAAATCTTAATGTTTTGTAAACTCATTTTACATTTTGTAATGTAAAACTTTAAACTCATTTATGTATCCATTTATCATGTATGTGTTTGCGGTAATCATATGCTTTGGAAACCAGTGAACGTCGTGCCTCGCGTTTCCGCCTTGGCGGGGTGTGACACATGCACTCTGAAGATTGTTTTTACTTATGTATTGTCTTTCTTTATTTGTATTTGTATTTCAGCATCTGTATGTTTTGGTTCATCAAGTTGTAATCAAGTTCGTAGGTACTTTTCGTTGTATTTGTCTTTCTTTAGTGTTGTGCGCACTTAACATGTGCGCAGGTTGCTTAACTTGCGTACTTAGCAAGTACGCAAGAACATTGTCTGCGTACTTGCTAAGTACGCAGGAAGAAAGCCCTGCGTACTTAGCAAGTGCGTAGGCAGCATGTCTAGTATATATAGCTGGTTTGTGTTGTGATTAAGTACGTACTCATTTGCACACTGTAATCGGCTATGATTATCAATAGACGAAGTTTAAAGTATCTTGTGTTTGTTGTCGGTTTACTTTGTGTTGATTGAATCTCCATCTAGTCACGGGCATTCCGCACCCGGTTAGACTAGCCAACGCACTTGCATGTGACGGCCCGAGACACCCAGGGACCTACAAATGCTGAAGCAATTCTTGTGACAAGCACTCTGAAGCTGAGAGAGACTGAAGACATCTCCAGAGCTGCTGTCAAGGGGGAGTTTGTTGAAGCAATTCTTGTGACATGCACTCTGAAGATTGTTTTTACTTATGTATTGTCTTTCTTTATTTGTATTTGTATTTCAGCATCTGTATGTTTTGGTTCATCAAGTTGTAATCAAGTTCGTTGGTACTTTTCGTTGTATTTGTCTTTCTTTAGTGTTGTGCGCACTTAACATGTGCGCAGGTTGCTTAACTTGCGTACTTAGCAAGTACGCAAGAACATTGTCTGCGTACTTGCTAAGTACGCAGGAAGAAAGCCCTGCGTACTTAGCAAGTGCGTAGGCAGCATGTCTAGTATATATAGCTGGTTTGTGTTGTGATTAAGTACGTACTCATTTGCACACTGTAATCGGCTATGATTATCAATAGACGAAGTTTAAAGTATCTTGTGTTTGTTGTCGGTTTACTTTGTGTTGATTGAATCTCCATCTAGTTACGGGCATTCCGCACCCGGTTAGACTAGCCAACGCACTTGCATGTGACGGCCCGAGACACCCAGGGACCTACAAATGCTGAAGCAATTCTTGTGACAAGCACTCTGAAGCTGAGAGAGACAGAAGACATCTCTAGAGCTGCTGTCAAGGGGGAGTTTGTTGAAGAAATTCTTGTGACATGCACTCTGAAGATTGTTTTTACTTATGTATTGTCTTTCTTTATTTGTATTTGTATTTCAGGCTCTGTATGTTTTGGTTCATCAAGTTGTAATCATGTTCGTAGGTACGTGTCGTTGTATTTGTCTTTCTTTAGTGTTGTGCGCACTTAACATGTGCGCAGGTTGCTTAACCTGTGTACTTAGCAAGTACGCAAGAACATTGTCTGCGTACTTGCTAAGTACGCAAGAAGAAAGCCCTGCGTACTTGGCATGTGCGTAGGCAGCAGGTCTAGTATATATAGCTGGTTTGTGTTGTAATTAAGTACGTACTCATTTGCACACTGTAATCGGCTCTGATTATCAATAGACGAAGTATAAAGTATCTTGTTTTTGTTGTCGGTTTACTTTGTGTTGATTGAATCTCCATCTTGTCACGGGCATTTCGCACCCGGTTAGACTAGCCAACGCACTTGCATGTACCGATCCGAGACACCCGGGGACCTACAGGTGCTGAAGCAATTCTTGTGACAAGCACACTAAAGCTGATAGAGACTGAAGACATCTCCAGAGCTGCTGTCAAGGGGGAGTTTGTTGAAGCAATTCTTGTGACATGCACTCTGAAGATTGTTTTTACTTATGTATTGTCTTTCTTTATTTGTATTTGTATTTCAGCATCTGTATGTTTTGGTTCATCAAGTTGTAAACAAGTTCGTAGGTACTTTTCGTTGTATTTGTCTTTCTTTAGTGTTGTGCGCACTTAACATGTGCGCAGGTTGCTTAACTTGCGTACTTAGCAAGTACGCAAGAACATTGTCTGCGTACTTGCTAAGTACGCAGGAAGAAAGCCCTGCGTACTTAGCAAGTGCGTAGGCAGCATGTCTAGTATATATAGCTGGTTTGTGTTGAGAGTACGTACTCATTTGCACACTGTAATCGGCTATGATTATCAATAGACGAAGTTTAAAATATCTTGTGTTTGTTGTCGGTTTACTTTGTGTTGATTGAATCTCCATCTAGTTACGGGCATTCCGCACCCGGTTAGACTAGCCAACGCACTTGCATATGACGGCCCGAGACACCCAGGGACCTACAAATGCTGAAGCAATTCTTGTGACAAGCACTCTGAAGCTGAGAGAGACTGAAGACATCTCTAGAGCTGCTGTCAAGGGGGAGTTTGTTGAAGAAATTCTTGTGACATGCACTCTGAAGATTGTTTTTACTTATGTATTGTCTTTCTTTATTTGTATTTGTATTTCAGCATCTGTATGTTTTGGTTCATCAAGTTGTAATCAAGTTCGTAGGTACTTTTCGTTGTATTTGTCTTTCTTTAGTGTTGTGCGCACTTAACATGTGCGCAGGTTGCTTAACTTGCGTACTTAGCAAGTACGCAAGAACATTGTCTGCGTACTTGCTAAGTACGCAGGAAGAAAGCCCTGCGTACTTAGCAAGTGCGTAGGCAGCATGTCTAGTATATATAGCTGGTTTGTGTTGTGATTAAGTACGTACTCATTTGCACACTGTAATCGGCTATGATTATCAATAGACGAAGTTTAAAGTATCTTGTGTTTGTTGTCGGTTTACTTTGTGTTGATTGAATCTCCATCTAGTCACGGGCATTCCGCACCCGGTTAGACTAGCCAACGCACTTGCATGTGACGGCCCGAGACACCCAGGGACCTACAAATGCTGAAGCAATTCTTGTGACAAGCACTCTGAAGCTGAGAGAGACTGAAGACATCTCCAGAGCTGCTGTCAAGGGGGAGTTTGTTGAAGCAATTCTTGTGACATGCACTCTGAAGATTGTTTTTACTTATGTATTGTCTTTCTTTATTTGTATTTGTATTTCAGCATCTGTATGTTTTGGTTCATCAAGTTGTAATCAAGTTCCTTGGTACTTTTCGTTGTATTTGTCTTTCTTTAGTGTTGTGCGCACTTAACATGTGCGCAGGTTGCTTAACTTGCGTACTTAGCAAGTACGCAAGAACATTGTCTGCGTACTTGCTAAGTACGCAGGAAGAAAGCCCTGCGTACTTAGCAAGTGCGTAGGCAGCATGTCTAGTATATATAGCTGGTTTGTGTTGTGATTAAGTACGTACTCATTTGCACACTGTAATCGGGTATGATTATCAATAGACGAAGTTTAAAGTATCTTGTGTTTGTTGTCGGTTTACTTTGTGTTGATTGAATCTCCATCTAGTTACGGGCATTCCGCACCCGGTTAGACTAGCCAACGCACTTGCATGTGACGGCCCGAGACACCCAGGGACCTACAAATGCTGAAGCAATTCTTGTGACAAGCACTCTGAAGCTGAGAGAGACTGAAGACATCTCTAGAGCTGCTGTCAAGGGGGAGTTTGTTGAAGAAATTCTTGTGACATGCACTCTGAAGATTGTTTTTACTTATGTATTGTCTTTCTTTATTTGTATTTGTATTTCAGCATCTGTATGTTTTGGTTCATCAAGTTGTAATCATGTTCGTAGGTACGTGTCGTTGTATTTGTCTTTCTTTAGTGTTGTGCGCACTTAACATGTGCGCAGGTTGCTTAACCTGTGTACTTAGCAAGTACGCAAGAACATTGTCTGCGTACTTGCTAAGTACGCAAGAAGAAAGCCCTGCGTACTTAGCATGTGCGTAGGCAGCAGGTCTAGTATATATAGCTGGTTTGTGTTGTGATTAAGTACGTACTCATTTGCACACTGTAATCGGCTATGATTATCAATAGACGAAGTATAAAGTATCTTGTTTTTGTTGTCAGTTTACTTTGTGTTGATTGAATCTCCATCTTGTCACGGGCATTTCGCACCCGGTTAGACTAGCCAACGCACTTGCATGTACCGATCCGAGACACCCGGGGACCTACAGGTGCTGAAGCAATTCTTGTGACAAGCACACTAAAGCTGATAGAGACTGAAGACATCTCCAGAGCTGCTGTCAAGGGGGAGTTTGTTGAAGCAATTCTTGTGACATGCACTCTGAAGATTGTTTTTACTTATTTATTGTCTTTCTTTATTTGTATTTGTATTTCAGCATCTGTATGTTTTGGTTCATCAAGTTGTAATCAAGTTCGTAGGTACTTTTCGTTGTATTTGTCTTTCTTTAGTGTTGTGCGCACTTAACATGTGCGCAGGTTGCTTAACTTGCGTACTTAGCAAGTACGCAAGAACATTGTCTGCGTACTTGCTAAGTACGCAGGAAGAAAGCCCTGCGTACTTAGCAAGTGCGTAGGCAGCATGTCTAGTATATATAGCTGGTTTGTGTTGAGATTAAGTACGTACTCATTTGCACACTGTAATCGGCTATGATTATCAATAGACGAAGTTTAAAGTATCTTGTGCTTGTTGTCGGTTTACTTTGTGTTGATTGAATCTCCATCTAGTTACGGGCATTCCGCACCCGGTTAGACTAGCCAACGCACTTGCATGTGACGGCCCGAGACACCCAGGGACCTACAAATGCTGAAGCAATTCTTGTGACAAGCACTCTGAAGCTGAGAGAGACTGAAGACATCTCTAGAGCTGCTGTCAAGGGGGAGTTTGTTGAACAAATTCTTGTGACATGCACTCTGAAGATTGTTTTTACTTATGTATTGTCTTTCTTTATTTGTATTTGTATTTCAGCATCTGTATGTTTTGGTTCATCAAGTTGTAATCATGTTCGTAGGTACGTGTGGTTGTATTTGTCTTTCTTTAGTGTTGTGCGCACTTAACATGTGCGCAGGTTGCTTAACCTGTGTACTTAGCAAGTACGCAAGAACATTGTCTGCGTACTTGCTAAGTACGCAAGAAGAAAGCCCTGCGTACTTAGCATGTGCGTAGGCAGCAGGTCTAGTATATATAGCTGGTTTGTGTTGTGATTAAGTACGTACTCATTTGCACACTGTAATCGGCTATGATTATCAATAGACGAAGTATAAAGTATCTTGTTTTTGTTGTCAGTTTACTTTATGTTGATTGAATCTCCATCTAGTCACGGGCATTTCGCACCCGGTTAGACTAGCCAACGCACTTACATGTGACGGCCCGAGACACCCGGGGACCTACAAATGCAGAAGCAATTCTTGTGACAAGAACTCTGAAGCTGATAGAAACTGAAGACATCTCCAGAGCTGCTGTTAAGGGGGAGTTTGTTGAAGCAATTCTTGTGACATGCACTCTGAAGATTGTTTTTATTTATGTATTGTCTTTCTTTATCTGTATTTGTATTTCAGCATCTATATGTTTTGGTTCCTCAAGTTGTAATCATGTTCGTAGGTACTTTTCGTTGTACTTGTCTTTCTTTTGTGTTGTGCGCACTTAACATGTGCGCAGGTTGCTTAACTTGCGTACTTAGCAAGTACGCAAGAACATTGTCTGTGTACTTGCTAAGTACGCAGGAACAAAGCCCTGCGCACTTAGCAAGTGCGTAGGCAGCATGTCTAGTATATATAGCTGGTTTGTGTTGTGATTAAGTACGTACTCATTTGCACACTATAATCGGCTATGATTATCAATAGACGAAGTTTAAAGTATCTTGTGTTTGTTGTCGGTTTACTTTGTGTTGATTGAATCTCCATCTAGTCACGGGCATTCCGCACCCGGTTAGACTAGCCAACGCACTTGCATGTGCCGATCCGAGACACCCGGGGACCTACAGGTGCTGAAGCAATTCTTGTGACAAGCACTCTGAAGCTGATAGAGACTGAAGACATCTCCAGAGCTGCTGTCAAGGGGGAGTTTGTTGAAGCAATTCTTGTGACATGCACTCTGAAGATTGTTTTTACTTATGTATTGTCTTTCTTTATTTGTATTTGTATTTCAGCATCTGTATGTTTTGGTTCATCAAGTTGTAATCAAGTTCGTAGGTACTTTTCGTTGTATTTGTCTTTCTTTAGTGTTGTGCGCACTTAACATGTGCGCAGGTTGCTTAACTTGCGTACTTAGCAAGTACGCAAGAACATTGTCTGCGTACTTTCTAAGTACGCAGGAAGAAAGCCCTGCGTACTTAGCAAGTGCATAGGCAGCATGTCTAGTATATATAGCTGGTTTGTGTTGTGATTAAGTACGTAATCATTTGCACACTGTAATCGGCTATGATTATCAATAGACGAAGTTTAAAGTATCTTGTGTTTGTTGTCGGTTTACTTTGTGTTGATTGAATCTCCATCTAGTTACGGGCATTCCGCACCCGGTTAGACTAGCCAACGCACTTGCATGTGACGGCCGGAGACACCCAGGGACCTACAAATGCTGAAGCAATTCTTGTGACAAGCACTCTGAAGCTGAGAGAGACTGAAGACATCTCTAGAGCTGCTGTCAAGGGGGAGTTTGTTGAAGAAATTCTTGTGACATGCACTCTGAAGATTGTTTTACTTATGTATTGTCTTTCTTTATTTGTATTTGTATTTCAGCATCGGTATGTTTTGGTTCATCAAGTTGTAATCATGTTCGTAGGTACGTGTCGTTGTATTTGTCTTTCTTTAGTGTTGTGCGCACTTAACATGTGCGCAGGTTGCTTAACCTGTGTACTTAGCAAGTACGCAAGAACATTGTCTGCGTACTTGCTAAGTAGGCAAGAAGAAAGCCCTGCGTACTTAGCATGTGCGTAGGCAGCAGGTCTAGTATATATAGCTGGTTTGTGTTGTGATTAAGTACGTACTCATTTGAACACTATAATCGGCTATGATTATCAATAGACGAAGTATAAAGTATCTTGTTTTTGTTGTCGGTTTACTTTGTGTTGATTGAATCTCCATCTTGTCACGGGCATTTCGCACCCGGTTAGACTAGCCAACGCACTTGCATGTGCCGATCCGAGACACCCGGGGACCTACAGGTGCTGAAGCAATTCTTGTGACAAGCACTCTAAAGCTGATAGAGACTGAAGACATCTCTAGAGCTGTTGTCAAGGGGGAGTTTGTTGAAGCAATTCTTGTGACATGCACTCTGAAGATTGTTTTTTTTATGTATTGTCTTTCTTTATCTGTATTTGTATTTCAGCATCTATATGTTTTGGTTCATTAAGTTGTAATCATGTTCGTAGGTACTTTTCGTTGTATTTGTCTTTCTTTAGTGTTGTGCACTTAACATGTGCGCATGTTGCTTAACCTGCGTACTTAGCAACTACGCAAGAACATTGTCTGTGTACTTGCTAAGTACGCAAGAAAAAAACCCTGCGCACTTAGCAAGTGCGTAGGCAGCATGTCTAGTATATATAGCTTGTTTGTGTTGTGATTAAGTACGTACTCATTTGTACACTGTAATCGGCTATGATTATCAATATACGAAGTTTAAAGTATCTTGTGTTTGCTGTCGGTTTACTTTGTGTTGATTGAATCTCCATCTAGTCACGGGCATTCCGCACCCGGTTAGACTAGCCAACGCACTTACATGTGACGGCCCGAGACACCCGGGGACCTACAAATGCAGAAGCAATTCTTGTGACAAGCACTCTGAAGCTGATAGAAACTGAAGACATCTCCAGAGCTGCTGTTAAGGGGGAGTTTGTTGAAGCAATTCTTGTGACATGCACTCTGAAGATTGTTTTTATTTATGTATTGTCTTTCTTTATCTGTATTTGTATTTCAGCATCTATATGTTTTGGTTCATCAAGTTGTAATCATGTTCGTAGGTACTTTTCGTTGTACTTGTCTTTCTTTAGTGTTGTGCGCACTTAACATGTGCGCAGGTTGCTTAACCTGCGTACTTAGCAAGTACGCAAGAACATTGTCTGTGTACTTGCTAAGTACGCAGGAACAAAGCCCTGCGCACTTAGCAAGTGCGTAGGCAGCATGTCTAGTATATATAGCTGGTTTGTGTTGTGATTAAGTACGTACTCATTTGCACACTGTAATCGGCTATGATTATCAATAGACGAAGTTTAAAGTATCTTGTGTTTGTTGTCAGTTTACTTTATGTTGATTGAATCTCCATCTAGTCACGGGCATTTCGCACCCGGTTAGACTAGCCAACGCACTTACATGTGACGGCCCGAGACACCCGGGGACCTACAAATGCAGAAGCAATTCTTGTGACAAGAACTCTGAAGCTGATAGAAACTGAAGACATCTCCAGAGCTGCTGTTAAGGGGGAGTTTGTTGAAGCAATTCTTGTGACATGCACTCTGAAGATTGTTTTTATTTATGTATTGTCTTTCTTTATCTGTATTTGTATTTCAGCATCTATATGTTTTGGTTCATCAAGTTGTAATCATGTTCGTAGGTACTTTTCGTTGTATTTGTCTTTCTTTAGTGTTGTGCGCACTTAACATGTGCGCAGGTTGCTTAACCTGTGTACTTAGCAAGTACGCAAGAACATTGTCTGCGTACTTGCTAAGTAGGCAAGAAGAAAGCCCTGCGTACTTAGCATGTGCGTAGGCAGCAGGTCTAGTATATATAGCTGGTTTGTGTTGTGATTAAGTACGTACTCATTTGAACACTATAATCGGCTATGATTATCAATAGACGAAGTATAAAGTATCTTGTTTTTGTTGTCGGTTTACTTTGTGTTGATTGAATCTCCATCTTGTCACGGGCATTTCGCACCCGGTTAGACTAGCCAACGCACTTGCATGTGCCGATCCGAGACACCCGGGGACCTACAGGTGCTGAAGCAATTCTTGTGACAAGCACTCTAAAGCTGATAGAGACTGAAGACATCTCTAGAGCTGTTGTCAAGGGGGAGTTTGTTGAAGCAATTCTTGTGACATGCACTCTGAAGATTGTTTTTTTTATGTATTGTCTTTCTTTATCTGTATTTGTATTTCAGCATCTATATGTTTTGGTTCATTAAGTTGTAATCATGTTCGTAGGTACTTTTCGTTGTATTTGTCTTTCTTTAGTGTTGTGCACTTAACATGTGCGCATGTTGCTTAACCTGCGTACTTAGCAACTACGCAAGAACATTGTCTGTGTACTTGCTAAGTACGCAAGAAAAAAACCCTGCGCACTTAGCAAGTGCGTAGGCAGCATGTCTAGTATATATAGCTTGTTTGTGTTGTGATTAAGTACGTACTCATTTGTACACTGTAATCGGCTATGATTATCAATATACGAAGTTTAAAGTATCTTGTGTTTGCTGTCGGTTTACTTTGTGTTGATTGAATCTCCATCTAGTCACGGGCATTCCGCACCCGGTTAGACTAGCCAACGCACTTACATGTGACGGCCCGAGACACCCGGGGACCTACAAATGCAGAAGCAATTCTTGTGACAAGCACTCTGAAGCTGATAGAAACTGAAGACATCTCCAGAGCTGCTGTTAAGGGGGAGTTTGTTGAAGCAATTCTTGTGACATGCACTCTGAAGATTGTTTTTATTTATGTATTGTCTTTCTTTATCTGTATTTGTATTTCAGCATCTATATGTTTTGGTTCATCAAGTTGTAATCATGTTCGTAGGTACTTTTCGTTGTACTTGTCTTTCTTTAGTGTTGTGCGCACTTAACATGTGCGCAGGTTGCTTAACCTGCGTACTTAGCAAGTACGCAAGAACATTGTCTGTGTACTTGCTAAGTACGCAGGAACAAAGCCCTGCGCACTTAGCAAGTGCGTAGGCAGCATGTCTAGTATATATAGCTGGTTTGTGTTGTGATTAAGTACGTACTCATTTGCACACTGTAATCGGCTATGATTATCAATAGACGAAGTTTAAAGTATCTTGTGTTTGTTGTCAGTTTACTTTATGTTGATTGAATCTCCATCTAGTCACGGGCATTTCGCACCCGGTTAGACTAGCCAACGCACTTACATGTGACGGCCCGAGACACCCGGGGACCTACAAATGCAGAAGCAATTCTTGTGACAAGAACTCTGAAGCTGATAGAAACTGAAGACATCTCCAGAGCTGCTGTTAAGGGGGAGTTTGTTGAAGCAATTCTTGTGACATGCACTCTGAAGATTGTTTTTATTTATGTATTGTCTTTCTTTATCTGTATTTGTATTTCAGCATCTATATGTTTTGGTTCATCAAGTTGTAATCATGTTCGTAGGTACTTTTCGTTGTACTTGTCTTTCTTTTGTGTTGTGCGCAATTAACATGTGCGCAGGTTGCTTAACTTGCGTACTTAGCAAGTACGCAAGAACATTGTCTGTGTACTTGCTAAGTACGCAGGAACAAAGCCCTGCGCACTTAGCAAGTGCGTAGGCAGCATGTCTAGTATATATAGCTGGTTTGTGTTGTGATTAAGTACGTACTCATTTGCACACTATAATCGGCTATGATTATCAATAGACGAAGTTTAAAGTATCTTGTGTTTGTTGTCGGTTTACTTTGTGTTGATTGAATCTCCATGTAGTCACGGGCATTCCGCACCCGGTTAGACTAGCCAACGCACTTGCATGTGCCGATCCGAGACACCCGGGGACCTACAGGTGCTGAAGCAATTCTTGTGACAAGCACTCTGAAGCTGATAGAGACTGAAGACATCTCCAGAGCTGCTGTCAAGGGGGAGTTTGTTGAAGCAATTCTTATGACATGCACTCTGAAGATTGTTTTTACTTATGTATTGTCTTTCTTTATTTGTATTTGTATTTCAGCATCTGTATGTTTTGGTTCATCAAGTTGTAATCAAGTTTGTAGGTACTTTTCATTGTATTTGTCTTTCTTTAGTGTTGTGCGCACTTAACATGTGCGCAGGTTGCTTAACTTGCGTACTTAGCAAGTACGCAAGAACATTGTCTGCGTACTTGCTAAGTACGCAGGAAGAAAGCTCTGCGTACTTAGCAAGTGCGTAGGCAGCATGTCTAGTATATATAGCTGGTTTGTGTTGAGATTAAGTACGTACTCATTTGCACACTGTAATCGGCTATGATTATCAATAGACGAAGTTTAAAGTATCTTGTGTTTGTTGTCAGTTTACTTTATGTTGATTGAATCTCCATCTAGTCACGGGCATTTCGCACCCGGTTAGACTAGCCAACGCACTTACATGTGACGGCCCGAGACACCCGGGGACCTACAAATGCAGAAGCAATTCTTGTGACAAGAACTCTGAAGCTGATAGAAACTGAAGACATCTCCAGAGCTGCTGTTAAGGGGGAGTTTGTTGAAGCAATTCTTGTGACATGCACTCTGAAGATTGTTTTTATTTATGTATTGTCTTTCTTTATCTGTATTTGTATTTCAGCATCTATATGTTTTGGTTCATCAAGTTGTAATCATGTTCGTAGGTACTTTTCGTTGTACTTGTCTTTCTTTTGTGTTGTGCGCAATTAACATGTGCGCAGGTTGCTTAACTTGCGTACTTAGCAAGTAAGCAAGAACATTGTCTGTGTACTTGCTAAATACGCAGGAACAAAGCCCTGCGCACTTAGCAAGTGCGTAGGCAGCATGTCTAGTATATATAGCTGGTTTGTGTTGTGATTAAGTACGTACTCATTTGCACACTATAATCGGCTATGATTATCAATAGACGAAGTTTAAAGTATCTTGTGTTTGTTGTCGGTTTACTTTGTGTTGATTGAATCTCCATCTAGTCACGGGCATTCCGCACCCGGTTAGACTAGCCAACGCACTTGCATGTGCCGATCCGAGACACCCGGGGACCTACAGGTGCTGAAGCAATTCTTGTGACAAGCACTCTGAAGCTGATAGAGACTGAAGACATCTCCAGAGCTGCTGTCAAGGGGGAGTTTGTTGAAGCAATTCTTATGACATGCACTCTGAAGATTGTTTTTACTTATGTATTGTCTTTCTTTATTTGTATTTGTATTTCAGCATCTGTATGTTTTGGTTCATCAAGTTGTAATCAAGTTCCTAGGTACTTTTCGTTGTATTTGTCTTTCTTTAGTGTTGTGCGCACTTAACATGTGCGCAGGTTGCTTAACTTGCGTACTTAGCAAGTACGCAAGAACATTGTCTGTGTACTTGCTAAGTACGCAGGAACAAAGCCCTGCGCACTTAGCAAGTGCGTAGGCAGCATGTCTAGTATATATAGCTGGTTTGTGTTGTGATTAAGTACGTACTCATTTGCACACTATAATCGGCTATGATTATCAATAGACGAAGTTTAAAGTATCTTGTGTTTGTTGTCGGTTTACTTTGTGTTGATTGAATCTCCATCTAGTCACGGGCATTCCGCACCCGGTTAGACTAGCCAACGCACTTGCATGTGCCGATCCGAGACACCCGGGGACCTACAGGTGCTGAAGCAATTCTTGTGACAAGCACTCTGAAGCTGATAGAGACTGAAGACATCTCCAGAGCTGCTGTCAAGGGGGAGTTTGTTGAAGCAATTCTTATGACATGCACTCTGAAGATTGTTTTTACTTATGTATTGTCTTTCTTTATTTGTATTTGTATTTCAGCATCTGTATGTTTTGGTTCATCAAGTTGTAATCAAGTTCGTAGGTACTTTTCGTTGTATTTGTCTTTCTTTAGTGTTGTGCGCACTTAACATGTGCGCAGGTTGCTTAACTTGCGTACTTAGCAAGTACGCAAGAACATTGTCTGCGTACTTGCTAAGTACGCAGGAAGAAAGCCCTGCGTACTTAGCAAGTGCGTAGGCAGCATGTCTAGTATATATAGCTGGTTTGTGTTGAGATTAAGTACGTACTCATTTGCACACTGTAATCGGCTATGATTATCAATAGACGAAGTTTAAAGTATCTTGTGTTTGTTGTCGGTTTACTTTGTGTTGATTGAATCTCCATCTAGTTACGGGCATTCCGCACCCGGTTAGACTAGCCAACGCACTTGCATGTGACGGCCCGAGACACCCAGGGACCTACAAATGCTGAAGCAATTCTTGTGACAAGCACTCTGAAGCTGAGAGAGACTGAAGACATCTCTAGAGCTGCTGTCAATGGGGAGTTTGTTGAAGAAATTCTTGTGACATGCACTCTGAAGATTGTTTTTACTTATGTATTGTCTTTCTTTATTTGTATTTGTATTTCAGCATCTGTATGTTTTGGTTCATCAAGTTGTAATCATGTTCGTAGGTACGTGTCGTTGTATTTGTCTTTCTTTAGTGTTGTGCGCACTTAACATGTGCGCAGGTTGCTTAACCTGTGTACTTAGCAAGTACGCAAGAACATTGTCTGCGTAATTGCTAAGTACGCAAGAAGAAAGCCCTGCGTACTTAGCATGTGCGTAGGCAGCAGGTCTAGTATATATAGCTGGTTTGTGTTGTGATTAAGTACGTACTCATTTGAACACTGTAATCGGCTATGATTATCAATAGACGAAGTATAAAGTATCTTGTTTTTGTTGTCGGTTTACTTTGTGTTGATTGAATCTCCATCTTGTCACGGGCATTTCGCACCCGGTTAGACTAGCCAACGCACTTGCATGTGCCGATCCGAGACACCCGGGGACCTACAGGTGCTGAAGCAATTCTTGTGACAAGCACTCTAAAGCTGATAGAGACTGAAGACATCTCTAGAGCTGTTGTCAAGGGGGAGTTTGTTGAAGCAATTCTTGTGACATGCACTCTGAAGATTGTTTTTTTTATGTATTGTCTTTCTTTATCTGTATTTGTATTTCAGCATCTATATGTTTTGGTTCATTAAGTTGTAATCATGTTCGTAGGTACTTTTCGTTGTATTTGTCTTTCTTTAGTGTTGTGCACTTAACATGTGCGCATGTTGCTTAACCTGCGTACTTAGCAACTACGCAAGAACATTGTCTGTGTACTTGCTAAGTACGCAAGAAAAAAACCCTGCGCACTTAGCAAGTGCGTAGGCAGCATGTCTAGTATATATAGCTTGTTTGTGTTGTGATTAAGTACGTACTCATTTGTACACTGTAATCGGCTATGATTATCAATATACGAAGTTTAAAGTATCTTGTGTTTGCTGTCGGTTTACTTTGTGTTGATTGAATCTCCATCTAGTCACGGGCATTCCGCACCCGGTTAGACTAGCCAACGCACTTACATGTGACGGCCCGAGACACCCGGGGACCTACAAATGCAGAAGCAATTCTTGTGACAAGGACTCTGAAGCTGATAGAAACTGAAGACATCTCCAGAGCTGCTGTTAAGGGGGAGTTTGTTGAAGCAATTCTTGTGACATGCACTCTGAAGATTGTTTTTATTTATGTATTGTCTTTCTTTATCTGTATTTGTATTTCAGCATCTATATGTTTTGGTTCATCAAGTTGTAATCATGTTCGTAGGTACTTTTCGTTGTACTTGTCTTTCTTTAGTGTTGTGCGCACTTAACATGTGCGCAGGTTGCTTAACCTGCGTACTTAGCAAGTACGCAAGAACATTGTCTGTGTACTTGCTAAGTACGCAGGAACAAAGCCCTGCGCACTTAGCAAGTGCGTAGGCAGCATGTCTAGTATATATAGCTGGTTTGTGTTGTGATTAAGTACGTACTCATTTGCACACTGTAATCGGCTATGATTATCAATAGACGAAGTTTAAAGTATCTTGTGTTTGTTGTCGGTTTACTTTGTGTTGATTGAATCTCCATCTAGTCACGGGCATTCCGCACCCGGTTAGACTAGCCAACGCACTTGCATGTGACGGCCCGAGACACCCAGGGACCTACAAATGCTGAAGTAATTCTTGTGACAAGCACTCTGAAGCTGAGAGAGACTGAAGACATCTCCAGAGCTGCTGTCAATGGGGAGTTTGTTGAAGCAATTCTTGTGACATGCACTCTGAAGATTGTTTTTACTTATGTATTGTCTTTCTTTATTTGTATTTGTATTTCAGCATCTGTATGTTTTGGTTCATCAAGTTGTAATCAAGTTCGTAGGTACTTTTCGTTGTATTTGTCTTTCTTTAGTGTTGTGCGCACTTAACATGTGCGCAGAACATTGTCTGCGTACTTGCTAAGTACGCAGGAAGAAAGCCCTGCGTACTTAGCAAGTGCGTAGGCAGCATGTCTAGTATATATAGCTGGTTTGTGTTGTGATTAAGAACGTACTCATTTGCACTCTGTAATCGGCTATGATTAACAATAGACGAAGTTTAAAGTATCTTGTGTTTGTTGTCGGTTTACTTTGTGTTGATTGAATCTCCATCTAGTCACGGGCATTCCGCACCCGGTTAGACTCGCCAACGCACTTGCATGTGAAGACCCGAGACACCCGGGGACCTACAAATGCTGAAGAAATTCTTGTGACATGCACTCTGAAGCTGAGAGAAATTGAAGACATCTTCAGAGCTGCTGTCAAGGGGGAGTTTGTTGAAGCAATTCTTGTGACATGCACTCTGAAGATTGTTTTTACTTATGTATTGTCTTTCTTTATTTGTATTTATATTTCAGCATCTGTATGTTTTGGTTCATCAAGTTGTAATCAAGTTCGTAGGTACGTGTCGTTGTATTTGTCTTTCTTTAGTGTTGTGCGCACTTAACATGTGCGCAGGTTTCTTAACCTGCGTACATAGCAAGTACGCAAGAACATTGTCTGCGTACTTGCTAAGTACGCAAGAAGAAAGCCCTGCGTACTTAGCAAGTGCGTAGGCAACAGGTCTAGTATATATAGCTGGTTTGTGTTGTGATTAAGTACGTACTCATTTGCACACTGTAATCGGCTATGATTATCAATAGACGAAGTTTAAAGTATCTTGTGTTTGTTGTCGGTTTACTTTGTGTTGATTGAATCTCCATCTAGTCACGGGCATTCCGCACCCGGTTATACTAGCCAACGCACTTGCATGTGACGGCCCGAGACACCCGGGGACTTACAAGTGCTGAAGCAATTCTTGTGACAAGCACTCTGAAGCTGATAGAGACTGAAGACATCTCCAGAGCTGCTGTCAAGGGGGAGTTTGTTGAAGCAATTCTTGTGACATGCACTCTGAAGATTGTTTTTATTTATGTATTGTCTTTCTTTATCTGTATTTTTATTTCAGCATCTATATCTTTTGGTTCATCAAGTTGTAATCATGTCCGTAGGTACTTTTCGTTGTATTTGTCTTTCTTTAGTGTTGTGCGCACTTAACATGTGCGCAGGTTGCTTAACCTGCGTACTTAGCAAGTACGCAAGAACATTGTCTGTGTACTTGCTAAGTACGCAAGAACAAAGCCCTGTGCACTTAGCAAGTGCGCAGGCAGCATGTCTAGTATATATAGCTGGTTTGTGTTGTGATTAAGTACGTACTCATTTGCACACTGGAATCGGCTATGATTATCAATAGACGAAGTTTAAAGTATCTTGTGTTTGTTTTCGGTTTACTTTGTGTTGATTGAATCTCCATCTAGTCACGGGCATTCCGCACCCGGTTAGACTAGCCAACGCACTTGCATGTGACGGCCCGAGACACCCGGGGACCTACAAATGCCGAAGCAATTCTTGTGACAAGCACTCTGAAGCTGATAGAGACTGAAGACATCTCTAGAGCTGCTATCAAGGGGGAGTTTGTTGAAGCAATTCTTGTGACATGCACTCTGAAGATTGTTTTTATTTATGTATTGTCTTTCATTATCTGTATTTGTATTTCAGCATCTATATGTTTTGGTTCATCAAGTTGTAATCATGTTCGTAGGTACTTTTCGTTGTACTTGTCTTTCTTTAGTGTTGTGCGCACTTAACATGTGCACAGGTTGCTTAACCTGCGTACTTAGCAAGTACGCAAGAACATTGTCTGTGTACTTGCTAAGTACACAGGAACAAAGCCCTGCGCATTTAGCAAGTGCGTAGGCAGCATGTCTAGTATATATAGCTGGTTTGTGTTGTGATTAAGTACGTACTCATTTGCACACTGTAATCGGCTATGATTATCAATAGACGAAGTTTAAAGTATCTTGTGTTTGTTGTCGGTTTACTTTGTGTTGATTGAATCTCCATCTAGTCACGGGCATTCCGCACCCGGTTAGACTAGCCAACGCACTTGAATGTAACGGCCCGAGACACCCGGGGACCTACAAATGCCGAAGCAATTCTTGTGACAAGCACTCTGAAGCTGAGAGAGACTGAAGACATCTCTAGAGCTGCTGTCAAGGGGGAGTTTGTTGAAGAAATTCTTGTGACATGCACTCTGAAGATTGTTTTTACTTATGTATTGTCTTTCTTTATTTGTATTTGTAATTCATCATCTGTATGTTTTGGTTCATCAAGTTGTAATCATGTTCATAGGTACGTGTCGTTGTATTTGTCTTTCTTTAGTGTTGTGCGCACTTAACATGTGCGCAGGTTGCTTAACCTGTGTACTTAGCAAGTACGCAAGAACATTGTCTGCGTACTTGCTAAGTACGCAAGAAGAAAGCCCTGCGTACTTAGCATATGCGTAGGCAGCAGGTCTAGTATATATAGCTGGTTTGTGTTGGGATTAAGTACGTGCTCATTTGCACACTGTAATCGGCTATGATTATCAATAGACGAAGTATAAAGTATCTTGTTTTTGTTTTCGGTTTACTTTGTGTTGATTGAATCTCCATCTTGTCACGGGCATTTCGCAACCGGTTAGACTAGCCAACGCACTTGCATGTGCCGATCCGAGACACCCGGGGACCTACAGGTGCTGAAGCAATTCTTGTGACAAGCACTCTGAAGCTGATAGAGACTGAAGACATCTCCAGAGCTGCTGTCAAGGGGGAGTTTGTTGAAGCAATTCTTGTGACATGCACTCTGAAGATTGTTTTTGCTTATGTATTGTCTTTCTTTATTTGTATTTGTAATTCATCATCTGTATGTTTTGGTTCATTAAGTTGTAATCATGTTCGTAGGTACTTTTCGTTGTATTTGTCTTTCTTTAGTGTTGTGCGCACTTAACATGTGCACAGGTTGCTTAACCTGCGTACTTAGCAAGTACGCAAGAACATTGTCTGTGTACTTGCTAAGTACGCAAGAACAAAGCCCTGCGCACTTAGCAAGTGCGTAGGCAGCATGTCTAGTATATATAGCTGGTTTGTGTTGTGATTAAGTACGTACTCATTTGCACACTGGAATCGGCTATGATTATCAATAGACGAAGTTTAAAGTATCTTGTGTTTGTTTTCGGTTTACTTTGTGTTGATTGAATCTCCATCTAGTCACGGGCATTCCGCACCCGGTTAGACTAGCCAACGCACTTGCATGTGACGGCCCGAGACACCCGGGGACCTACAAATGCCGAAGCAATTCTTGTGACAAGCACTCTGAAGCTGATAGAGACTGAAGACATCTCCAGAGCTGCTGACAAGGGGGAGTTTGTTGAAGCAATTCTTGTGACATGCACTCTGAAGATTGTTTTTATTTATGTATTGTCTTTCATTATCTGTATTTGTATTTCAGCATCTATATGTTTTGGTTCATCAAGTTGTAATCATGTTCGTAGGTACTTTTCGTTGTATTTGTCTTTCTTTAGTGTTGTGCGCACTTAACATGTGCACAGGTTGCTTAACCTGCGTACTTAGCAAGTACGCAAGAACATTGTCTGTGTACTTGCTAAGTACGCAGGAACAAAGCCCTGCGCATTTAGCAAGTGCGTAGGCAGCATGTCTAGTATATATAGCTGGTTTGTGTTGTGATTAAGTACGTACTCATTTGCACACTGTAATCGGCTATGATTATCAATAGACGAAGTTTAAAGTATCTTGTGTTTGTTGTCGGTTTACTTTGTGTTGATTGAATCTCCATCTAGTCACGGGCGTTTCGCACCAGGTTAGACTAGCCAACGCACTTGCATGTGCCGATCCGAGACACCCGGGGACCTACAGGTGCTGAAGCAATTCTTGTGACAAGCACTCTGAAGCTGATAGAGACTGAAGACATCTCCAGAGCTGCTGTCAAGGGGGAGTTTGTTGAAGCAATTCTTGTGACATGCACTCTGAAGATTGTTTTTACTTATGTATTGTCTTTCTTTATTTGTATTTGTATTTCAGCATCTGTATGTTTTGGTTCATCAAGTTGTAATCATGTTCGTAGGTACGTGTCGTTGTATTTGTCCTTCTTCAGTGTTGTGGGCACTTAACATGTGCGTAGGTTGCTTAACCTGCGTACTTAGCAAGTACGCAAGAACATTGTCTGCGTACTTGCTAAGTACGCAGGAAGAAAGCCCTGCGTACTTAGAAAGTGCATAGGCAGCATGTTTAGTATATATAGCTGGTTTGTGTTGTGATTAAGTACGCACTCATTTGCACACTGTAATCGGCTATGATTATCAATAGACGAAGTTTAAAGTATCTTGTGTTTGTTGTCGGTTTACTTTGTGTTGATTGAATCTCCATCTAGTCACGGGCATTCCGCACCCGGTTAGACTAGCCAACGCACTTGCATGTGATGACCGAGACACCCGGGGACCTACAAATGCTGAAGCAATTCTTGTGACAAGCACTCTGAAGCTGAGAGAGACTGAAGACATCTTCAGAGCTGCTGTCAAGGGGGAGTTTGTTGAAGCAATTCTTGTGACATGCACTCTGAAGATTGTTTTTACTTATGTATTGTCTTTCTTTATTTGTATTTATATTTCAGCATCTGTATGTTTTGGTTCATCAAGTTGTAATCAAGTTCGTAGGTACTTTTCGTTGTATTTGTCTTTCTTTAGTGTTGTGCGCACTTAACATGTGCGCAGAACATTGTCTGCGTACTTGCTAAGTACGCAGGAAGAAAGCCCTGCGTACTTAGCAAGTGCGTAGGCAGCATGTCTAGTATATATAGCTGGTTTGTGTTGTGATTAAGTACGTACTCATTTGCACTCTGTAATCGGCTATGATTAACAATAGACGAAGTTTAAAGTATCTTGTGTTTGTTGTCGGTTTACTTTGTGTTGATTGAATCTCCATCTAGTCACGGGCATTCCGCACCCGGTTAGACTAGCCAACGCACTTGCATGTGAAGACCCGAGACACCCGGGGACCTACAAATGCTGAAGAAATTCTTGTGACAAGCACTCTGAAGCTGAGAGAAATTGAAGACATCTTCAGAGCTGCTGTCAAGGGGGAGTTTGTTGAAGCAATTCTTGTGACATGCACTCTGAAGATTGTTTTTACTTATGTATTGTCTTTCTTTATTTGTATTTATATTTCAGCATCTGTATGTTTTGGTTCATCAAGTTGTAATCAAGTTCGTAGGTACGTGTCGTTGTATTTGTCTTTCTTTAGTGTTGTGCGCACTTAACATGTGCGCAGGTTTCTTAACCTGCGTACATAGCAAGTACGCAAGAACATTGTCTGCGTACTTGCTAAGTACGCAAGAAGAAAGCCCTGCGTACTTAGCAAGTGCGTAGGCAACAGGTCTAGTATATATAGCTGGTTTGTGTTGTGATTAAGTACGTACTCATTTGCACACTGTAATCGGCTATGATTATCAATAGACGAAGTTTAAAGTATCTTGTGTTTGTTGTCGGTTTACTTTGTGTTGATTGAATCTCCATCTAGTCACGGGCATTCCGCACCCGGTTATACTAGCCAACGCACTTGCATGTGACGGCCCGAGACACCCGGGGACCTACAAATGCTGAAGCAATTCTTGTGACAAGCACTCTGAAGCTGAGAAAGACTGAAGACATCTTCAGAGCTGCTGTCAAGGGGGAGTTTGTTGAAGCAATTCTTGTGACATGCACTCTGAAGATTGTTTTTACTTATGTATTGTCTTTCTTTATTTGTATTTATATTTCAGCATCTGTATGTTTTGGTTCATCAAGTTGTAATCAAGTTCGTAGGTACTTTTCGTTGTATTTGTCTTTCTTTAGTGTTGTGCGCACTTAACATGTGCGCAGAACATTGTCTGCGTACTTGCTAAGTACGAAGGAAGAAAGCCCTGCGTACTTAGCAAGTGCGTAGGCAGCATGTCTAGTATATATAGCTGGTTTGTGTTGTGATTAAGTACGTACTCATTTGCACTCTGTAATCGGCTATGATTAACAATAGACGAAGTTTAAAGTATCTTGTGTTTGTTGTCGGTTTACTTTGTGTTGATTGAATCTCCATCTAGTCACGGGCATTCCGCACCCGGTTAGACTAGCCAACGCACTTGCATGTGAAGACCCGAGACACCCGGGGACCTACAAATGCTGAAGAAATTCTTGTGACAAGCACTCTGAAGCTGAGAGAAATTGAAGACATCTTCAGAGCTGCTGTCAAGGGGGAGTTTGTTGAAGCAATTCTTGTGACATGCACTCTGAAGATTGTTTTTACTTATGTATTGTCTTTCTTTATTTGTATTTATATTTCAGCATCTGTATGTTTTGGTTCATCAAGTTGTAATCAAGTTCGTAGGTACGTGTCGTTGTATTTGTCTTTCTTTAGTGTTGTGCGCACTTAACATGTGCGCAGGTTTCTTAACCTGCGTACATAGCAAGTACGCAAGAACATTGTCTGCGTACTTGCTAAGTACGCAAGAAGAAAGCCCTGCGTACTTAGCAAGTGCGTAGGCAACAGGTCTAGTATATATAGCTGGTTTGTGTTGTGATTAAGTACGTACTCATTTGCACACTGTAATCGGCTATGATTATCAATAGACGAAGTTTAAAGTATCTTGTGTTTGTTGTCGGTTTACTTTGTGTTGATTGAATCTCCATCTAGTCACGGGCATTCCGCACCCGGTTATACTAGCCAACGCACTTGCATGTGACGGCCCGAGACACCCGGGGACCTACAAATGCTGAAGCAATTCTTGTGACAAGCACTCTGAAGCTGAGAGAGACTGAAGACATCTTCAGAGCTGCTGTCAAGGGGGAGTTTGTTGAAGCAATTCTTGTGACATGCACTCTGAAGATTGTTTTTACTTATGTATTGTCTTTCTTTATTTGTATTTATATTTCAGCATCTGTATGTTTTGGTTCATCAAGTTGTAATCAAGTTCGTAGGTACTTTTCGTTGTATTTGTCTTTCTTTAGTGTTGTGCGCACTTAACATGTGCGCAGAACATTGTCTGCGTACTTGCTAAGTACGAAGGAAGAAAGCCCTGCGTACTTAGCAAGTGCGTAGGCAGCATGTCTAGTATATATAGCTGGTTTGTGTTGTGATTAAGTACGTACTCATTTGCACTCTGTAATCGGCTATGATTAACAATAGACGAAGTTTAAAGTATCTTGTGTTTGTTGTCGGTTTACTTTGTGTTGATTGAATCTCCATCTAGTCACGGGCATTCCGCACCCGGTTAGACTAGCCAACGCACTTGCATGTGAAGACCCGAGACACCCGGGGACCTACAAATGCTGAAGAAATTCTTGTGACAAGCACTCTGAAGCTGAGAGAAATTGAAGACATCTTCAGAGCTGCTGTCAAGGGGGAGTTTGTTGAAGCAATTCTTGTGACATGCACTCTGAAGATTGTTTTTACTTATGTATTGTCTTTCTTTATTTGTATTTATATTTCAGCATCTGTATGTTTTGGTTCATCAAGTTGTAATCAAGTTCGTAGGTACGTGTCGTTGTATTTGTCTTTCTTTAGTGTTGTGCGCACTTAACATGTGCGCAGGTTTCTTAACCTGCGTACATAGCAAGTACGCAAGAACATTGTCTGCGTACTTGCTAAGTACGCAAGAAGAAAGCCCTGCGTACTTAGCAAGTGCGTAGGCAACAGGTCTAGTATATATAGCTGGTTTGTGTTGTGATTAAGTACGTACTCATTTGCACACTGTAATCGGCTATGATTATCAATAGACGAAGTTTAAAGTATCTTGTGTTTGTTGTCGGTTTACTTTGTGTTGATTGAATCTCCATCTAGTCACGGGCATTCCGCACCCGGTTATACTAGCCAACGCACTTGCATGTGACGGCCCGAGACACCCGGGGACTTACAAGTGCTGAAGCAATTCTTGTGACAAGCACTCTGAAGCTGATAGAGACTGAAGACATCTCCAGAGCTGCTGTCAAGGGGGAGTTTGTTGAAGCAATTCTTGTGACATGCACTCTGAAGATTGTTTTTATTTATGTATTGTCTTTCTTTATCTGTATTTTTATTTCAGCATTTATATCTTTTGGTTCATCAAGTTGTAATCATGTCCGTAGGTACTTTTCGTTGTATTTGTCTTTCTTTAGTGTTGTGCGCACTTAACATGTGCGCAGGTTGCTTAACCTGCGTACTTAGCAAGTACGCAAGAACATTGTCTGTGTACTTGCTAAGTACGCAAGAACAAAGCCCTGTGCACTTAGCAAGTGCGCAGGCAGCATGTCTAGTATATATAGCTGGTTTGTGTTGTGATTAAGTACGTACTCATTTGCACACTGGAATCGGCTATGATTATCAATAGACGAAGTTTAAAGTATCTTGTGTTTGTTTTCGGTTTACTTTGTGTTGATTGAATCTCCATCTAGTCACGGGCATTCCGCACCCGGTTAGACTAGCCAACGCACTTGCATGTGACGGCCCGAGACACCCGGGGACCTACAAATGCCGAAGCAATTCTTGTGACAAGCACTCTGAAGCTGATAGAGACTGAAGACATCTCCAGAGCTGCTATCAAGGGGGAGTTTGTTGAAGCAATTCTTGTGACATGCACTCTGAAGATTGTTTTTATTTATGTATTGTCTTTCATTATCTGTATTTGTATTTCAGCATCTATATGTTTTGGTTCATCAAGTTGTAATCATGTTCGTAGGTACTTTTCGTTGTACTTGTCTTTCTTTAGTGTTGTGCGCACTTAACATGTGCACAGGTTGCTTAACCTGCGTACTTAGCAAGTACGCAAGAACATTGTCTGTGTACTTGCTAAGTACACAGGAACAAAGCCCTGCGCATTTAGCAAGTGCGTAGGCAGCATGTCTAGTATATATAGCTGGTTTGTGTTGTGATTAAGTACGTACTCATTTGCACACTGTAATCGGCTATGATTATCAATAGACGAAGTTTAAAGTATCTTGTGTTTGTTGTCGGTTTACTTTGTGTTGATTGAATCTCCATCTAGTCACGGGCGTTTCGCACCCGGTTAGACTAGCCAACGCACTTGCATGTGCCGATCCGAGACACCCGGGGACCTACAGGTGCTGAAGCAATTCTTGTGACAAGCACTTTGAAGCTGATAGAGACTGAAGACATCTCCAGAGCTGCTGTCAAGGGGGAGTTTGTTGAAGCAATTCTTGTGACATGCACTCTGAAGATTGTTTTTACTTATGTGTTGTCTTTCTTTATTTGTATTTGTATTTCAGCATCTGTATGTTTTGGTTCATCAAGTTGTAATCATGTTCGTAGGTACGTGTCGTTGTATTTGTCCTTCTTCAGTGTTGTGGGCACTTAACATGTGCGTAGGTTGCTTAACCTGCGTACTTAGCAAGTACGCAAGAACATTGTCTGCGTACTTGCTAAGTACGCAGGAAGAAAGCCCTGCGTACTTAGCAAGTGCATAGGCAGCATGTCTAGTATATATAGCTGGTTTGTGTTGTGATTAAGTACGTACTCATTTGCACACAGTAATCGGCTATGATTATCAATAGACGAAGTTTAAAGTATCTTGTGTTTGTTGTCGGTTTACTTTGTGTTGATTGAATCTCCATCTAGTCACGGGCATTCCGCACCCGGTTAGACTAGCCAACGCACTTGCATGTGAAGACCCGAGACACCCGGGGACCTACAAATGCTGAAGAAATTCTTGTGACAAGCACTCTGAAGCTGAGAGAAATTGAAGACATCTTCAGAGCTGCTGTCAAGGGGGAGTTTGTTGAAGCAATTCTTGTGACATGCACTCTGAAGATTGTTTTTACTTATGTATTGTCTTTCTTTATTTGTATTTATATTTCAGCATCTGTATGTTTTGGTTCATCAAGTTGTAATCAAGTTCGTAGGTACGTGTCGTTGTATTTGTCTTTCTTTAGTGTTGTGCGCACTTAACATGTGCACAGGTTTCTTAACCTGCGTACATAACAAGTACGCAAGAACATTGTCTGCGTACTTGCTAAGCACGCAAGAAGAAAGCCCTGCGTACTTAGCAAGTGCGTAGGCAACAGGTCTAGTATATATAGCTGGTTTGTGTTGTGATTAAGTACGTACTCATTTGCACACTGTAATCGGCTATGATTATCAATAGACGAAGTTTAAAGTATCTTGTGTTTGTTGTCGGTTTACTTTGTGTTGATTGAATCTCCATCTAGTCACGGGCATTCCGCACCCGGTTATACTAGCCAACGCACTTGCATGTGACGGCCCGAGACACCCGGGGACTTACAAGTGCTGAAGCAATTCTTGTGACAAGCACTCTGAAGCTGATAGAGACTGAAGACATCTCCAGAGCTGCTGTCAAGGGGGAGTTTGTTGAAGCAATTCTTGTGACATGCACTCTGAAGATTGTTTTTATTTATGTATTGTCTTTCTTTATCTGTATTTTTATTTCAGCATCTATATCTTTTGTTTCATCAAGTTGTAATCATGTCCGTAGGTACTTTTCGTTGTATTTGTCTTTCTTTAGTGTTGTGCGCACTTAACATGTGCGAAGGTTGCTTAACCTGCGTACTTAGCAAGTACGCAAGAACATTGTCTGTGTACTTGCTAAGTACGCAAGAACAAAGCCCTGTGCACTTAGCAAGTGCGTAGGCAGCATGTCTAGTATATATAGCTGGTTTGTGTTGTGATTAAGTACGTACTCATTTGCACACTGGAATCGGCTATGATTATCAATAGACGAAGTTTAAAGTATCTTGTGTTTGTTTTCGGTTTACTTTGTGTTGATTGAATCTCCATCTAGTCACGGGCATTCCGCACCCGGTTAGACTAGCCAACGCACTTGCATGTGATGGCCCGAGACACCCGGGGACCTACAAATGCCGAAGCAATTCTTGTGACAAGCACTCTGAAGCTGATAGAGACTGAAGACATCTCCAGAGCTGCTGTCAAGGGGGAGTTTGTTGAAGCAATTCTTGTGACATGCACTCTGAAGATTGTTTTTATTTATGTATTGTCTTTCATTATCTGTATTTGTATTTCAGCATCTATATGTTTTGGTTCATCAAGTTGTAATCATGTTCGTAGGTACTTTTCGTTGTACTTGTCTTTCTTTAGTGTTGTGCGCACTTAACATGTGCGCAGGTTGCTTAACTTGCGTACTCAGCAAGTACGCAAGAACATTGTCTGCGTACTTGGTAAGTACGCAACAACAAAGCCTTGCGCACTTAGCAAGTGCGTAGGTAGCATGTCTAGTATATATAGCTGGTTTGTGTTGTGATTAAGTACGTACTCATTTGCACACTGTAATCGGGTATGATTATCAATAGACGAAGTTTAAAGTATCTTGTGTTTGTTGTCGGTTTACTTTGTGTTGATTGAATCTCCATCTAGTCACGGGCGTTTCGCACCCGGTTAGACTAGCCAACGCACTTGCATGTGCCGATCCGAGACACCCGGGGACCTACAGGTGCTGAAGCAATTCTTGTGACAAGCACTCTGAAGCTGATAGAGACTGAAGACATCTCCAGAGCTGCTGTCAAGGGGGAGTTTGTTGAAGCAATTCTTGTGACATGCACTCTGAAGATTGTTTTTACTTATGTATTGTCTTTCTTTATTTGTATTTATATTTCAGCATCTGTATGTTTTGGTTCATCAAGTTGTAATCATGTTCGTAGGTACGTGTCGTTGTATTTGTCCTTCTTCAGTGTTGTGGGCACTTAACATGTGCGTAGGTTGCTTAACCTGCGTACTTAGCAAGTACGCAAGAACATTGTCTGCGTACTTGCTAAGTACGCAGGAAGAAAGCCCTGCGTACTTAGCAAGTGCATAGGCAGCATGTCTAGTATATATAGCTGGTTTGTGTTGTGATTAAGTACGTACTCATTTGCACACAGTAATCGGCTATGATTATCAATAGACGAAGTTTAAAGTATCTTGTGTTTGTTGTCGGTTTACTTTGTGTTGATTGAATCTCCATCTAGTCACGGGCATTCCGCACCCGGTTAGACTAGCCAACGCACTTGCATGTGAAGACCCGAGACACCCGGGGACCTACAAATGCTGAAGAAATTCTTGTGACAAGCACTCTGAAGCTGAGAGAAATTGAAGACATCTTCAGAGCTGCTGTCAAGGGGGAGTTTGTTGAAGCAATTCTTGTGACATGCACTCTGAAGATTGTTTTTACTTATGTATTGTCTTTCTTTATTTGTATTTATATTTCAGCATCTGTATGTTTTGGTTCATCAAGTTGTAATCAAGTTCGTAGGTACGTGTCGTTGTATTTGTCTTTCTTTAGTGTTGTGCGCACTTAACATGTGCACAGGTTTCTTAACCTGCGTACATAACAAGTACGCAAGAACATTGTCTGCGTACTTGCTAAGCACGCAAGAAGAAAGCCCTGCGTACTTAGCAAGTGCGTAGGCAACAGGTCTAGTATATATAGCTGGTTTGTGTTGTGATTAAGTACGTACTCATTTGCACACTGTAATCGGCTATGATTATCAATAGACGAAGTTTAAAGTATCTTGTGTTTGTTGTCGGTTTACTTTGTGTTGATTGAATCTCCATCTAGTCACGGGCATTCCGCACCCGGTTATACTAGCCAACGCACTTGCATGTGACGGCCCGAGACACCCGGGGACTTACAAGTGCTGAAGCAATTCTTGTGACAAGCACTCTGAAGCTGATAGAGACTGAAGACATCTCCAGAGCTGCTGTCAAGGGGGAGTTTGTTGAAGCAATTCTTGTGACATGCACTCTGAAGATTGTTTTTATTTATGTATTGTCTTTCTTTATCTGTATTTTTATTTCAGCATCTATATCTTTTGTTTCATCAAGTTGTAATCATGTCCGTAGGTACTTTTCGTTGTATTTGTCTTTCTTTAGTGTTGTGCGCACTTAACATGTGCGAAGGTTGCTTAACCTGCGTACTTAGCAAGTACGCAAGAACATTGTCTGTGTACTTGCTAAGTACGCAAGAACAAAGCCCTGTGCACTTAGCAAGTGCGTAGGCAGCATGTCTAGTATATATAGCTGGTTTGTGTTGTGATTAAGTACGTACTCATTTGCACACTGGAATCGGCTATGATTATCAATAGACGAAGTTTAAAGTATCTTGTGTTTGTTTTCGGTTTACTTTGTGTTGATTGAATCTCCATCTAGTCACGGGCATTCCGCACCCGGTTAGACTAGCCAACGCACTTGCATGTGATGGCCCGAGACACCCGGGGACCTACAAATGCCGAAGCAATTCTTGTGACAAGCACTCTGAAGCTGATAGAGACTGAAGACATCTCCAGAGCTGCTGTCAAGGGGGAGTTTGTTGAAGCAATTCTTGTGACATGCACTCTGAAGATTGTTTTTATTTATGTATTGTCTTTCATTATCTGTATTTGTATTTCAGCATCTATATGTTTTGGTTCATCAAGTTGTAATCATGTTCGTAGGTACTTTTCGTTGTACTTGTCTTTCTTTAGTGTTGTGCGCACTTAACATGTGCGCAGGTTGCTTAACTTGCGTACTCAGCAAGTACGCAAGAACATTGTCTGCGTACTTGGTAAGTACGCAACAACAAAGCCTTGCGCACTTAGCAAGTGCGTAGGTAGCATGTCTAGTATATATAGCTGGTTTGTGTTGTGATTAAGTACGTACTCATTTGCACACTGTAATCGGGTATGATTATCAATAGACGAAGTTTAAAGTATCTTGTGTTTGTTGTCGGTTTACTTTGTGTTGATTGAATCTCCATCTAGTCACGGGCGTTTCGCACCCGGTTAGACTAGCCAACGCACTTGCATGTGCCGATCCGAGACACCCGGGGACCTACAGGTGCTGAAGCAATTCTTGTGACAAGCACTCTGAAGCTGATAGAGACTGAAGACATCTCCAGAGCTGCTGTCAAGGGGGAGTTTGTTGAAGCAATTCTTGTGACATGCACTCTGAAGATTGTTTTTACTTATGTATTGTCTTTCTTTATTTGTATTTGTATTTCAGCATCTGTATGTTTTGGTTCATCAAGTTGTAATCATGTTCGTAGGTACGTGTCGTTGTATTTGTCCTTCTTCAGTGTTGTGGGCACTTAACATGTGCGTAGGTTGCTTAACCTGCGTACTTAGCAAGTACGCAAGAACATTGTCTGCGTACTTGCTAAGTACGCAGGAAGAAAGCCCTGCGTACTTAGCAAGTGCATAGGCAGCATGTTTAGTATATATAGCTGGTTTGTGTTGTGATTAAGTACGTACTCATTTGCACACTGTAATCGGCTATGATTATCAATAGACGAAGTTTAAAGTATCTTGTGTTTGTTGTCGGTTTACTTTGTGTTGATTGAATCTCCATCTAGTCACGGGCATTCCGCACCCGGTTAGACTAGCCAACGCACTTGCATGTGATGACCGAGACACCCGGGGACCTACAAATGCTGAAGCAATTCTTGTGACAAGCACTCTGAAGCTGAGAGAGACTGAAGACATCTTCAGAGCTGCTGTCAAGGGGGAGTTTGTTGAAGCAATTCTTGTGACATGCACTCTGAAGATTGTTTTTACTTATGTATTGTCTTTCTTTATTTGTATTTATATTTCAGCATCTGTATGTTTTGGTTCATCAAGTTGTAATCATGTTCGTAGGTACGTGTCGTTGTATTTGTCTTTCTTCAGTGTTGTGCGCACTTAACATGTGCGTAGGTTGCTTAACCTGCGTACTTAGCAAGTACGCAAGAACATTGTCTGCGTACTTGCTAAGTACGCAGGAAGAAAGCCCTGCGTACTTAGCAAGTGCGTAGGCAGCATGTTTAGTATATATAGCTGGTTTGTGTTGTGATTAAGTACGTACTCATTTGCACACTGTAATCGGCTATGATTATCAATAGACGAAGTTTAAAGTATCCTGTGTTTGTTGTCGGTTTACTTTGTGTTGATTGAATCTCCATCTAGTCACGGGCATTCCGCACCCAGTTAGACTAGCCAACGCACTTGCATGTGCCGATCCGAGACACCCGGGGACCTACAGGTGCTGAAGCAATTCTTGTGACAAGCACTCTGAAGCTGATAGAGACTGAAGACATCTCCAGAGCTGCTGTCAAGGGGGAGTTTGTTGAAGCAATTCTTGTGACATGCACTCTGAAGATTGTTTTTACTTATGTATTGTCTTTCTTTATTTGTATTTGTATTTCAGCATCTGTATGTTTTGGTTCATCAAGTTGTAATCATGTTCGTAGGTACGTGTCGTTGTATTTGTCCTTCTTCAGTGTTGTGGGCACTTAACATTTGCGTAGGTTGCTTAACCTGCGTACTTAGCAAGTACGTAAGAACATTGTCTGCGTACTTGCTAAGTACGCAGGAAGAAAGCCCTGCGTACTTAGCAAGTGCGTAGGCAACAGGTCTAGTATATATAGCTGGTTTGTGTTGTGATTAAGTACGTACTCATTTGCACACTGTAATCGGCTATGATTATCAATAGACGAAGTTTAAAGTATCTTGTGTTTGTTGTCGGTTTACTTTGTGTTGATTGAATCTCCATCTAGTCACCGGCATTCCGCACCCGGTTATACTAGCCAACGCACTTGCATGTGACGGCCCGAGACACCCGGGGACTTACAAGTGCTGAAGCAATTCTTGTGACAAGCACTCTGAAGCTGATAGAGACTGAAGACATCTCCAGAGCTGCTGTCAAGGGGGAGTTTGTTGAAGCAATTCTTGTGACATGCACTCTGAAGATTGTTTTTATTTATGTATTGTCTTTCTTTATCTGTATTTTTATTTCAGCATCTATATCTTTTGGTTCATCAAGTTGTAATCATGTCCGTAGGTACTTTTCGTTGTATTTGTCTTTCTTTAGTGTTGTGCGCACTTAACATGTGCGCATGTTGTTTAACTTGCGTACTTAGCAAGTACGCAAGAACATTGTCTGCGTACTTGCTAAGTACGCAGGAAGAAAGCCCTGCGCACTTAGCAAGTGCGTAGGCAGCATGTCTAGTATATATAGCTGGTTTGTGTTGTGATTAAGTACGTACTCATTTGCACACTGTAATCGGCTATGATTATCAATAGTCGAAGTTTAAAGTATCTTGTGTTTGTTGTCGGTTTACTTTGTGTTGATTCAATCTCCATCTAGTCACGGGTATTCCGCAGCCGGTTAGACTAGCCAAAGCACTTGCATGTGACGGCCCGAAACACCAGGGGACCTACAAATGCTGAAGCAATTCTTGTGACAAGCACTCTGAAGCTGAGAGAGACTGAAGACATCTCCAGAGCTGCTGTCAAGGGAGAGTTTGTTGAAGCAATTCTTGTGACATGCACTCTGAAGATTGTTTTTACTTATGTATTGTCTTTCTTTATTTGTATTTGTATTTCAGCATCCGTATGTTTTGGTTCATCAAGTTGTAATCATGTTCGTAGGTACGTGTCATTGTATTTGTCTTTCTTCAGTGTTGTGCGCACTTAACATGTGCGCAGGTTGCTTAACCTGCATACTTAGTAAGTACGCACGAACATTGTCTGCGTACTTGCTAAGTACGCAGGAAGAAAGCCCTGCGCACTTAGCAAGTGCGTAGGCAGCATGTCTAGTATATATAGCTGGTTTGTGTTGTGATTAAGTACGTACTCATTTGCACACTGTAATCGGCTATGATTTTCAATAGACGAAGTTTAAAGTATCTTGTGTTTGTTGTCGGTTTACTTTGTGTTGATTGAATCTCTATCTAGTCACGGGCATTCCGCACACGGTTAGACTAGCCAACGCACTTGCATGTGACGTCCCGAGACACCCGGGGACCTACAAGTGCTGAAGCAATTCTTGTGACAAGCACTCTGAAGCTGATAGAAACTGAAGACATCTCCAGAGCTGCTGTTAAGAGGGAGTTTGTTGAAGCAATTCTTGTGACATGCACTCTGAAGATTGTTTTTATTTATGTATTGTCTTTCTTTATCTGTATTTGTATTTGTATTTCAGCATCTATATGTTTTGGTTCATCAAGTTGTAATCATGTTCGTAGGTACTTTTCGTTGTACTTGTCTTTCTTTAGTGTTGTGCACACTTAACATGTGCGCAGGTTGCTTAACTTGCGTACTCAGCAAGTACGCAAGAACATTGTCTGCGTACTTGCTAAGTACGCAAAAAGAAAGCCCTGCGTACTTAGCAAGTGCGTAGGCAACAGGTCTAGTATATATAGCTGGTTTGTGTTGTGATTAAGTACGTACTCATTTGCACACTGTAATCGGCTATGATTATCAATAGACGAAGTTTAAAGTATCTTGTGTTTGTTGTCGGTTTACTTTGTGTTGATTGAATCTCCATCTAGTCACGGGCATTCCGCACCCGGTTATACTAGCCAACGCACTTGCATGTGACGGCCCGAGACACCCGGGGACTTACAAGTGCTGAAGCAATTCTTGTGACAAGCACTCTGAAGCTGATAGAGACTGAAGACATCTCCAGAGCTGCTGTCAAGGGGGAGTTTGTTGAAGCAATTCTTGTGACATGCACTCTGAAGATTGTTTTTATTTATGTATTGTCTTTCTTTATCTGTATTTTTATTTCAGCATCTATATCTTTTGGTTCATCAAGTTGTAATCATGTCCGTAGGTACTTTTCATTGTATTTGTCTTTCTTTAGTGTTGTGCGCACTTAACATGTGCGCAGGTTGCTTAACCTGCGTACTTAGCAAGTACGCAAGAACATTGTCTGTGTACTTGCTAAGTACGCAAGAACAAAGCCCTGTGCACTTAGCAAGTGCGCAGGCAGCATGTCTAGTATATATAGCTGGTTTGTGTTGTGATTAAGTACGTACTCATTTGCACACTGGAATCGGCTATGATTATCAATAGACGAAGTTTAAAGTATCTTGTGTTTGTTTTCGGTTTACTTTGTGTTGATTGAATCTCCATCTAGTCACGGGCATTCCGCACCCGGTTAGACTAGCCAACGCACTTGCATGTGACGGCCCGAGACACCCGGGGACCTACAAATGCCGAAGCAATTCTTGTGACAAGCACTCTCAAGCTGATAGAGACTGAAGACATCTCCAGAGCTGCTATCAAGGGGGAGTTTGTTGAAGCAATTCTTGTGACATGCACTCTGAAGATTGTTTTTATTTATGTATTGTCTTTCATTATCTGTATTTGTATTTCAGCATCTATATGTTTTGGTTCATCAAGTTGTAATCATGTTCGTAGGTACTTTTCGTTGTACTTGTCTTTCTTTAGTGTTGTGCGCACTTAACATGTGCACAGGTTGCTTAACCTGCGTACTTAGCAAGTACGCAAGAACATTGTCTGTGTACTTGCTAAGTACACAGGAACAAAGCCCTGCGCATTTAGCAAGTGCGTAGGCAGCATGTCTAGTATATATAGCTGGTTTGTGTTGTGATTAAGTACGTACTCATTTGCACACTGTAATCGGCTATGATTATCAATAGACGAAGTTTAAAGTATCTTGTGTTTGTTGTCGGTTTACTTTGTGTTGATTGAATCTCCATCTAGTCACGAGCGTTTCGCACCCGGTTAGACTAGCCAACGCACTTGCATGTGCCGATCCGAGACACCCGGGGACCTACAGGTGCTGAAGCAATTCTTGTGACAAGCACTTTGAAGCTGATAGAGACTGAAGACATCTCCAGAGCTGCTGTCAAGGGGGAGTTTGTTGAAGCAATTCTTGTGACATGCACTCTGAAGATTGTTTTTACTTATGTGTTGTCTTTCTTTATTTGTATTTGTATTTCAGCATCTGTATGTTTTGGTTCATCAAGTTGTAATCATGTTCGTAGGTACGTGTCGTTGTATTTGTCCTTCTTCAGTGTTGTGGGCACTTAACATGTGCGTAGGTTGCTTAACCTGCGTACTTAGCAAGTATGCAAGAACATTGTCTGCGTACTTGCTAAGTACGCAGGAAGAAAGCCCTGCGTACTTAGCAAGTGCATAGGCAGCATGTCTAGTATATATAGCTGGTTTGTGTTGTGATTAAGTACGTACTCATTTGCACACAGTAATCGGCTATGATTATCAATAGACGAAGTTTAAAGTATCTTGTGTTTGTTGTCGGTTTACTTTGTGTTGAATGAATCTCCATCTAGTCACGGGCATTCCGCACCCGGTTAGACTAGCCAACGCACTTGCATGTGAAGACCCGAGACACCCGGGGACCTACAAATGCTGAAGAAATTCTTGTGACAAGCACTCTGAAGCTGAGAGAAATTGAAGACATCTTCAGAGCTGCTGTCAAGGGGGAGTTTGTTGAAGCAATTCTTGTGACATGCACTCTGAAGATTGTTTTTACTTATGTATTGTCTTTCTTTATTTGTATTTATATTTCAGCATCTGTATGTTTTGGTTCATCAAGTTGTAATCAAGTTCGTAGGTACGTGTCGTTGTATTTGTCTTTTTTTAGTGTTGTGCGCACTTAACATGTGCACAGGTTTCTTAACCTGCGTACATAACAAGTACGCAAGAACATTGTCTGCGTACTTGCTAAGTACGCAAGAAGAAAGCCCTGCGTACTTAGCAAGTGCGTAGGCAACAGGTCTAGTATATATAGCTGGTTTGTGTTGTGATTAAGTACGTACTCATTTGCACACTGTAATCGGCTATGATTATCAATAGACGAAGTTTAAAGTATCTTGTGTTTGTTGTCGGTTTACTTTGTGTTGATTGAATCTCCATCTAGTCACGGGCATTCCGCACCCGGTTATACTAGCCAACGCACTTGCATGTGACGGCCCGAGACACCCGGGGACTTACAAGTGCTGAAGCAATTCTTGTGACAAGCACTCTGAAGCTGATAGAGACTGAAGACATCTCCAGAGCTGCTGTCAAGGGGGAGTTTGTTGAAGCAATTCTTGTGACATGCACTCTGAAGATTGTTTTTATTTATGTATTGTCTTTCTTTATCTGTATTTTTATTTCAGCATCTATATCTTTTGTTTCATCAAGTTGTAATCATGTCCGTAGGTACTTTTCGTTGTATTTGTCTTTCTTTAGTGTTGTGCGCACTTAACATGTGCGAAGGTTGCTTAACCTGCGTACTTAGCAAGTACGCAAGAACAAAGCCCTGTGCACTTAGCAAGTGCGTAGGCAGCATGTCTAGTATATATAGCTGGTTTGTGTTGTGATTAAGTACGTACTCATTTGCACACTGGAATCGGCTACGATTATCAATAGACGAAGTTTAAAGTATCTTGTGTTTGTTTTCGGTTTACTTTGTGTTGATTGAATCTCCATCTAGTCACGGGCATTCCGCACCCGGTTAGACTAGCCAACGCACTTGCATGTGATGGCCCGAGACACCCGGGGACCTACAAATGCCGAAGCAATTCTTGTGACAAGCACTCTGAAGCTGATAGAGACTGAAGACATCTCCAGAGCTGCTGTCAAGGGGGAGTTTGTTGAAGCAATTCTTGTGACATGCACTCTGAAGATTGTTTTTATTTATGTATTGTCTTTCATTATCTGTATTTGTATTTCAGCATCTATATGTTTTGGTTCATCAAGTTGTAATCATGTTCGTAGGTACTTTTCGTTGTACTTGTCTTTCTTTAGTGTTGTGCGCACTTAACATGTGCGCAGGTTGCTTAACTTGCGTACTCAGCAAGTACGCAAGAACATTGTCTGCGTACTTGGTAAGTACGCAACAACAAAGCCTTGCGCACTTAGCAAGTGCGTAGGTAGCATGTCTAGTATATATAGCTGGTTTGTGTTGTGATTAAGTACGTACTCATTTGCACACTGTAATCGGGTATGATTATCAATAGACGAAGTTTAAAGTATCTTGTGTTTGTTGTCGGTTTACTTTGTGTTGATTGAATCTCCATCTAGTCACGGGCGTTTCGCACCCGGTTAGACTAGCCAACGCACTTGCATGTGCCGATCCGAGACACCCGGGGACCTACAGGTGCTGAAGCAATTCTTGTGACAAGCACTCTGAAGCTGATAGAGACTGAAGACATCTCCAGAGCTGCTGTCAAGGGGGAGTTTGTTGAAGCAATTCTTGTGACATGCACTCTGAAGATTGTTTTTACTTATGTATTGTCTTTCTTTATTTGTATTTGTATTTCAGCATCTGTATGTTTTGGTTCATCAAGTTGTAATCATGTTCGTAGGTACGTGTCATTGTATTTGTCCTTCTTCAGTGTTGTGGGCACTTAACATGTGCGTAGGTTGCTTAACCTGCGTACTTAGCAAGTACGCAAGAACATTGTCTGCGTACTTGCTAAGTACGCAGGAAGAAAGCCCTGCGTACTTAGCAAGTGCATAGGCAACATGTTTAGTATATATAGCTGGTTTGTGTTGTGATTAAGTACGTACTCATTTGCACACTGTAATCGGCTATGATTATCAATAGACGAAGTTTAAAGTATCTTGTGTTTGTTGTCGGTTTACTTTGTGTTGATTGAATCTCCATCTAGTCACGGGCATTCCGCACCCGGTTAGACTAGCCAACGCACTTGCATGTGATGACCGAGACACCCGGGGACCTACAAATGCTGAAGCAATTCTTGTGACAAGCACTCTGAAGCTGAGAGAGACTGAAGACATCTTCAGAGCTGCTGTCAAGGGGGAGTTTGTTGAAGCAATTCTTGTGACATGCACTCTGAAGATTGTTTTTACTTATGTATTGTCTTTCTTTATTTGTATTTATATTTCAGCATCTGTATGTTTTGGTTCATCAAGTTGTAATCATGTTCATAGGTACGTGTCGTTGTAATTGTCTTTCTTCAGTGTTGTGCGCACTTAACATGTGCGTAGGTTGCTTAACCTGCGTACTTAGCAAGTACGCAAGAACATTGTCTGCGTACTTGCTAAGTACGCAGGAAGAAAGCCCTGCGTACTTAGCAAGTGCGTAGGCAGCATGTTTAGTATATATAGCTGGTTTGTGTTGTGATTAAGTACGTACTCATTTGCACACTGTAATCGGCTATGATTATCAATAGACGAAGTTTAAAGTATCCTGTGTTTGTTGTCGGTTTACTTTGTGTTGATTGAATCTCCATCTAGTCACGGGCATTCCGCACCCAGTTAGACTAGCCAACGCACTTGCATGTGCCGATCCGAGACACCCGGGGACCTACAAGTGCTGAAGCAATTCTTGTGACAAGCACTCTGAAGCTGATAGAGACTGAAGACATCTCCAGAGCTGCTGTCAAGGGGGAGTTTGTTGAAGCAATTCTTGTGACATGCACTCTGAAGATTGTTTTTACTTATGTATTGTCTTTCTTTATTTGTATTTGTATTTCAGCATCTGTATGTTTTGGTTCATCAAGTTGTAATCATGTTCGTAGGTACGTGTCGTTGTATTTGTCCTTCTTCAGTGTTGTGGGCACTTAACATTTGCGTAGGTTGCTTAACCTGCGTACTTAGCAAGTACGCAAGAACATTGTCTGCGTACTTGCTAAGTACGCAGGAAGAAAGCCCTGCGTACTTAGCAAGTGCGTAGGCAACAGGTATAGTATATATAGCTGGTTTGTGTTGTGATTAAGTACGTACTCATTTGCACACTGTAATCGGCTATGATTATCAATAGACGAAGTTTAAAGTATCTTGTGTTTGTTGTCGGTTTACTTTGTGTTGATTGAATCTCCATCTAGTCACCGGCATTCCGCACCCGGTTATACTAGCCAACGCACTTGCATGTGACGGCCCGAGACACCCGGGGACTTACAAGTGCTGAAGCAATTCTTGTGACAAGCACTCTGAAGCTGATAGAGACTGAAGACATCTCCAGAGCTGCTGTCAAGGGGGAGTTTGTTGAAGCAATTCTTGTGACATGCACTCTGAAGATTGTTTTTATTTATGTATTGTCTTTCTTTATCTGTATTTTTATTTCAGCATCTATATCTTTTGGTTCATCAAGTTGTAATCATGTCCGTAGGTACTTTTCGTTGTATTTGTCTTTCTTTAGTGTTGTGCGCACTTAACATGTGCGCATGTTGCTTAACTTGCGTACTTAGCAAGTACGCAAGAACATTGTCTGCGTACTTGCTAACTACGCAGGAAGAAAGCCCTGCGCACTTAGCAAGTGCGTAGGCAGCATGTCTAGTATATATAGCTGGTTTGTGTTGTGATTAAGTACGTACTCATTTGCACACTGTAATCGGCTATGATTATCAATAGACGAAGTTTAAAGTATCTTGTGTTTGTTGTCGGTTTACTTTGTGTTGATTGAATCTCCATCTAGTCACGGGTATTCCGCAGCCGGTTAGACTAGCCAAAGCACTTGCATGTGACGGCCCGAAACACCTGGGGACCTACAAATGCTGAAGCAATTCTTGTGACAAGCACTCTGAAGCTGAGAGAGACTGAAGACATCTCCAGAGCTGCTGTCAAGGGAGAGTTTGTTGAAGCAATTCTTGTGACATGCACTCTGAAGATTGTTTTTACTTATGTATTGTCTTTCTTTATTTGTATTTGTATTTCAGCATCCGTATGTTTTGGTTCATCAAGTTGTAATCATGTTCGTAGGTACGTGTCATTGTATTTGTCTTTCTTCAGTGTTGTGCGCACTTAACATGTGCGCAGGTTGCTTAACCTGCATACTTAGTAAGTACGCACGAACATTGTCTGCGTACTTGCTAAGTACGCAGGAAGAAAGCCCTACGCACTTAGCAAGTGCGTAGGCAGCATGTCTAGTATATATAGCTGGTTTGTGTTGTGATTAAGTACGTACTCATTTGCACACTGTAATCGGCTATGATTTTCAATAGACGAAGTTTAAAGTATCTTGTGTTTGTTGTCGGTTTACTTTGTGTTGATTGAATCTCTATCTAGTCACGGGCATTCCGCACACGGTTAGACTAGCCAACGCACTTGCATGTGACGTCCCGAGACACCCGGGGACCTACAAGTGCTGAAGCAATTCTTGTGACAAGCACTCTGAAGCTGATAGAAACTGAAGACATCTCCAGAGCTGCTGTTAAGAGGGAGTTTGTTGAAGCAATTCTTGTGACATGCACTCTGAAGATTGTTTTTATTTATGTATTGTCTTTCTTTATCTGTATTTGTATTTGTATTTCAGCATCTATATGTTTTGGTTCATCAAGTTGTAATCATGTTCGTAGGTACTTTTCGTTGTACTTGTCTTTCTTTAGTGTTGTGCACACTTAACATGTGCGCAGGTTGCTTAACTTGCGTACTCAGCAAGTACGCAAGAACATTGTCTGCGTACTTGGTAAGTACGCAACAACAAAGCCTTGCGCACTTAGCAAGTGCGTAGGTAGCATGTCTAGTATATATAGCTGGTTTGTGTTGTGATTAAGTACGTACTCATTTGCACACTGTAATCGGCTATGATTATCAATAGACGAAGTTTAAAGTATCTTGTGTTTGTTATCAGTGTACTTTGTGTTGATTGAATCTCCATCTAGTCATGGGCATTCCGCACCCGGTTAGACTAGCCAACGCACTTGTATGTGACGGCCCGAGACACCCGGGGACCTACAAGTGCTGATGCAATTCTTGTGACAAACACTCTGAAGCTGAGAGAGACAGAAGACATCTCCAGAGCTGCTGTCAAGGGGGAGTTTGTTGAAGCAATTCTTGTGACATGCACTCTGAAGATTGTATTTCTTATGTATTGTCTTTCTTTATTTGTATTTGTATTTCAGCATCTGTATGTTTTGGTTCATCAAGTTGTAATCATGTTCGTAGGTACGTGTCGTTGTATTTGTCTTTCTTTAGTGTTGTGCGCACTTAACATGTGCGCAGGTTGCTTAACCTGTGTACTTAGCAAGTACGTAAGAACATTGTCTGCGTACTTGCTAAGTACGCAAGAAGTAAGCCCTGCGTACTTAGCAAGTGCGTAGGAAGCAGGTCTAGTATATATAGCTGGTTTGGTTGTGATAGAGTACGTACTCATTTGCACACTGTAATCGGCTATGATTATCAACAGACGAAGTTTAAAGTATCTTGTTTTTGTTGTCGGTTTACTTTGTGTTGATTGAATCTCCATCTAGTCATGGGCATTCCGCACTCGGTTAGACTAGCCAACGCACTTGCATGTGACGGCCCGAGACACTCGGGGACCTACAAATGCTGAAGCAATTCTTGTGACAAGCACCCTGAAGCTGAGAGAGACTGAAGACATCTCCAGAGCTGCTGTCACGGGGGAGTTTGTTGAAGCAATTCTTGTGACATGCACTCTGAAGATTATTTTTATTTATGTATTGTCTTTCTTTATCTGTATTTGTATTTCAGCATCTGTATGTTTTGGTTCATCAAGTTGTAATCTTGTCCGTAGGTACTTTTCGTTGTATTTGTCTTTCTTTAGTGTTGTGCGCACTTAACATGTGCGCAGGTTGCTTAACCTGCGTACTTAGCAAGTACGCAAGAACATTGTCTGCATACTTGCTAAGTACGCAGAAAGAAAGCCCTGCGCACTTAGCAAGTGCGTAGGCAGCATGTCTAGTATATATAGCTGGTTTGTGTTGTGATTAAGTACGTACTCATTTGCACACTTTAATCGGCTATGATTATCAATAGACGAAGTTTAAAGTATCATGTGTTTGTTGTCGGTTTACTTTGTGTTGATTGAATCTCCATCTAGTCACGGGCATTCCGCACCCGGTTAGACTAGCCAACGCACTTGCATGTGACGGCCCGAGACACCCGGGGACCTACAAGTGCTGAAGCAATTCTTGTGACAAGCACTCTGAAGCTGAGAGAGACTAAAGACATCTCCAGAGCTGCTGTCAAGGGGGAGTTTGTTGAAGCAATTCTTGTGACATGCACTCTGAAGATTGTTTTTATTTATGTATTGTCTTTCTTTATCTGTATTTGTATTTCAGCATCTATATGTTTTGGTTCATTAAGTTGTAATCATGTTCGTAGGTACTTTTCGTTGTATTTGTCTTTCTTTAGTGTTGTGCGCACTTAACATGTGCGCAGGTTGCTTAACCTGCGTACTTAGCAAGTACGCAAGAACATTGTCTGTATACTTGCTAAGTACACAAGAACAAAGCCCTGCGTACATAGCAAGTGCGTAGGCAGCATGTTTAGTATATATAGCTGGATTGTGTTGTGATTAAGTACGTACTCATTTGCACACTGTAATCGGCTATGATTATTAATAGACGAAGTTTAAAGTATCGTGTGTTTGTTGTCGGTTTACTTTGTGTTGATTGAATCTCCATCTAGTCACGGGCATTCCGCACCCGGTTAGACTAGCCAACGCACTTGCATGTGAAGACCCGAGACACCCGGGGACCTACAAATGCTGAAGAAATTCTTGTGACAAGCACTCTGAAGCTGAGAGAAATTGAAGACATCTTCAGAGCTGCTGTCAAGGGGGAGTTTGTTGAAGCAATTCTTGTGACATGCACTCTGAAGATTGTTTTTACTTATGTATTGTCTTTCTTTATTTGTATTTATATTTCAGCATCTGTATGTTTTGGTTCATCAAGTTGTAATCAAGTTCGTAGGTACGTGTCGTTGTATTTGTCTTTCTTTAGTGTTGTGCGCACTTAACATGTGCACAGGTTTCTTAACCTACGTACTTAGCAAGTACGCAAGAACATTGTCTGCGTACTTGCAAAGTACGCAAGATGAAAGCCCCGCGTACTTAGCAAGTGCGTAGGCAGCAGGTCTAGTATATATAGCTGGTTTGCGTTGTGATTAAGTACGTACTCATTTGCACACTGTAATCGGCTATGATTATCAATAGACGAAGTTTAAAGTATCTTGTGTTTGTTGTCGGTTTACTTTGTGTTGATTGAATCTCCATCTAGTCACGGGCATTCCGCACCCGGTTATACTAGCCAACGCACTTGCATGTGACGGCCCGAGACACCCGGGGACTTACAAGTGCTGAAGCAATTCTTGTGACAAGCACTCTGAAGCTGATAGAGACTGAAGACATCTCCAGAGCTGCTGTCAAGGGGGAGTTTGTTGAAGCAATTCTTGTGACATGCACTCTGAAGATTGTTTTTATTTATGTATTGTCTTTCTTTATCTGTATTTTTATTTCAGCATCTATATCTTTTGGTTCATCAAGTTGTAATCATGTCCGTAGGTACTTTTCATTGTATTTGTCTTTCTTTAGTGTTGTGCGCACTTAACATGTGCGCAGGTTGCTTAACCTGCGTACTTAGCAAGTACGCAAGAACATTGTCTGCGTACTTGCTAAGTACGCAGGAAGAAAGCCCTGCGCACTTAGCAAGTGCGTAGGCAGCATGTCTAGTATATATAGCTGGTTTGTGTTGTGATTAAGTACGTACTCATTTGCACACTGTAATCGGCTATGATTATCAATAGACGAAGTTTAAAGTATCATGTGTTTGTTGTCGGTTTACTTTGTGTTGATTGAATCTCCATCTAGTCACGGGCATTCCGCACCCGGTTAGACTAGCCAACGCACTTGCATGTGACGGCCCGAGACACCCGGGGACCTACAAGTGCTGAAGCAATTCTTGTGACAAGCACTCTGAAGCTGAGAGAGACTAAAGACATCTCCAGAGCTGCTGTCAAGGGGGAGTTTGTTGAAGCAATTCTTGTGACATGCACTCTGAAGATTGTTTTTATTTATGTATTGTCTTTCTTTATCTGTATTTGTATTTCAGCATCTATATGTTTTGGTTCATTAAGTTGTAATCATGTTCGTAGGTACTTTTCGTTGTATTTGTCTTTCTTTAGTGTTGTGCGCACTTAACATGTGCGCAGGTTGCTTAACCTGCGTACTTAGCAAGTACGCAAGAACATTGTCTGTATACTTGCTAAGTACACAAGAACAAAGCCCTGCGTACATAGCAAGTGCGTAGGCAGCATGTTTAGTATATATAGCTGGATTGTGTTGTGATTAAGTACGTACTCATTTGCACACTGTAATCGGCTATGATTATTAATAGACGAAGTTTAAAGTATCGTGTGTTTGTTGTCGGTTTACTTTGTGTTGATTGAATCTCCATCTAGTCACGGGCATTCCGCACCCGGTTAGACTAGCCAACGCACTTGCATGTGAAGACCCGAGACACCCGGGGACCTACAAATGCTGAAGAAATTCTTGTGACAAGCACTCTGAAGCTGAGAGAAATTGAAGACATCTTCAGAGCTGCTGTCAAGGGGGAGTTTGTTGAAGCAATTCTTGTGACATGCACTCTGAAGATTGTTTTTACTTATGTATTGTCTTTCTTTATTTGTATTTATATTTCAGCATCTGTATGTTTTGGTTCATCAAGTTGTAATCAAGTTCGTAGGTACGTGTCGTTGTATTTGTCTTTCTTTAGTGTTGTGCGCACTTAACATGTGCACAGGTTTCTTAACCTACGTACTTAGCAAGTACGCAAGAACATTGTCTGCGTACTTGCAAAGTACGCAAGATGAAAGCCCCGCGTACTTAGCAAGTGCGTAGGCAGCAGGTCTAGTATATATAGCTGGTTTGCGTTGTGATTAAGTACGTACTCATTTGCACACTGTAATCGGCTATGATTATCAATAGACGAAGTTTAAAGTATCTTGTGTTTGTTGTCGGTTTACTTTGTGTTGATTGAATCTCCATCTAGTCACGGGCATTCCGCACCCGGTTATACTAGCCAACGCACTTGCATGTGACGGCCCGAGACACCCGGGGACTTACAAGTGCTGAAGCAATTCTTGTGACAAGCACTCTGAAGCTGATAGAGACTGAAGACATCTTCAGAGCTGCTGTCAAGGGGGAGTTTGTTGAAGCAATTCTTGTGACATGCACTCTGAAGATTGTTTTTATTTATGTATTGTCTTTCTTTATCTGTATTTTTATTTCAGCATCTATATCTTTTGGTTCATCAAGTTGTAATCATGTCCGTAGGTACTTTTCATTGTATTTGTCTTTCTTTAGTGTTGTGCGCACTTAACATGTGCGCAGGTTGCTTAACCTGCGTACTTAGCAAGTACGCAAGAACATTGTCTGCGTACTTGCTAAGTACGCAGGAAGAAAGCCCTGCGCACTTAGCAAGTGCGTAGGCAGCATGTCTAGTATATATAGCTGGTTTGTGTTGTGATTAAGTACGTACTCATTTGCACACTGTAATCGGCTATGATTATTAATAGACGATGTTTAAAGTATCTTGTGTTTGTTGTCGGCTTACTTTGTGTTGATTGAATCTCCATCTAGTCACGGGCATTCCGCACCCGGTTAGACTAGCCAACGCACTTGCATGTGCCGATCCGAGACACCCGGGGACCTACAAATGCTGAAGAAATTCTTGTGACAAGCACTCTGAAGCTGATAGAGACTGAAGATATCTCCAGAGCTGCTGTCAATGGGAAGTTTGTTGAAGTAATTCTTGTGACATGCACTCTGAAGATTGTTTTTACTTATGTATTGTCTTTCTTTATTTGTATTTGTATTTCAGCATCTGTATGTTTTGGTTCATCAAGTTGTAATTATGTTCGTAGGTACATGTCGTTGTATTTGTCTTTCTTTAGTGTTGTGCGCACTTAATGTCACACCCCGCCAGGGCGGAAACGCGAGGCGCGACTTTCACTGGTTTTCAAAGCATAAGATTACCGCAAACACATACATGTAATTGGATACATAACTGAATTTAAAATATTTACATTACAAAATATCAATTTGAGTTTACAAATGTTTAAGATTTCGCAAATATGACTCAAGACCATGAGTTATACAAGAGAAATCCTCCCAAAAGCCGTATCCACGTGCATGCATGTAACCTACATTGCTAACCTGATGACCACGTTCAATTTCCTGAAAACATACTTAAAACTGTCAACACGAGGTTGGTGAGTTCACAAGTTATTATAAAGAGTTATCATAAACCCAATGTTTAAATCTGATCTTTTTACCGATCAAAACTCTTTGTGAAACCTGATCATTTTAACCTGATCAGTACTCTTTTGTTTAAACCTGATCACTTTAACCTGATCAGAATTCTTTACTTTAAACCTGATCACTTTACCCTGATCAGAACACTTTTGTGTAAAACCTGATCATTTTAACCTGATCAGAACTCTTTTGATAAACCTGATCACTTTACCCTGATCAGAACTCTTTTGTGTAAAACCTGATCACTTTACCTTGATCAGAACACTTTTGTGTAAAACCTGATCATTTTAACCTGATCAGAACTCTTTTGATAAACCTGATCACTTTACCCTGATCAGAACTCTTTTGTATGTATTACCAATGAATATGATTACTAATCCGATCTATTGACCCCATTTGTAAGCTTGCAAGGAATACAAAATAGTATGTAATGTACGAGACCGTAACCAAACCCCAACTTTCTGTGCCTCCCCTCGCCTTTCTGCGAGTAAGACAATATGCGGTCATTCGGCCATTTTGACCCCTGGTTAGCGCGACTAACCATGACCGGAGGCGTCACCCCCAATAGTACTATTCATATAATCCCGGTCTAAATCCATAGCTAATGGTTACTAATTTATTACGAGGACTTTAAGCGCTTTATTGTTCCCTCAATACATACATACGGTCAGATCATTAGTTCCATTCATTTATACACAAAAGTCTTTTACAAGTATGTTTCCACCCCAAATCATTTCAAAAACTTAGAAAAAGGGGGATTAGTGAAACTCACCTCGACAGTATGAATGCTAGCAAAAATTTGAATGACGGCAGATTCGCCTATCCGTATCCTATTTACACAAGGATAACATACACGTTAAGACTACTCGTCTTAAACGCAATTTGTTCACTTGACTTAGCCGATCTGATTACTTTTGTTTTAATTATCTTTTTAGTTTTTCCAACCTTGTTTTGTTATGAAAATAGTTCTGAGTTACTGCCTTATGGGACTGATGAACAGGTATCGAAACTTTCTTAGTTTTGATTAAACAGAACAGATGTCAAAACTTCCTAGTTTTGACTGAGCAAAACAGGTATCGAAACTACCTAGTTTCGATTGGCAAGAATAGTATCGAAACTACCTAGTTTCGATTGTACACAGGTATCGAAACTTCCTAGTTTCGATTGAGTAAATAGATATCGAAACTCCTAGTTTCGATAGAACAACCGGTAGCGAAACTCCTAGTTTCGATTGAACAACCGGTATCAAAACTCCTAGTTTCGATTGAATAACTGGTATCGAAACTCCTAGTTTCGATCAATAGGTATCGAAACTCCTAGTTTCGATTGACTAACAGGTATCGAAACTATAGTTTCGATATCTGCACTTTGATTTACAGAATTCACTCTGTATATTTTTATGTTCAAATCTTGAGTTTGACACAGTTTTCTTGTTATCTTACTTGCGTTTGAACGATTTGTATGTTTAGTTACGGTTTTAAAGCAAATAATATGGATGGTATCGAGTTTTTACCTCAAACCGAGAATGGCGATCTTTAGAGAAAAACAGAGAAGTAGTCTTGAATCTTTTGAGCTTTCTTCAAGAACACTTGAAATTCTCTTTATGACACCGAATTATGGTGATTTTCGCTTTAAAACTGGACTTCGATTTGAAAGGGAATTGGGAATTTGCCGTAAGAAAAGAGAAGGTTTGAAAGGAATGGTGAAGTTTCGTCTGAAGAGTAAGGTTTTCATCTGAATCAAAGTGAATCAGGCAAGTGGGAGCATGGCTCCTCTGACTCTCGGCCAAGAAAGTCAAGAAGTTGTTTAGGGGTTAATGATAACCAATTTTTAAATATTAATTTATTATGGTATTAGCATCAATTAGAGTTTTAAAGAGGTAATTAAATTCAGTTTCGATTCTTCACGGTATTATAATTTTTAACCATTTTATGGCTCGTTGAAGAAAATATTAGAATCTTGGCTCAACGTAAATTTTGTGTAATATATATATATATATATATTTTTCTGGTTATTTTATTTAACCATTTACGTTCGCATTAAGTCGGGTTATCCTGCTTACTTTTTCTAGTAACTCTTTACGGTTTACTAGACTTGGAACAAACTTCTTTGCTAGACTTCTTGACTTTACTTAGTCAAAATAAAATATCAGGAAATAATAATTATGAACGTGCGTTTATGAAATGTGGATATTGACCTGAAATGCTGGGTGTCACATTCTCCCCATGTTACAGAGAATTTCGTCCCGAAATTCAGTTCTTGTCACTCTGACTTGGTGTTTTTTGTAAACAGTGACGGGTACTTGGATTTCATTTTATCTTCCCGCTCCCACGTATACTCGGGGCCGCGCTTTGAATTCCAACGTACCTTGACCAGCTTAACACGGCTGCGTCTTGTTCTCTGAACCTTCCAATCTGTGACTTCCATAGGTTCCTCAATGAAGTGCAACTTGTCGTCTATATGAATCTCATCAGGCGGTATAATTAACGTCTCGTCTGATAAACACTTCTTGAGATTTGATACATGGAACGTATCATGTACATTGCTTAGTTCTTGTGGCAACTTGAGCTTGTAAGCTACTGGGCCAACCCTAGCCAATATTTCAAATGGTCCAACGTACCTAGGGTTAAGCTTGCCACGGTTGCCAAATCTTGCAACTCCTTTCCAAGGTGAGACCTTTAACATGACTTTGTCTCCTACTTGAAATTCTAAAGGTCTTCGTCTGTTATCCGCGTAACTCTTTTGTCTGTCACGGGCGACCTTCAGACGATCCTTGATTTTGAAAATCTTATCTGTGGTCTCTTGAATAACTTCAGGACCGGTTAAATGTTTGTCGCCAACTTCTGCCCAACAAAGCGGTGAACGACATTTTCGACCATACAAAGCCTCAAACGGAGCGGCTTTGATGCTGGTGTGGTAACTATTATTGTATGAAAATTCAGCTAGTGGCAAATGAGTATCCCAATTTCCACCGAAGTCAATTGCACACGCACGGAGCATATCCTCTAAGGTTTGAATGGTTCTTTCACTTTGACCATCTGTTTGTGGGTGATATGCCGTGCTCATGTCAAGACGTGTGCCCATGGCTTCTTGTAACGATTTCCAGATTCTAGACACGAATCTGCTGTCTCTATCAGAGATAATAGAAATTGGTACTCCATGCCTAGCCACAATTTCCTTAATATAAAGCTTTGCAAGTTTCTCGGTTTTATCCGTTTCTTTGATGGGTAGAAAATGAGCTGATTTCGTCAAACGATCGACGATTACCCATATAGAGTCATACCCGCTCGACGTCTTGGGTAACTTTGTAATGAAATCCATGGAAATCTGTTCCCATTTCCATTGAGGTATCTCGGGTTGTTGTAACAATCCCGACGGTTTCTGATGTTCTGCTTTTACTTTTGAACATGTCAGGCATTTACCGACATAAATAGCAATTTCTCCTTTCATGTTCGGCCACCAGTAGAATTCTTTCAGATCCTTATACATTTTATCCGAACCTGGGTGAATGGAGTACCTGGACTTGTGGGCTTCGTCCATAACCAACTCCCGTATGTTACCAAAACATGGCACCCAAATTCTATTCATGAAGTATAAAGTGTCATCTGACTTTGGTTCCAACTGCTTTATCATTCCTCGTAAAGCTTCGTTCTGACTGTTTTCTTCTTTGATTGCTTCTTGTTGTGCCATCCGAATTTGAGTCGTGAGACTCGTATGAATTGTCAATTCTAGGGCACGAACACGTAATGTTTTAACTCGTTCTTTACGACTTAAGGCATCTGCTACGACGTTTGCTTTGCCAGGGTGATACTTGATATCACAGTCGTAATCATTCAGTAGTTCTACCCAACGACGTTGCCTCATGTTAAGTTCTTTCTGATTAAAGATGTGCTGGAGACTCTTGTGGTCTGTAAATATAGTACATTTTGTACCGTATAAGTAATGTCTCCAAATCTTGAGTGCAAACACGACTGCACCCAATTCCAAGTCGTGGGTCGTATAATTCTTTTCATGCACCTTTAGTTGTGTGGATGCATATGCTATGACTTTTTCTCTCTGCATCAATACACATCCTAAACCTTGGTGTGATGCGTCACAGTACACAATGAAATTGTCAGTCCCTTCGGGAAGGGATAGGATTGGTGCACTGCAAAGTTTTTGCTTCAACAATTGAAAAGCTGATTCTTGTTTATCAGTCCAATCAAACTTTTTGTCCTTCTGGGTTAACGTGGTCAAAGGCAAGGCTATCTTTGAAAAATTCTCGATAAATCGCCTGTAATATCCTGCCAAACCCAGAAATTGACGCACCTCAGTCGGAGTTCTTGGTGCTTCCCAGTTTTTGATAGCTTCAATCTTGGATGGATCCACATGGATACCATTCTTATTGATGACATGTCCGAGAAAGTGAACCTCTTGGATCCAAAACTCACACTTAGAGAATTTAGCATAAAGCTTCTCATTCCTGAGTAGTTCCAAGATTAATTTCAAATGATATTCATGTTCCTCCTTGGTTCGTGAATATATCAATATGTCATCGATAAACACAATCACGAATTTATCCAAGTACGGCTTGCACACGCGGTTCATGAGATCCATGAAAACAGCTGGTGCATTAGTCAAGCCAAATGGCATAACTAGAAATTCGTAGTGACCATAACGAGTCCTAAAAGCCGTTTTTGGTATGTCTTCTTCCTGAATTTTCAGTTGATGATACCCTGATCGTAGATCAATTTTAGAATAGAAACTGGAACCTTGAAGTTGATCAAACAAATCGTCTATTCGAGGAAGAGGATACCGATTTTTGATTGTTAGCTTGTTCAACTCTCGATAATCAATGCACATTCTAAAGGTTCCATCCTTTTTCTTTACAAATAGGACCGGAGCTCCCCATGGTGAGAAACTCGGTCTTATGAAACCTTTGTCAAGTAATTCTTGTAGTTGACTCGACAGTTCCTGCATCTCAGAAGGGGCTAGACGATACGGAGATCGTGCAACTGGTGCGGCTCCTGGTACTAGGTCGATCCGAAACTCGACTTGTCTTGATGGTGGTATTCCTGGTAAGTCTTCGGGAAATACTTCCGAATAATCTCTGACGATTGGTATGTCCTCAAGTCGACGTTCTTCGGGTTTCTTCTCGACGATGTGAGCCAGGAATGCACAATAACCCTTGCGTAGATACTTATGAGCTTTCATGCAGTTTATCGTTTTTAACATCATTATACACCTTTCGCCTTGAATTGAAAGAATTTCTCCGCTTGGTAGGGGAATACGTACAATCTTCTCGAAGCATACTATCTCGGCACGATTCTTGGTTAACCAATCCATACCAATAACAATATCAAAACTCCCTAACTCGACGGGTAGAAGGTCTATACTGAATGTACGGTTTTCTAAACATAAAGTACAACCCCTAAAGACCTCTCCGGTTTCTATTAATTTCCCATTTGCTAATTCAATTGTATAACGTTGATCTAGTTTGCTGGCCTTAATACCGAGTAAAGATTTAAAATCATTCGACACAAAGCTCATATCCGCACCCGAATCAAAAAGTACAGAGGCATAGTGATTATTTATCGGGAACGTACCAGTGACGATATTCGGGTCCTGGCGTGCGTCCCTTGCACCCATCACAAATGCCCTCCCTGGTGCCTGAGCGTTGTTCTGATTCTTCCACTTGGGACAATCCTTCTTGAAGTGTTTTAGATCACCACATACAAAACATCCCGGTTTGATTTTCCCCAATCGGTTGTTAGTTCGACAAGCTTGAGTGGTGTGACCAAATTTGTCGCATTTTCCACACTTGATGCAAACACCGGCATGATGATTTCCACACCTCTTACATCTCGGTAGGCCCCAATCATACTCCTTTCTTTCCACTGTGTTGGCTGCAAAAGCCTTCACAGTTCCTTGTTTCTTAAACTCTTGTTTTCCAGATTTGTTACTTGAATTTCCCATCCATTTCCTTTTCTCCCCAGATCTACCTTCCTCATTCTCCTTCCTCACAAACAATTCATTACGTACTGCATCATCCTTTAGTTTGAATGCTAAAGTTATAGCACTCTTGGCATCTATTGGATTAGATGATGTTACCATGCTACGAATTTGAGGCGCAAGGCCCCACAGATACCTTTCAACACGCTTATGTTCTGGTGTGACCATATGCGGTACCAGAAGTGCCAATTCATTGAAGCGGTCGGTGTATCCCGCTACATCATCTCCTATCATCTGTAGGTTCCACATTTCATTTTCAATCTTTTGCAATTCGTTCCGAGGACAGTATTCCTCAATCATCATGTTTTTCAAATCTTCCCAAGACAATTGGTACGCTGTCTCTCTCCCCAAAGTCTTCATTTGAGTATTCCACCAAGTTAAAGCTTTATCAGTGAGCGTGCAGGTAGAATACTTCACTACGCAATCAGCGGTGCATTCACTTATATCAATCACCGACTCCATATGTTCTATCCATCTCATTAGTCCTACTGCACCCTCGGTGCCATTAAAACTGCGGGGTTTGCAGGATAGGAAGGCCTTGTAGGTACACTTCCTATTTGGAGCATCTGCAGGATCACAAGTCATAACGTCATTAATTCGGATCATGACTATGTGTTATGGCTTATTTATTATTTTTTTTTTATTACCTCCGGAACCTCCGGAACCTCCTGCTGTACCGCTACCCCCTGCGGTACCGCTACCTCCTGCACCTCCTCCGCTATTTCGGTTTGCTTCATACTGCTCTATAGCGGCAGCTACTCGCTGTGCTATTAGTTGTTCCATGTTTGGGGAAATTGTCTCGTTGTTGTCACCAGTAGTGTTACGGGGTGTCCCACGCTTAGGTGCCATGACGTTCTTTCTAACATGTCAATTAAAAAGAAACAACATCATATATCAATAATGATAGATCATGACATAAGGATACCACAACATCAAACATGAACAACTATCATTACAACATAAACCATTACATACATAGTCAAAACATACATAGTACATTGTTCCCAAAAGACGAGGATACAAAAGAGATGGGTTCACATGACCTCATCAGTACTAACGTTTTAAACTACATAATGTACTATGGGCACAACCCGCCCATAATAGGTTTAAAAGAAGAAGTGGGAGTACAACCCAATCATCATGGCAAGTCCCGCCATGACAAAACTAGCTCTCGCCACAAATTCTGCAGCCAAAGTCCTCTCCTCCAGCGCCTCCACCATGTCTCGGACCGTGAGAGTGAACTGCCAGTCCATATCAGCTCTCAACTCGAGGTAGTCAGTGGCACTCTGTATGTCTCGAGTGCTATCCTCCAGAGTCTGTACTCGAGATCCGAGCCCTTGACGTAAGCGCCTGGTTGCATCCCCCTGTGCCCGAATATCATCTAGGAGATCATCAAGACGCTCCTCATGCGTACGAATGCGAGCTACCAAGGTAGGCACAGTGAGCTCTATGGCTTCCCCAGTGTGGGGTAGGGGTGTTGGGGAGTTAGAAGACTCTCCAAGCTCAAAGGTAGATGGGATGCTCTCCATCTCCCTCCAACGTGCCAGGGTACGAGGCATCCAACGGATGGTTCCCACGGTAGGGTGGTAGCAGGGTCGTTGCCTCGGTGGTTCCTCATCGGTCTCCAAGTCTTTTGGGTCACGGGCTGCCAGGTTTCTCTTGCGCGGAAGTCGAACCTTCTTCCTAGCACTTTGCACCTTAACTGGTCCTCCGCTTTTCTTTCGGTAGACGATGGGCGGTTCTCCCAGAGCGACATTGGGTGGTGTCGAGCTGCGAACTTGTACTCGATTTTTAGGGCGTGAGGCGGAAAGTTCCTCGTTGGATTCAGAGTCAGAGACGGGGTCAGAGTGTGAATGTGACGACATACTTGTGACTACAATATCCACATGACATGATGACTGGTTATGCAATGCTTATGCAATGAAAACATTTTAGTGAGTCATCTAATTATAGACTAGGTTCCGTTTTAGACACCTAGTTCGCTATAATCAATGGCTCTGATACCAAGTTCTGTCACACCCCGCCAGGGCGGAAACGCGAGGCGTGACTTTCACTGGTTTTCAAAGCATAAGATTACCGCAAACACATACATGTAATTGGATACATAACTGAATTTAAAATATTTACATTACAAAATATCAATTTGAGTTTACAAATGTTTAAGATTTCGCAAATATGACTCAAGACCATGAGTTATACAAGAGAAATCCTCCCAAAAGCCGTATCCACGTGCATGCATGTAACCTACATTGCTAACCTGATGACCACGTTCAATTTCCTGAAAACATACTTAAAACTGTCAACACGAGGTTGGTGAGTTCACAAGTTATTATAAAGAGTTATCATAAACCCAATGTTTAAATCTGATCTTTTTACCGATCAAAACTCTTTGTGAAACCTGATCATTTTAACCTGATCAGTACTCTTTTGTTTAAACCTGATCACTTTAACCTGATCAGAATTCTTTACTTTAAACCTGATCACTTTACCCTGATCAGAACACTTTTGTGTAAAACCTGATCATTTTAACCTGATCAGAACTCTTTTGATAAACCTGATCACTTTACCCTGATCAGAACTCTTTTGTGTAAAACCTGATCACTTTACCTTGATCAGAACACTTTTGTGTAAAACCTGATCATTTTAACCTGATCAGAACTCTTTTGATAAACCTGATCACTTTACCCTGATCAGAACTCTTTTGTATGTATTACCAATGAATATGATTACTAATCCGATCTATTGACCCCATTTGTAAGCTTGCAAGGAATACAAAATAGTATGTAATGTACGAGACCGTAACCAAACCCCAACTTTCTGTGCCTCCCCTCGCCTTTCTGCGAGTAAGACAATATGCGGTCATTCGGCCATTTTGACCCCTGGTTAGCGCGACTAACCATGACCGGAGGCGTCACCCCCAATAGTACTATTCATATAATCCCGGGCTAAATCCATAGCTAATGGTTACTAATTTATTACGAGGACTTTAAGCGCTTTATTGTTCCCTCAATACATACATACGGTCAGATCATTAGTTCCATTCATTTATACACAAAAGTCTTTTACAAGTATGTTTCCACCCCAAATCATTTCAAAAACTTAGAAAAAGGGGGATTAGTGAAACTCACCTCGACAGTATGAATGCTAGCAAAAATTTGAATGACGGCAGATTCGCCTATCCGTATCCTATTTACACAAGGATAACATACACGTTAAGACTACTCGTCTTAAACGCAATTTGTTCACTTGACTTAGCCGATCTGATTACTTTTGTTTTAATTATCTTTTTAGTTTTTCCAACCTTGTTTTGTTATGAAAATAGTTCTGAGTTACTGCCTTATGGGACTGATGAACAGGTATCGAAACTTTCTTAGTTTTGATTAAACAGAACAGATGTCAAAACTTCCTAGTTTTGACTGAGCAAAACAGGTATCGAAACTACCTAGTTTCGATTGGCAAGAATAGTATCGAAACTACCTAGTTTCGATTGTACACAGGTATCGAAACTTCCTAGTTTCGATTGAGTAAATAGATATCGAAACTCCTAGTTTCGATAGAACAACCGGTAGCGAAACTCCTAGTTTCGATTGAACAACCGGTATCGAAACTCCTAGTTTCGATTGAATAACTGGTATCGAAACTCCTAGTTTCGATCAATAGGTATCGAAACTCCTAGTTTCGATTGACTAACAGGTATCGAAACTATAGTTTCGATATCTGCACTTTGATTTACAGAATTCACTCTGTATATTTTTATGTTCAAATCTTGAGTTTGACACAGTTTTCTTGTTATCTTACTTGCGTTTGAACGATTTGTATGTTTAGTTACGGTTTTAAAGCAAATAATATGGATGGTATCGAGTTTTTACCTCAAACCGAGAATGGCGATCTTTAGAGAAAAATAGAGAAGTAGTCTTGAATCTTTTGAGCTTTCTTCAAGAACACTTGAAATTCTCTTTATGACACCGAATTATGGTGATTTTCGCTTTAAAACTGGACTTCGATTTGAAAGGGAATTGGGAATTTGCCGTAAGAAAAGAGAAGGTTTGAAAGGAATGGTGAAGTTTCGTCTGAAGAGTATGGTTTTCATCTGAATCAAAGTGAATCAGGCAAGTGGGAGCATGGCTCCTCTGACTCTCGGCCAAGAAAGTCAAGAAGTTGTTTAGGGGTTAATGATAACCAATTTTTAAATATTAATTTATTATGGTATTAGCATCAATTAGAGTTTTAAAGGGGTAATTAAATTCAGTTTCGATTCTTCACGGTATTATAATTTTTAACCATTTTATGGCTCGTTGAAGAAAATATTAGAATCTTGGCTCAACGTAAATTTTGTGTAATATATATATATATATATTTTTCTGGTTATTTTATTTAACCATTTACGTTCGCATTAAGTCGGGTTATCCTGCTTACTTTTTCTAGTAACTCTTTACGGTTTACTAGACTTGGAACAAACTTCTTTGCTAGACTTCTTGACTTTACTTAGTCAAAATAAAATATCAGGAAATAATAATTATGAACGTGCGTTTATGAAATGTGGATATTGACCTGAAATGCTGGGTGTCACACTTAACATTGCGCAAGTTGCTTAACCTACGTACTTAGCAAGTACGCAAGAGCATTGTCTGCGTACTTGCTAAGTACGCAAGATGAAAGCCCTGCGTACTTAGCAAGTGCGTATGTTACACCCCGACCGATGGCGGAATCATCGGGGCGGGACATGTAAGACTGTTCATAGCACTTGGTTGACTAGATTGAAATAATATTAAGGTCAAATTTCCATTACACAAAATCCAAGTACAAAATCAAATTCAAACAAGAAACATAAACAACTCATAAAATTCTTGATTTATATTGCTAAGTCCAAATCCTATGTTGAACACGTCTTGTATAAATCTCACATATTGGGGCCTGAAACATGAATAAAATAAAGTCAACTAAAAAGTTGGTGAGTATAACACAGTTGTATATAGATAGCATATAGTTGAAAACAAATCCTTTACAAGACATGATAAAATAAGGCATTTATGGGGAACCGCTATTGTGTAACCAAGTACAATCAAACCTTAGTAACTAGTATGCAAATTGTGTTGTCGGTATCAATCACCTCCACTTGGGTGGGTTTGTCAGACTCAATAGATCTATCATTGAAAACCGTCGGCTTGTATAGTTAATTATTGTACATAATAGCATGCAAAAGTTAGCACAAATAGTCCTCGGGCATAAAGCTCAAATTGCACACATGAATGTAATAGGTTTTGTAATTGTGTTGTTTGCGTAAATGTAAACATGTAATTTGTATATAGTTCATGTTTCACCCCAAAAGTGTAAAAGAGAAAAAGGGGGTTGTGAATACTCACTTGGTATGGAAGTGAAGCTAACAAGGAATATAGATAGCAAATAAGATCCTTGAAATGCACACTTTAACCTAAAGAGTAATATGTATTGAATCACATAGATGCATAAAGTTTAAGTCTAAAATGAAAGTTGAATTTGTATATAAAACCATTGATTTGTATTTAAAAAGTATTGGATAACATATATAAAGTTTGAGGTAAAATATGTTTGAAACAATTTAATTTGGTTTGAATTAAATAAATAAGTGTATAACTATAGTTTATGTAAATATTAATTGCAATTAAGTGTAAGTGAATGAATGATTTTGTAAATTAAATAAATCATCATTCTTTATAAATTTTGTAACTTAATTGTTTAAAATATCATTTAAGTGTAAGTTGATAAATAAATTTAATTTTTATAAACTTTTCAATAATTTATATTTATGCCAAGATTAAACTTTTAATCTATTTTTTTAATACAGAAAACATATTTTTATAAAATCTGAATCATTTACTGATTAAAATATAAAAATTATAATTTTGATACAAATTCTGAGTCTAGCACGACCGTGCCTCGGAAAGGCACGATCGTGCCCAAGCCACGGGCACGACCGCGCTAGTCGGGGCGCGACCGGGTTGATCAACAGGAGCACAATCTAGACAAGTTTGACAGGCACGACCGTGCCTTGGCCCGGCACGGTCGTGTCTATGATCTTTAGACACAACAGGGACTAGCTCAGAGGGCATGACAAGGTCTGGACAGGAGGACACGACCGCGCTGCTAATCGGCACGACCGTGCTAAATGAGGCACGGCCGCGCTAGATGATTAGCGCGACCGTGTCTTTTCCAAATCAGACACGAATTGACAGATTCTTGTATTTTAAACAATGTAATTGATAGGGCTTTTGATTAATGGGTTATTACGAGTCTAATAATATAAATTAATTGTATGGAAATCGTGTTTAAGAGTGAAATCGATTAAATCCTTTTTTATCAATATGAGAATTTTGGTTCAGGACGATTCTTATGATGGAAGCCCCAACTAATAGAGGGCTTTTGATACAGATATTGAAATGAATAAATTAGAGGATTCAATTAACCTGAATAGAAGCGAATCGATAGAGAATGGTAAAGAGGAAGCTCCTGCGTCGATGGCTTGGGTTCCGGCGATCTTTGCTGCAACTCCGGTCAATGCAGATAGTCCAGGAGTTTCAGGGATGACTGAGAATCGAGACTTTACTGCTGGATTTGAGAGAATTCGGTTTGAAATACGAATTCTAGTTTCTTGGAAAGCTTGAGAGAGAATTTTCTTTGAGTTTCACGAATTTTGATTAATTGGTTGAAAGGAGAATAATTGGCAGTATTATTTTGAAAGCATAACGTAATTCGGTTACGGATTCGAGCAATCGGGCGATTAAAGTTGCAGTTACGATTCAGCTGTTTCGCAGGCGCGACCGTTCCAAAAATAGGCGCGACCGTGCCGAAGCACTTAGCGCGACCGTGCTAGGATGAAGCACGACCGTGCTAACTAGGGTTTCTTGATATTTTCCAACTTTAGTCCTTGACTTTTCAGGTTTGATAAGTTTGAATAAAATAGTTTCTTGCATAGTGTTTTAATGTATATAATCTAGTGAAACTTGCGAATTTGTATAGAATTATTGCATTAAATTTACGGCGAGAAAATAATGAGCCATTGCACGAGTATAGAACTTGAAATTGCATTACATTGAATTGAAATAGGAATACTAAATATCCGAGATGTTACAGTCTCCCCATGTGGAGAGAATTTCGTCCCGAAATTTAGCTAGAGGAAACAACATTATTAGTAAAAAGATGAGGATACTTGAGCTTCATTTGGTCTTCTCGTTCCCAAGTGAACTCAGGACCACGCTTAGATTCCCAACGAACTTTAACGATAGGAATGCGACTTCGCTTGAGTTGCTTGACTTCACGATCCATAATTTCCACCGGTTTCTCAACGAAGTGCATCTTTTCATCAATGCGCACGTCGTCAAGCGGTATATGGAGATTTTCATCGGCGAGACACTTCTTTAGATTAGATATATGAAATGTAGGATGCACATTGCCAAGAAATGGAGGTAACTCGAGCTTGTAAGCCACTTTCCCAATCCTTTCGAGGATTTTGAACGGACCAACATAACGAGGTGATAACTTGCCTTTCTTTCCAAAACGGATCACACCCTTCCATGGAGATACCTTAAGAAGAACGAGATCACCGACTTGGAATTCCAAGGGTTTTCGACGTTTGTCGGCATAACTCTTTTTCCGACTCCTCGCTACTCGAATATTGTCACGGATTTGAATAATCTTGTCGGAAGTTTCTTGAATTAACTCAGGACCGGTGATTTGTGCTTCACCAATCTCGTTCCAACAGATCGGAGAACGACACTTGCGACCATAGAGAGCTTCGAATGGAGCCATGTTGATACTTGTGTGGTAGCTATTGTTGTAAGAAAACTCAATGAGGGATAAATGTGAATCCCAATTTCCACCAAAATCGATTACACAAGCTCTAAGCATGTCTTCAAGAGTTTGGATTGCTCGCTCGGTTTGACCATCAGTTTGCGGATGGTAAGCCGTGCTCAAATCCAATCGAGTACCAAGAGCCTTTTGGAGAGATTGCCAAAATCGAGAAGTGAACCGAGCGTCTCTATCGGATATTATGTTCAAGGGAACACCATGACGGCTCACGATTTCATCAATGTAAATTCGGGCTAATTTCTCCACTTTGAAGTCTTCACGAATAGGCAAGAAGTGGGCAGATTTGGTGAGACGATCAATGATCACCCAAATACTATCATAACCACTCAAGGTGCGAGGGAGCTTGGTAATGAAATCCATAGCTAAATTTTCCCATTTCCACACGGGAATTTCCGATTGTTCAAGCAAACCAGAAGGACGTTGATGTTCGGCTTTGACTTTGGAGCAAGTTAAGCATTTGGCAACATAAAGAGCAATGTCCTTCTTCATACCAGGCCACCAATAAAATTGGCGAAGATCTTGGTACATTTTATCCGCACCAGGATGAATAGAATAACGAGTCTTATGAGCCTCGTTCATGAGAAATGCACGGAGATCATCGCGATCGGGAACCCAAATACGATTCAAATAATATAGTAAGCCATTGGGTTTTGATTCAAGAAGAAGTTCAACACCACACGACATTTCTTCATACATGTTACCCTCGGTTACCGAGACGTGTTGAGCGTCTAAGATACGGGTTTGAATATTGGTTTGTATACGGGCATAATGAAGCATAACATGGTCCTTTCGACTCAAAGCATCGGCTACGACATTCGCCTTGCCGGGATGGTAACGAATTTCGCAGTCATAGTCGTTAAGGAGTTCGACCCAACGTCGTTGCCTCATATTGAGTTCTTTTTGGTTGAAGATATGTTGAAGACTTTTGTGGTCGGTGAATACCACGCATTTCGTGCCATATAGGTAATGTCTCCAAATCTTTAACGCGAATACGACCGCACCCAACTCGAGATCGTGCGTCGTATAATTCTTTTCATGAATTTTGAGTTGTCTTGATGCATAAGCGATCACTTTTCCTCGTTGCATGAGGACACAACCAAGACCTTGGTTAGAAGCATCACAATAGACAACTAGATCATCATTTCCATCGGGGAGAGTTAATATAGGAGCATTGCACAACTTATGCTTAAGAGTTTGGAAAGCTTCTTCTTGTTTCGGTCCCCATTCATAAGTTTTACCCTTATGAGTCAAAGCAGTAAGAGGGACAGAAATCTTTGAGAAGTTTGAGATGAAACGACGATAATAACCCGCAAGACCAAGAAATGAACGAACTTCGGTAGGAGTCTTCGGGGCATTCCAATTCTTAACCGTTTCAATCTTAGCAGGATCAACATGAATACCCTTGTCGTTGACGATGTGACCAAGAAATTGAACTTCTTTTAACCAAAATTCACATTTGGAGAACTTGGCATATAGTTGTTCTTTCTTCAAAAGGTCCAAAACCAATCTAAGGTGTTCTTCATGGTCGGCTTTAGTCTTTGAATAGATTAAGATATCGTCAATGAAAACGATTATGAATTTATCAAGGTACGGTTTGCACACACGATTCATGAGGTCCATGAAAACTGCAGGTGCATTGGTTAACCCGAAAGGCATAACCATGAACTCGTAATGACCATACCTTGTTCGAAAAGCAGTCTTAGGAATGTCATCTTTTTGAACACGAAGCTGATGATAACCGGATCGAAGATCAATCTTCGAGAAGCAAGTAGAACCTTGAAGTTGATCAAAGAGATCATCAATTCTAGGCAAGGGATAACGGTTCTTGATAGTAAGCTTGTTGAGTTCGCGATAGTCAATACACATACGGAATGATCCATCCTTCTTTTTAACAAATAAGACGGGTGCACCCCACGGTGAATGACTCGGGCGAATGAACCCTTTGTCGGAGAGTTCTTGAAGTTGACTTGCGAGCTCTTGCATTTCGGAAGGTGCAAGACGATAAGGAGCTCTAGCAACGGGGTTAGCTCCGGGCAAGAGATCAATGCGGAACTCTACTTGACGAACAGGAGGAAGAGCGGATAAATCTTTAGGGAACACTTCGGGAAAATCTCTAATGATAGGAATGTCTTGGATACTCTTCTCCTTGACATCCTTTTGAACAATATGAGCTAAGAAGGCGATGTACTTCTTTCGTAAGTACTTTTGAGCGGTAGTACAAGACATCAACTTAAGACCCTTGCAAGGCTTTTCACCAAAAACCCTTAATGTTTCTCCCGATGGTAGCGGAATTCGGATACACTTTTCAAAGCAAATGACTTCGGCATGATGATTTGATAGCCAATCCATACCTATGATAATATCAAAGCTTCCTAGTGGCATTGGAACAAGGTTGATTGGGAATGCATGATCATTAAGTTCTAAAGAACAATCATAGATAATAGACTCAATTGTAAGGGAGTCACCATTTGCTATTTCAACGGTGAAGGTTTTCTCTAATTGGGATCGCGTCTTTGCAAGTAAAGGCTCAAAATTAAGTGACACAAAACTTTTATCGGCACCGGTATCGAACAAAATGGAGGCATAATGACTATTTACAAGGAACGTACCATTAACCACGTCGTTGTTGGCTTGAGCTTCGATGGCATTTATGTTGAACGCACGCCCACGAGCTCCACTTTGTGTAGCATTTGCAAGTCTTGGACATAGATTACGAAAATGGTTCGGGTCACCACACTCATAACAAGTACGCCTATTAGCAATGGCGGGAGCACCTTGATTAGCCATTCGCGGGTTAGGTTGGTTCGGTGGATTGACTTGACCCGCAAAAGCTTTGGCCCTACAAATATTGATAGTGTGGCCATATATCCCACAATGAGTGCAAAGGAAACATGGGATATTTTGAGGATGATGAAAATTGCAGGTGGTACAAAGAGGATAAATCCCAACATATGGCTTTTTAGCCGGTGCTTGAACTACGGGTGCAACTTGATTAACGGGTACAGCAGGAGTAACCACAGCAAAGTTTCTAACTTTCCTCTTTTTGTTATTGCGAGAGGGTTCAATTGTGGCTTCTTTGTTGTGGGTAGAAGGGGTTACGGTTTCAGCAACTTTCTTAGAACCCTTTTTGGTAAGAGTCCCAGCTTTTACATGATTATCAGTCAAAGTAGCAGATAGACGAATAGCATCCTCCAAAGTAGCAGGATTTCTACCTAAGACAGTATCTTGAATTTGTCTTGGTAGCCCACCAATGTACTTTTCTATACAACGATATAACGGAGTGACCATGTGGGGCACAAGAAGACTCAACTCATGGAACCGAGTTGTATATGCTAAGTTTTCCCCACTATCTTGGGCAAGATCCCAAAATTCAGCTTCTAACTTCTTCACTTCATTTCGAGGACAGAACTCCTCGGTCATAAGCCTTTTGACCTCATCCCAAGGTAAGGCCATAGCTATGTCAACACCCCTATTCCTTTTCTCCCCATTCCACCAAGTAAGTGCTCGTTTTTATAGGACACTTGTAGCATGACGAACACGGAGGTTGTCGGGACAGTCACTATTGAGAAAGGTATTCTCAATACTTTCAAACCATTGAAGGAGTCCAGTAGCTCCTTCGGTACCATAGAACTTTAGGGGATTGCACGAATTGAAGTGTTTGAAGGTGCATTGAGATGGATTATTTCCACCATTTCCACCATTACCACCATTATTACCACTATTGCTTCCATTTCCACCATTGCCATTAGTGGCACCATTGGCTTGGGTGAGTTGTGTCACCAATTGGGTAAGAATAGCAGCAATGTCGGAGTTGGCGTTGGCGGCGGGAGCACGACGAGGAGGCATTCTACAGATTTTCACAAAACAAGAAAAAAGATCGTAAGAACTTATGAGAATTGCTAGGATTTAATATAGGATGAGATAACCAAGTAAAAATAGATGTTCATAGTTTGGATTGTACTCAAAAGTGATAAAATCACTTGAATACTAAGGCATATTAAGGTTAATTTAAACTTATATAATTTTTAAGGAGACATGCTTTAGCCTATAGGTAAACACTCATCTCGGGAATTCCCAGGAAAGCATACGGGTCTCTCGGTTGATTGGGATTTATGCGAAATGCTTTCCTAGACAGAAAACCCAAAATACAGGTGTCACCCTTCCAGATTGCACGTGTCCTCAAATAATTTAACAAGTTTAAAAACCTTAACGAAGAAAAGAAAATTTTAAAGATTTTTGCTTCAAGAATTTTTCCACATGCTTAGAAAGAATAAAGAAAGAAAGGAAGATAGAAATATTTTTTTTTAGGAGATAGAAAAGGATATTATTTATTTAATTATTAAAAATATCCTAATAAGTCATGCATTTCTAACAAGTAAGGTACCAAATATAATAAACAATTTATCATGGTAAGCATGTAGCACGTAGCATGTAACACATAGCACAAAATCATGAAATATAGCATAAGTGGGTGTCCTAAAGTTATAGTCTAGGTCAAGGTGTCTAATAACCTAATTCCCTATAACCAAGACTCTGATACCAATCTGTCACACCCCGACCGATGGCGGAATCATCGGGGCGGGACATGTAAGACTGTTCATAGCACATGGTTGACTAGATTGAAATAATATTAAGGTCAAATTTCCATTACACAAAATCCAAGTACAAAATCAAATTCAAACAAGAAACATAAACAACTCATAAAATCTTGATTTATATTGCTAAGTCCAAATCCTATGTTGAACACGTCTTGTATCAATCTCACATATTGGGGCCTGAAACATGAATAAAATAAAGTCAACTAAAAAGTTGGTGAGTATAACACAGTTGTATATAGATAGCATATAGTTGAAAACAAATCCTTTACAAGACATGATAAAATAAGGCATTTATGGGGAGCCGCTATTGTGTAACCAAGTACAATCAAACCTTAGTAACTAGTATGCAAATTGTGTTGTCGGTATCAATCACCTCCACTTGGGTGGGTTTGTCAGACTCAATAGATCTATCATTGAAAACCGTCGGCTTGTATAGTTAATGATTGTACATAATAGCATGCAAAAGTTAGCACAAATAGTCCTCGGGCACAAAGCTCAAATTGCACACATGAATGTAATAGGTTTTGTAATTGTGTTGTTTGCGTAAATGTAAACATGTAATTTGTATATAGTTCATGTTTCACCCCAAAAGTGTAAAAGAGTAAAAGGGGGTTGTGAATACTCACTTGGTATGGAAGTGAAGCTAACAAGGAATATAGATAGCAAATAAGATCCTTGAAATGCACACTTTAACCTAAAGAGTAATATGTATTGAATCACATAGATGCATAAAGTTTAAGTCTAAAATGAAAGTTGAATTTGTATATAAAACCATTGATTTGTATTTAAAAAGTATTGGATAAAATATATAAAGTTTGAGGTAAAATATGTTTGAAACAATTTAATTTGGTTTGAATTAAATAAATAAGTGTATAACTATAGTTTATGTAAATATTAATTGCAATTAAGTATAAGTGAATGAATGATTTTGTAAATTAAATAAATCATCATTCTTTATAAATTTTGTAACTTAATTGTTTAAAATATCATTTAAGTGTAAGTTGATAAATAAATTTAATTTTTATAAACTTTTCAATAATTTATATTTATGCCAAGATTAAACTTTTAATCTATTTTTTTAATACAGAAAACATATTTTTATAAAATCTGAATCATTTACTGATTAAAATATAAAAATTATAATTTTGATACAAATTCTGAGTCTAGCACGACCGTGCCTCGGAAGGGCACGATCGTGCACAAGCCACGGGCGCGACCGCGCTAGTCGGGGCGCGACAGGGTTGATCAACAGGAGCACAATCTAGACAAGTTTGACAGGCACGACCGTGCCTTGGCCCGGCACGGTCGTGTCTATGATCTTTAGACACAACAGGGACTAGGTCAGAGGGCATGACAAGGTCTGGACAGGAGGACACGACCGCGCTGCTAATCGGCACGACCGTGCTAAATGAGGCACGGCCGCGCTAGATGATTAGCGCGACCGTGTCTTTTCCAAATCAGACACGAATTGACAGATTCTTGTATTTTAAACAATGTAATTGATAGGGCTTTTGATTAATGGGTTATTACGAGTCTAATAATAAAAATTAATTGTATGGAAATCGTGTTTAAGAGTGGAATCGATTAAATCCTTTTTTATCAATATGAGAATTTTGGTTCAGGACGATTCTTATGATGGAAGCCCCAACTAACAGAGTGCTTTTGATACAGATATTGAAATGAATAAATTATAGGATTCAATTAACCTGAATAGAAGCGAATCGATAGAGAATGGTAAAGAGGAAGCTCCGGCGTCGACGGCTTGGGTTCCGGCGATCTTTGCTGCAACTCCGGTCAATGCAGATAGTCCAGGAGTTTCAGGGATGACTGAGAATCGAGACTTTACTGCTAGATTTGAGAGAATTCGGTTTGAAATACGAATTCTAGTTTCTTGGAAAGCTTGAGAGAGAATTTTCTTTGAGTTTCATGAATTTTGATTAATTGGATGAAAGGAGAATAATTGGCAGTATTATTTTGAAAGCATAACGTAATTCGGTTACGGATTCGAGCAATCGGGCGATTAAAGTTGCAGTTACGATTCAGCTGTTTCGCAGGCGCGACCGTGCCAAAAATAGGCGCGACCGTGCCGAAGCACTTAGCGCGACCGTGCTAGGATGAAGCACGACCGTGCTAACTAGGGTTTCTTGATATTTTCCAACTTTAGTCCTTGACTTTTCAGGTTTGATAAGTTTGAATAAAATAGTTTCTTGCATAGTGTTTTAATGTATATAATCTAGTGAAACTTGCGAATTTGTATAGAATTATTGCATTAAATTTACGGCCAGAAAATAATGAGCCATTGCACGAGTATAGAACTTGAAATTGCACGAGGAAGAAAGCCCTGCGCACTTAGCAGGTGCGTAGGCAGCATGTCTAGTATATATAGCTGGTTTGTGTTGTGATTAAGTACGTACTCATTTGCACACTGTAATCGGCTATGATTATCAATAGACGAAGTTTAAAGTATCTTGTGTTTGTTGTCGGTTTACTTTGTGTTGATTGAATTTCCATCTAGTCACGGGCATTCCGCACCCGGTTAGACAAGCCAACGCACTTGCATGTGACGGACCGAGACACCCGGGAACCTACAAGTGCTGAAGCAATTCTTGTGACAAGCACTCTGAAGCTGAGAGAGACTGAAGACATCTCCAGAGCTGCTGTCAAGGGGGAGTTTGTTGAAGTAATTCTTGTGAGATGCACTCTGAAGATTGTTTTTATTTATGTATTGTCTTTCTTTATCTGTATTTGTATTTCAGCATCTATATGTTTTGGTTCATCAAGTTGTAATCATGTTCGTAGGTACTTTTCATTGTATTTGTCTTTCTTTAGTGTTGTGCGCACTTAACATGTACGCAGGTTGCTTAACCTGCGTACTTAGCAAGTACGCAAGAACAAAGCCCTGCGCACTTAGCAAGTGCGTAGGCAGCATGTTTAGTATATATAGCGGGTTTGTGTTGTGATTAAGTACGTACTCATTTGCACACTGTAATCGGCTATGATTATCAATAGACAAAGTTTAAAGTATCTTGTGTTTGTCGTCGGTTTACTTTGTGTTGATTGAATCTCCATCTAGTCACGGGCATTCCGCACCCGGTTAGACTAGTCAACGCACTTGCAACTGACGGCCCGAGACACACGGGGACCAACAAATGCTGAAGCAATTCTTGTGACAAGCACTCTGAAGCTGAGAGAGACTGAAGACATCTCCAGAGCTGCTGTCAATGGGGAGTTTGTTGAAGCAATTCTTGTGACATGCACTCTGAAGATTGTTTTTACTTATGTATTGTCTTTCTTTATTTGTATTTGTATTTCGGCATCTGTATGTTTTGGTTCATCAAGTTGTAATCATGTTCGTAGGTACGTGTCGTTGTATTTGTCTTTCTTTAGTGTTGTGCGCACTTAACATGTGCGCAAGTTGCTTAACCTGCGTACTTAGCAAGTACGCAAGAACATTGTCTACGTACATGCTAAGTACGCAAGAAGAAAGCCCTACGTACTTAGTAAGTGCGTAGGCAGCAGGTCTAGTATATATAGCTGGTTTGTGTTGTGATTAAGTACGTACTCATTTGCACACTGTAATCGGCTATGATTATCAATAGACGAAGTTTAAAGTATCTTGTGTTTCTTGTCGGTTTACTTTGTGTTGATTGAATCTCCATTTAGTCACGGGCATTCCGCACCCGGTTAAACTAGCCAACGCACTTGCATGTGACGGCCTGCGACACTCGGGGACCTACAAGTGCTGAAGCAATTCTTGTGACAAGCACTCTGAAGCTGATAGAGACTTAAGACATCTCCAGAGCTGCTGTCAAGGGGGAGTTTGTTGAAGCAATTCTTGTGACATGCACTCTAAAGATTGTTTTTATTTATGTATTGTCTTTCTTTATCTGTATTTGTATTTCAACATCTATATGTTTTAGTTCATCAAGTTGTAATCATGTCCGTAGGTACTTTTCGTTGTATTTGTCTTTCTTTAGTGTTGTGCGCACTTAACATGTGCGCAGGTTGTTTAACCTGCGTACTTAGCAAGTACGCAAGAACATTGTCTGCATACTTGCTAAGTACGCAGGAAGAAAGCCCTGCGCACTTAGCAAGTGCTTAGGCAGCATGTCTAGTATATATAGCTAGTTTGTGTTGTGATTAAGTACGTACTCATTTGCACACTGTAATCGGCTATGATTATCAATAGACGAAGTTTAAAGTATCTTGTGTTTGTTGTCGGTTTACTTTGTGTTGATTGAATCTCCATCTAATCACGGGCATTCCGCACCCGGTTAGACTAGCCAACGCACTTGCATGTGACGGCCCGAGACACTCGGGGACCTACAAGTGCTGAAGCAATTCTTGTGACAAGCACTCTGAAGCTGAGAGAGACTGAAGACATCTCCAGAGCTGCTGTCAAGGGGGAGTTTGTTGAAGCAATTCTTGTGACATGCACTCTGAAGATTATTTTTACTTATGTATTGTCTTTCTTTATTTGTATTTGTATTTCAGCATCTGTATGTTTTGGTTCATTAAGTTGTAATCATTTCGTAGGTACTTTTCGTTGTATTTGTCTTTCTTTAGTGTTGTGCGCACTTAACATGTGCGCAGGTTGCTAAACCTGCGTACTTAGCAAGTACGCAAGAACATTGTCTGCGTACTTGCTAAGTACGCAAGAACAAAGCCTTGTGTACTTAGCAAGTGCGTAGGCAGAAGGTCTAGCATATATAGCTGGTTTGTGTTGTGATTAAGTACGTACTCATTTGCACACTGTAATCGGCTATGCTTATCAATAAACGATGTTTAAAGTATCTTGTGTTTGTTGTCGGTTTACTTTGTGTTGATTGAATCTCTATCTAGTCACGGGCATTCCGCACCCGGTTAGACTAGCCAACGCACTTGCATGTGCCGATCCGAGACACCCGGGGACCTACAGGTGCTGAAGAAATTCTTGTGACAAGCACTCTGAAGCTGATAGAGACTGAAGACATCTCCAGAGCTGCTGTTAAGGGGAAGTTTGTTGAAGCAATTCTTGTGACATGCACTCTGAAGATTGTTTTTATTTATGTATTGTCTTTCTTTATCTGTATTTGTATTTCAGCATCTATATGTTTTTGTTCATCAAGTTGTAATCATGTTCGTAGGTACTTTTCGTTGTATTTGTATTTCTTTAGTGTTGTGCGCACTTAACATGTGCGCAGGTTGCTTAACTTGCGTACTCAGCAAGTACGCAAGAACATTGTCTGCGTACTTGGTAGGTACGCAACAACAAAGCCTTGCGCACTTAGCAAGTGCGTAGGTAGCGTGTCTAGTATATATAGCTGGTTTGTGTTGTGATTAAGTACGTACTCATTTGCACACTGTAATCGGCTATGATTATCAATAGACGAAGTTTAAAGTATCTTGTGTTTGTTGTCGGTTTACTTTGTGTTGATTGAATCTCCATCTAATCACGGGCATTCCGCACCCGGTTAGACTAGCCAACGCCCTTGCATGTGACGGCCCGAGACACTCGGGGACCTACAAGTGCTGAAGCAATTCTTGTGACAAGCACTCTGAAGCTGAGAGAGACTGAAGACATCTCCAGAGCTGCTGTGAAGGGGGAGTTTGTTGAAGCAATTCTTGTGACATGCACTCTGAAGATTGTTTTTACTTATGTATTGTCTTTCTTTATTTGTATTTGTATTTCAGCATCTATATGTTTTTGTTCATCAAGTTGTAATCATGTTCGTAGGTACGTGTCGTTGTATTTGTCTTTCTTTAGTGTTGTGCGCACTTAGCATGTGCGTAGGTTGCTTAACCTGCGTAATTAGCAAGTACGCAAGAACATTGTCTGCGTACTTGCTAAGTACGCAAGAAGATAGCCCTGCGTACTTAGCAAGTGCGTAGGCAGCAGGTCTTGTATATATAGCTGGTTTGTGTTGTGATTAAGTACGTACTCATTTGCACACTGTAATCGGCTATGATTATCAATAGACGAAGTTTAAAGTATCTTGTGTTTGTTGTCGGTTTACTTTGTGTTGATTGAATCTCCATCTAGGCACGGCCATTCCGCACCCGGTTAGACTAGCCAACGCACTTGCATGTGACGGCCCGAGACACCCGGGGACCTACAAGTGCTGAAGCAATTCTTGTGACAAGCACTCTAAAGCTGATAGAGACTGAATACATCTCCAGAGCTGCTGTCAAGGGGGAGTTTGTTGAAGCAATTATTGTGACATGCACTCTGAAGATTGTTTTTACTTATGTATTGTCTTTCTTTATTTGTATTTGTATTTCAGCATCTGTATGTTTTGGTTCATCAAGTTGTAATCATGTTCGAAGGTACGTGTCGTTGTATTTGTCTTTCTTTAGTGTTGTGCGCACTTAACATGTGCGCAGGTTGCTTAACCTGCGTACTTAGCATGTACGCAAGAACATTATCTGCGTACTTGCTAAGTACGCAAGAAGAAAGCCTTGCGTACTTAGCAAGTGCGTAGGCAGCAGGTCTAGTATATGTAGCTGGTTTGTGTTGTGATTAAGTACGTACTCATTTGCACACTGTTATCGGCTATGATTATCAATAGAAGAAGTTTAAAGTATCTTGTGTTTGTTGTTGGTTTACTTTGTGTTGATTTAATCTCCACCTAGTCACGGGCATTCCGCACCCGGTTAAACTAGCCAACGCACTTGCATGTGAGGATCCGAGACACCCGGGGACCTACAAGTCCTGAAACAATTCTTGTGACAAGCACTCTGAAACTGATAGAGACTGAAGACATCTCCAGAGCTGTTGTTAGGGGGAGTTTGTTGAAGCTATTCTTGTGACATGCACTATGAAGAATGTTTTTACTTATGTATTGTCTTACTTTATTTGTATTTGTATTTCAGCGTCTGTATGTTTTGGTTCATCAAGTTGTAATCATGTTCGTAGGTACTTTTCGTTGTATTTGTCTTTCTTTAGTGTTGTGCGCACTTAACATGTGCGCAGGTTGCTAAGCCTGCGTACTTAGCAAGTACGCAAGAACATTGTCTGCGTACTTGCTAAGTACGCAAGAACAAAGCCTTGTGTACTTAGCAAGTGCGTAGGCAGAAGGTCTAGCATATATAGCTGGTTTGTGTTGTGATTAAGTACGTACTCATTTTCACACTGTAATCGGCTATGCTTATCAATAGACGAAGTTTAAAGTATCTTGTGTTTGTTGTCGGTTTACTTTGTGTTGATTGAATCTCTATCTAGTCACGGGCATTCCGCACCCGGTTAGACTAGCCAACGCACTTGCATGTGACGGCCCGAGACACGCGGGGACCTACAAGTGCTGAAGCAATTCTTGTGACAAGCACTCTGAAGCTGATAGAGACTGAAGACATCTCCAGAGCTGCTGTCAAGGGGGAGTTTGTTGAAGCAATTCTTGTGACATGCACTCTGAAGATTGTTTTTATTTATGTATTGTCTTTCTTTATCTGTATTTGTATTTCAGCATCTATATGTTTTTGTTCATCAAGTTGTAATCATGTTCGTAGGTACTTTTCGTTGTATTTGTCTTTCTTTAGTGTTGTGCGCACTTAACATGTGCGCAGTTTGCTTAACCTGCGTACTTAGCAAGTACGCAAGAACATTGTCTGCGTACTTGCTAAGTACGCAAGAACAAAGCCCTGCGCACTTAGCAAGTGCGTAGGCAGCATGTCTAGTATATATAGCTGGTTTGTGTTGTGATTAAGTACGTACTCATTTGCACACTGTAATCGGCTATAATTATCAATAGACGAATTTTAAAGTTTCTTGTGTTTGTTGTCGGTTTACTTTGTGTTGATTGAATCACCATCTAGTCATGGGCATTCCGCACCCGGTTAGACTAGCCAACGCACTTGCATGTGACGGCCCGAGACACCCGGGGACCTACAAGTGCTGAAGCAATTCTTGTGACAAGCACTCTGAAGCTGAGAGAGACTGAAGACATCTCCAGAGCTGCTGTTAAGTGGGAGTTTGTTGAAGCAATTCTTGTGACATGCACTCTGAAGATTGTTTTTACTTATGTATTGTCTTTCTTTATTTGTATTTGTATTTGTATTTCAGCATCTGTATGTTTTGGTTCATCAAGTTGTAATCATGTTCGTAGGTACTTTTCGGTGTATTTGTATTTCTTTAGTGTTGTGCGCACTTAACATGTGCGCAGGTTGCTTAACTTGCGTACTCAGCAAGTACGCAAGATCATTGTCTGCGTACTTGGTAAGTACGCAACAACAAAGCCTTGCAAACTTAGCAAGTGTGTAGGCAGCATGTCTAGTATATATAGCTGGTTTGTGTTGTGATTAAGTACGTACTCATTTGCACACTGTAATCGGCTATGATTATCAATAGACGAAGTTTAAAGTATCTTGTGTTTGTTGTCGGTTTACTTTGTGTTGATTGAATCTCCATTTAGTCATGGGCATTCCGCACCCGGTTAGACTAGCCAACGCACTTGCATGTGACGGCTCGAGACACCCGGGGACCTACAAGTCCAGAAGCAATTCTTGTGACAAGCACTCTGAAGCTGATAGAGACTGAAGAGATCTCCAGAGCTGCTGTCAAGGGGGAGTTTGTTGAAGCAATTATTGTGACATGCACTCTGAAGATTGTTTTTACTTATGTATTGTCTTTCTTTAATTGTATTTGTATTTCAGCATCTGTTTGTTTTGGTTCATCAAGTTGTAATCATGTTCGAAGGTACGTGTCGTTGTATTTGTCTTTCTTTAGTGTTGTGCGCACTTAACATGTGCGCAGGTTGCTTAACCTGCGTACTTAGCATGTACGCAAGAACATTATCTGCGTACTTGCTAAGTACGCAAGAACAAAGCCCTGCGTACTTAGCAAGTGCGTGGGCAGCATGTCTAGTATATATAGCTGGTTTGTGTTGTGATTAAGTACGTACTAATTTGCACACTGTAATCGGCTATGATTATCAATAGACGAATTTTAAAGTTTCTTGTGTTTGTTGTCGGTTTACTTTGTGTTGATTGAATCACCATCTATTCATGGGCATTCCGCACCCGGTTAGACTAGCCAACGCACTTGCATGTGCTGATCCGAGACACCCGGGGACCTACAAGTGCTGAAGAAATTCTTGTGACAAGCACTCTGAAGCTGATAGAGACTGAAGACATCTCCAGAGCTGCTGTCAAGTGAGAGTTTGTTGAAGCCATTCTTGTGACATGCACTCTGAAGATTGTTTTTATTTATGTATTGTCTTTCTTTATCTGTATTTGTATTTCAGCATCTATATGTTTTTGTTCATCAAGATGTAATCATGTTTGTAGGTACTTTTCGTTGTATTTGTATTTCTTTAGTGTTGTGCGCACTTAACATGTGCGCAGGTTGCTTAACTTGCGTACTCAGCAAGTACGCAAGAACATTGTCTGCGTACTTGGTAAGTACGCAACAACAAAGCCTTGCGCACTTAGCAAGTGCGTAGGCAGCATGTCTAGTATATATAGCTGGTTTGTGTTGTGATTAAGTACGTACTCATTTGCACACTGTAATCGGCTATGATTATCAGTAGACGAAGTTTAAAGTATCTTGTGTTTGTAGTCGGTTTACTTTGTGTTGATTGAATCTCCATTTAGTCATAGGCATTCCGCACCCGGTTAGACTAGCCAACGCACTTGCATGTGACGGCCCGAGACACCCGGCAACCTACAAGTGCTGAAGCAATTCTTGTGACAAGCACTCTGAACTTGAGAGAGACTGAAGATATCTCCGGAGCTGCTGTCAAGGGGGAGTTTGTTGAAGCAATTATTGTGACATGCACTCTGAAGATTGTTTTTACTTATGTATTGTCTTTCTTTATTTGTATTTGTATTTCAGCATCTGTATGTTTTGGTTCATCAAGTTGTAATCATGTTCGAAGGTACGTGTCGTTGTATTTGTCTTTCTTTAGTGTTGTGCGCACTTAACATGTGCGCAGGTTGCTTAACCTGCGTACTTAACATGTACGCAAGAACATTATCTGCGTACTTGCTAAGTACGCAAGAAGAAAGCCCTGCGTACTTAGCAAGTGCGTAGGCAGCAGGTCTAGTATATGTAGCTGGTTTGTGTTGTGATTAAATACGTACTCATTTGCACACTGTTATCGGCTATGATTATCAATAGAAGAAGTTTAAAGTATCTTGTGTTTGTTGTTGGTTTACTTTGTGTTGATTTAATCTCCACCTAGTCACGGGCATTCCGCACCCGGTTAAACTTGCCAACGCACTTGCATGTGCCGATCCGAGACACCCGGGGACCTACAGGTGCTGAAGAAATTCTTGTGACAAGCACTCTGAAGCTGATAGAGACTGAAGACATCTCCAGAGTTGCTGTCAAGGGGGAGTTTGTTGAAGCAATTCTTGTGACATGCACTATGAAGATAGTTTTTATTTATGTATTGTCTTTCTTTATCTGTATTTGTATTTCAGCATCTATATGTTTTGGTTCATCAAGTTGTAATCATGTTCGTAGTTACTTTTCGTTGTATTTGTCTTTCTTTAGTGTTGTGCGCACTTAACATGTGCGCAGGTTGCTTAACATGCGTACTTAGCAAGTACGCAAGAACATTGTCTATGTACTTGCTAAGTACGCAAGAACAAAGCCCCGCGCACTTAGCAAGTGCGTAGGCAGCATGTCTAGTATATATAGCTGGTTTGTGTTGTGATTAAGTACGTACTCATTTGCACACTGTAATCGGCTATGATTATCAATAGACGAATTTTAAAGTTTCTTGTGTTTGTTGTCGGTTTACTTTGTGTTGATTGAATCACCATCTAGTCATGGGCATTCCGCACCCGGTTAGACTAGCCAACGCACTTGCATGTGACGGCCCGAGACACCCGGCGACCTACAAGTGCTGAAGCAATTCTTGTGATAGCACTCTGAAGCTGAGAGAGACTGAAGACATCTCCAGAGCTGCTGTTAAGGGGGAGTTTGTTGAAGCAATTCTTATGACATGCACTCTGAAGATTATTTTTACTTATGTATTGTCTTTCTTTATTTGTATTTGTATTTCCGCGTCTGTATGTTTTGGTTCATCAAGTTGTAATCATGTTCGTAGGTACGTGTCGTTGTATTTGTCTTTCTTTAGTGTTGTGCGCACTTAACATGTGCGCAGGTTGCTTAACCTGCATACTTAGAAACTACGCAAGAACATTGTCTGCGTACTTGCTAAGTACGCAAGAAGATAGCCCTGCGTACTTAGCAAGTGCGTAGGCAGCAGGTCTGGTATAAATAGCTGGTTTGTGTTGTGATTAAGTACGTACTCATTTGCACACTCTAATCGGCTATGATTATCAATAGACGAAGTTTAAAGTATCTTGTGTTTGTTGTCGGTTTACTTTGTGTTGATTGAATCTCCATCTAGGCACGGGCATTCCGCACCCGGTTAGACTAGCCAACGCACTTGCATGTGACGGTTCGAGACACCCGGGGACCTAAAAGTGCTGAAGCATTTCTTGTGACAAGCACTCTGAAGCTGATAGAGACTGAAGACATCTCCAGAGCTGCTGTCAAGGGGGAGTTTGTTGAAGCAATTATTGTGACATGCACTCTGAAGATTTTTTTTACTTATGTATTGTCTTTCTTTATTTTTATTTGTATTTCAGCATCTGTTTGTTTTGGTTCACCAAGTTGTAATCATGTTCGAAGGTACGTGTCGTTGTATTTGTCTTTCTTTAGTATTTTGTGCACTTAACAAGTACGCAGGTTGGTTAACCTGCGTACTTAGCAAGTACGCAAGAACATTGTCTGCGTACTTGCTAAGTACGCAAGAAGAAAGCCCTGCGTACTTAGCATGTGCGTAGGCAGCAGGTCTAGTATATATAGCTGGTTTGTGTTGTGATTAAGTACGTACTCATTTGCACACTGTAATCGGCTATGATTATCAATAGACGAAGTTTAAAGTATCTTGTGTTTGTTGTCGGTTTACTTTGTGTTGATTGAATCTATATCTAGTCACGGGCATTCCGCACCCGGTTAGACTAGCCAACGCACTTGCATGTAACGGCCCGAGACACCCGAGGACCTACAAGTGCTGAAGCAATTCTTGTGACAAGCACTCTGAAGCTGATAGAGACTGAAGACATCTCCAGAGCTGCTGTCAAAGGGGAATTTGGATTCCTAGTTTGTCAAGTGTTTTGACAACTATTTTAGACGAGGCGCATAAATCCAAGTATTATATCCATCCGGGGGCCACAAAGATGTTTTCTCATTTGAGGTGTCATTTTTGGTGGCCGGGTATGAGGCGTGATATTGTTAAATATGTGGAAAGATGTCTCACATGCTTAAGGGTAAAAGCGGAGCACCAAAAGCTGTATGGAAAGCTTCAACCACTTGAAATACCGCTTTAGAAATGGGAGAACATAACCATGGATTTGATCTCTAAACTACAAAAGACTCGAAAAGGTTATGATGCGATATGCGTAGTAGTGGAACGATTGACAAAGAGTGCACATTTCCTTCCTATAAAGGAAACGTATTCATCGGATAGATTGGCGGAAATGTATGTGAACGAAATTGTGTCACGTCATGGTGTACCAGTGACGATTATATCGGATCATGATACGAGATTTACTTCTCATATTTGGAAGAAATTCCATGAGGATATGGGGACTAGATTGAATCTTAGCACCGCTTATCATCCACAAACAGATGGTCAAAGCGAGCGAATGATTCAAACGCTCGAGGATATGTTGTGAGCGTGTGCTTTGGATTTTGGGGGTAATTGGGACGACCATTTACCGTTGGCGGAATTTTCTTATAACAATAGCTACCATTCTAGTATTGGTATGTCGCCTTTTGAGGCGTTGTATAGGAGGAAATGTCGAACACCCATGTGTTGGGGTGAAATTGGTCAACGGGAACTTGGTAGCAAAGAGGTGGTCAAGGAAACTAATAGTAGTAGTGACCAAATAAAGGCTCGCTTGAAGGTGGCTCAAGATCGCCAAAACTCCTATGCGGATAATGGAAAGCGGGCGATTGAGTTTCAAGTGGGGGACTTTGTGCTTTTGAAAGTCTCTCCTTGGAAAGGGGTGATACGGTTTAGGAAACGGGGGAAGTTAAGTCCACGTTTCATCGGACCGTTTAAGGTGATTACAAGGGTGGGTGCGGTGGCTTAGCGTTTGGAGCTACCTGAGGGATTAAGTATACTTCATAACACGTTTCATGTGTCTCATTTGCGAAAAATTTTGGCGGATGAATCTACTTTTGTTCCATTGGATGATATTGAATTGGATGAAAAGTTTAATTATGTTGAGGAACCGGTGGCAAACTTGGATAGAAAGGTGAAGCGTTTACGAAATAAAGAGATTTGTCAAGTTTTGGTGAGGTGGAAACATAATAAGGGAGCGGAAACGACTTGGGAAATCGAGGAAGAAATGCTCAAATATTATGCGAACCTTTTTATGTGAAGTGTGGTTTCGGGGACGAAACCCAAATAAGGGGAGGTGATTTGTAACGAACCAAAATCCGGGTTTTGTTATAAATAAATAAATATTCTAATAAATATTATGGTGAAAATAATATTTTAGAAATAAGTTGAAACAAGTGAGTTTCAAGTTAGCAATGGAGTTATATTAGTTTTTAATTAATTTTGGAATGAAAATGGGTGAATTGGAAGTGGAAGGGCTAAAGTGTAACATGGCAAAAATCTGCCAATTTAACTAATGAAAGTCAAAATTGTCTTCATTTTGGATGAAGAGGTCGATGTTTGAAGAGAAAAAAAGGGAGAAAGGAGGAGTTGGAGCTAAATCTTGCAATTAAAGCTTGATTTGTGTAGGTTTTGGCTCACACAACACCTTCCTAACATCAAGTAAGTGTAGTCTTCCATTGATTTCACTATTGAATGTGTTAGTTGGTTGGTTTTGTAGAAATCCAGAAATTTTGAATGCATGTTGATAATTAGTGTTAGATTGTTGATAATCTAGCTAAACTAAAGGTAATGAATGGTGATTAACATCCTAGAACACTTTGATTTTGATTATGAGAAATTAGGGTTCATATGGAGAAATTTGGGGGTGTTTGGATTATGATGATAAAATGTTGAATTAGTGATGATTAAGTGTTTATATGATGTTAGACACTTGAATGAACACCAAATTAACCTAATAATAATTATTGAATGAAAAATTAGTGTTAAGGTAAGGATAATGAAACTCAAGTAGGTGAGTTTGGGTGAAAGAGGGTGTTTGGATATGAGTATAACTCAAACGGGTCAGTTTGGGTTGGAAATGGGAAATTGGGTTGCGAACCAAATTATAATGTGATTTTGATGTATGTTAGATTACTAAACTAGGTGTATATGTTTAGGTAATCAAATTTCAAAACTTGAAGGTGGTGCGGGATCTTCTAACCCGAAAGGTAAGTGCTCTTGCACTTACTTAGTATTTGATGATAAATGGTGTTATATGCAATGTTGTGTGCATAATGTGATAAGTTTCATAATGTGTAATGTGGTATGAATGTGTATAGTGGTGTACGAATAAGTGAATGAATGAAGTTATAGTATTAATACTATAATGGATATGTGGATATGGAGTTATGGTCTAAGTACCATAATGGATATGTTGATATGGAGTTATGGTCTAAGTACTATAATGGATATGTGGATATGAAGTTATGATCTAAGTATCATAATGGAAATGAGGTTATGGCCCTTGTGCCATAATGGAAATGGAAATGTGTTAATTATGTATGATAAATAAAAATAATGAAATTTGTAGGTGAAATGCAAGTGATTTGTAGCCTAATGACACATTTGGGTGGAAACGAGTCAAATGGGTGAACGGATGAAAAAAAGTAGTATTTACTTGTTTGATATGTTTTATCTTCATTACTAATAGTTTTATATGTGGTGTTATGTAGAAAAAGCTCCGGGATAGTCAAGGTCAAGTCTAAGGCGTATGTTTGATTCTCGTATGCGCAGTTTTGGTGATTTTGGGTGTATTTAGAAGCCCATCTAATGGATGTTCATGATAGTTGAAAATGGTTGTTTTGATGCAAAATTATGTTGTTTTGAATGTTAGAACCCATATTTAAGTGTTTGGTAAAATTTTGTGACAAAATGGGTTAAAGATGGAAAATTGATTAAGTGTTAAAAACTGCACAGGTCTGGCAACTTTCTGGAAAAAGAGGGTCTTCGCGCCACTCGAAAAGCCAGGGCTGGGGACACGCGAAGACATGGTCTTCGCGACACGCGAAGACATGGTCTTCCGGATTTAGTTTTTGGGATTCCCTTGCGGCACGTGAAGTGGGATTCCCTTGCGGCACGCGAAGGGAGGGCCCCAGATGTTCGCGACACGCGAACAGTAAAAAAAAGAAAAAGACACAAAAAAATCTTGGGATAAATGCTTCCGCGTGTGTAAATGTTTATTATAACCGGGTGTTTGAATTTAAGGGTTTTTCAAATGTCCTCACCATGGGCTAGAATTTTACTTACAAGTTTCATGATTCTACAATGATTTGCATAATCAAGCTTGCAGACACTCGACGATACTACAGGTGGTATTTTTGGAAACAAGAGGCCACAAGAAGCTTACAACCTGATTGAAGAAATAGCCATGAATAGCTATCAATGGTACAATCCAAGAAATACCAGGGGAGCCAGTAAAGGAGTTCATTCTGTCGATACTATCGCATAACTTTCTGCTCAAGTAGACGCCCTCACCAATTGAATCAATCAACTTAGTAAGGGTAAGACTGCTACTGAAGCTACTGAAGAAGTAAGGAGTATCACCACTAATACCGAGCATGTTGACTCTATCGGAACAAATCGCCTACAAAACAACCCCTATAGTAATACCTACAATCCTGGATGGAGGAACCATCCAAAATTCAGCTAGAAGGATAACAACAATCAGGGGCAATCTAGCTTTGGACAACAACAATAGTTTCAACAAAGACCATCCCAAAACTATCAGCCCCGCCAACAATTTCAGGGAACTAATAAGCCAAGAAACGGGTTAAGCTTGGAGGACGTGGTAAGTAAGTTAATCTCTGTAACTGAGAGTCAAGCCCTTCTAGCGGATTCCCGTCACAAACAATATGAGGAGAAGTTTAGTCTTCACGAAGCTGAGTTTAGGACACAGAAAGCAACTCTTCTGACTCTTCTGTCCATTGAAACACAATTAGGGCAAATTCCAAAACTTCTATCCAAAAGACAACCAGGATGTCTTTCGAGTAATACTGAAACCAATCCAAAAGCAATGTAAGTGCTATCACTCTGAGGAATAGAAAGGTTTATCCAGAGCCACCAATGCCAGACGAAGAGGTTCAATCAATAAGGAAAGAGATATTCACCGGAGTACCGCTTCGTCCACATATCACATAAACAACCAACCAAGAATCACAATCAAAAGTAACTCCACCTCCAGCTCCAGTGGATACTCCTCCAAATGTTCCGACAAAGAGAGCATTCCATTCCCACATACCATATCCAGGAAGGTTAGTAAAACAGAAGACTGACGAACAATATGAGAAATTCATCGAGCTACTAAGTCAGATCCATGTCAACCTTCCCTTCTTGGATATCATACAAAAATGCCTAAGTATGGACGATTCTTGAAGGATTTCCTTACAAACAAGAGAAACATGGAAGAAGCAGTAAAAAGGACCAATTTTTGTGTCGCTCTTATTGAAAGATGTCTTCCAAAGAAACTTTCAGATCCTTGGAAATTCTCTCTACCATGTTTAATCGGACCACTACCGATAACATTTGCGCTCGCTGATCTAGGAGCAAGTGTGAATGTAATGCCATATGTCATGTTCAAAAGGTAAAAAATTGGAAATCCATGACCTGTCAATGCAACCATCGAACTCGCGGATGGATCAGTCAAATTACCTATAGGAGTCATTGAGAACTTACTAGTGAAAGTCGGCAAGTTTGTCTTCCCTGTCGATTTCATGGTTTTAGAAATGGGACCTGACTATTCCGTACCTCTAATTTTGGGTCGCTCATTTTTATCTACTGTCTGAGCCGTTATCGACATGAATGAAGGAATTTTGACACTTCGTGTTGGAAAACAATCAGTGACCTACAACATAGGGGGGAATGAATGCCTGTCTAATGATCCATTTGAAATTGCTCAATTCATCGATAGTAACCGAGACTACCAGCTGAAGAAAGCCAAAGAATTCAACAAAGGAAAGAAACTGAATCTTGGCAAGGACTTTGAGAACACTGACTGGATCGATGAATACTTTGATAAGCTACCAAAACTAAAGGAATTGAATGAGGTACAGGAGACACGATGGAAGTCAATGGCTCCCACCCAAAGAAAGACTGACGAAACACGTACGGGTCTGGGCAACGACCCTTAAATAAACGTGGCGCTTCCAGGAGGCAACCCGATGATCATGAATAAATTGAGAAGTTGGTGCATATGGAAAAAAGCATGGATCTCAGGTTTGGTTTTTCCAAATTTAAAGTTTCTATTACTTCAGCCCCCAGGTATGCCTTCTCGATACTAGGACCTTAGTAGCTTAACTACTACCTTTTATTTTTCTTGTCTGCTTTTATGTTTTCCTTTATATGTCAGGTAGAATAACATCACCAGATAGCTCCGCCACTCCTTTAAGGAATCACATTCCATCTCTACAACCTGAGGAACCGAAACCCACATTAAATTTCTCTAAAAATCGATGAAGTCTTTGAAGCAACATGTTGAAAAGTAGCTGATAAGCACAGCCTGACAGCAGCAATAAGTTTTGGCCTTAGTTTATACACTGAATTGACCGGGGGAGTACTAGTTTCTTTTCCCTTAAAACTTCATACATTTAAACTCTTGCATAGCATTTCATTACATGCATTTATACATTGAGGGCAATGCATAGTTTTAAGTGTGAGGTGGGGAATCAGAGATACAGGACTACTTGTACCCTCAAAGCAGTAAAATTTCAACTTGTGATTTTCTACCCATTTGACTAAAACGTTACAAAAACCTACCTTTTGTAAAACCCGAAGAATTTTCAAAATTTTAAACCCTAATATTTAAAACCTCTTTGAGTTCGCACCTAATTAAATAAATTGAATACATGGCAAGTAGAAACAAATGAATATTATGCATAACGATTCGCTAAACCCTATTCCATCCGTTTTCACGTGAGGAAAATCAAGCCTATTACACAGCATCAAATTTTTGGCGCAGTATATAATTATTCGCATGCTCTTGCGTTTGGCATTACTGAGTGTTTTTCAATTGAATTTTATGAATAATTAGAGCTTGTGTGACTTATACATATCAAGACCATGAACTAGTAGAAGTATGAAAGTGATTGAGGCACCTAGGACTTTGCTACCCTTATCCTTAAACCTAAAAATTTTAAATCCCAAAAATAGAATCCGCCTAGATAGCCCTTTGAGCCTTAGCCTTTTCTTTTCTACTACCCACAATTGTCACCCAACCAGCTATTCTTAAACACTGGTAATTGGCTAACTGTCTTCAAAATGGAAAAAAAATTATCCTATGTCGTTATTTCAAGTTTAGTACCATCGAGGCAACTTCGGAAAGAATCTGTTTTACTCAAATGAATTGGAATATACAAGAAGGTGGATGCATTAGGAAGAAACAACTGAACTATCTGCAAGGAATTGATGGAAAAATTATTTCAAGGAAATTGAGGAAAAAGAATTATTGAGGAAATTGTCTTTATGCAAAAAAAAAAGTTGGTCTTTTACCGGTTAGACCTTAAAAAGCTGGATATGCATTCTTTTGATTTCAATTTGCTTTCCTGTATTCATTTTGCAAAGCCTGAATTACCATCTGAACTCTAAGAGAAGATTTTCAAAGCAACTAATGATGTAAGAAAACGATGGCGTAAGTAAGAACAACTGCCACCATTCTGCAGCTTGTCAAAAAGTGCCGCCAAAAGAAGAGCCAAAAGACACGAAAAATGTGTGAGGTGTGGCAACTGAAGCCACGACGAAAAATGTAGCAAGAATCAAACTATTCCCAAAGTGAGTATACACATCTGATCAAAGTAGAGGTTGTTAGCCTACAAGCCGAAAGTTCCATACGGAGAGGCATCAATGTGTACTACACAGTAAGGAAAGAGTTGGCACTAATGATAGATCTTGGTCTTGGCAATTTGACCATAAACGAGCCCTCAGATTAGTTATACCCTCATGATCCGAGTACTGTAAAGGGACCTGTTAGTATTTTCCACTTTAATCCATGAAGCCGTAGATGTGTGTTTCACGATAGCTGTAGCCCTTCAAACTTGTTAAATCCCTAAAAACCCAAAATGATTTTCATCTTCACCCCTTATTTTTATTTTAGCCACATTACAACCTCTTTTAAAGTCCTATTGATTCATGCATACTGCTTAGTTAATTGGTGAAGACTTGATTTGCACACAAGCTTATGACCATTGCATAATTCAATTCGAACTTGAGTGTTCCACTTAACTTACATTATCCATACATACAAAACCCTAGAGTAGAGTGAACATTGTGAGGAATGAAAGCTTATGCATAATTGAAGTTCTAGTAGGCTTGTCATGAATTCCATCATAGAAAAATACAAAAATAGAATAAGCAGCTCAAGAATTACCCCGGAGTTTCCAAATACTTGGAGCTCCATTTCCCCTTGTAAAATTTTTAGTTATGAGTATGATCATGCATGAGTTTGCTTGATAACAAGCCAAGTTTAAGTGTGGGGTATTATGATATGTCCTAAATTATACATGTTTTGCATACATAATAATCCACATATTATGGTACTAATTGATTAATAACCTTGAAATTGATACTTAAAACTTTAATATTTCACAATTGAAGGTTATTCGGTATTCCAAAGACTAATAGAGCAAAAATCAGCTTAAAACATGAAGAAATTAAGCTTTTGGAAGACCAAACCCGAGCATTGACCCCCAAGAAGTCAAAATTGGACCACAGGAAGTCAACCAGCAGCTAAAAGACAAAACTGGGCAGCAGACATTGCTCATTCTGAGGCCTATAAATAGAGTGCTTGGGTTCTTGGTTTCACACACCCATACAAACCTTACAACAGCCATCCAGACCTCATTTGAGAGCGTATTTCATAGTTAGAGTAGAGAGTAGTGAGTGGAGGGGCTCTTCCTCCTTGTTCCGCAAGAGGGGAGCCTATGAAACTCAGCGTTATGCTAGTTAGTATGGCCATTCGTGGCTAAACTCTTTGTATTGCAAGGGTGAATATGAAATTTGGTGCATGTTAATGTTTAACGTATTAATCCAAGTGATGTGTTTATGTTTTTAGCTATTCGTCCTTAAAACCACCATTTTGATGGGTTTTTAGTATTGTCTAAATCCGTTTTTATATTTGTGAGTGTTCTTGATTTTAAAGTGTAAGATCGTAAAACCTTTTTAATCAAACTTCTTTTGAATCTTATACATCTTTATACAAGCAGAGATTGATAAGCCAAGGCTTGGTCAACACTAGTAAGGTCGTACGTCTTTATACGAACTTATTATGCGACCAAGAATTGGTGAACTCATGTTGGGAACGGTACGTCTTTATACTTGGTCCCATTGTTACACCGCCTCTCGATGAGAAAAATATAATCACCTATTTAACTATAATATAAAGCATTTTACGTTCGATGTCTTAAACCAACCCGGAGATGACCATTCGAAGGGTTGAGGGTAATTGTTGTACTTAATGGGAGGCACTACAATTTGTTAAAGCTTTTAAATTTGCAAATCAAATGTCATGAGGACGAGGCTCTAGCGGTGACCCGGGTCACACGTTTGTAGTAGTCATATCACTGGATTAGTCAATTAACATTATCACGTACCAAGCAGATTCAAAACCCAAAACAATACTATTCGTAATCTATCATTCCCGACATATTTACTTTCCTGTTATTTACTACTCTGTTCGTTGTGTTTCTATTACACACTTCACGCATGTTTTTACTTTTCTGCTATTTACTTTACCGTCATTTACTTTTCTATCATTTACTTTTCTGTCATTTACTTTTCTGCTCCACAAGCACACAAAACTCACTCACTAATTATACCGGCTAAACTATAACAAAAGTTGAGTATTGGAATTCGACCGTGTCCGTTGGTTCGATACTTGGTTCTTACCTAAACTATATTACGCTGCGATAGGTACACTTGCCTATTGTGTGTGTTTTAAGTTTGAGTATTTATCATTTTATAAATTTAAAACCTGATCTCGTGAAACCATTTCTAAAACAAATATATATTTATATATATATTTATACTTATCACACGACACGTCAGGCACATCAAAACATCAGAAACCTTGTGGGTTATCATGAATCGATTAACCAGAAATAGGTATACTGTTGTCTTACTTGGAAGATTTCAAAGCTAGAAGAGTCAACTAGACTGTATGTCAAAGTATTAGCCATCCTAAAGTACATATTCATTATCTTTGATAATGATAAACATCTTACTTCCAGGAGATAGAAGAAAGTCACAAGAACACACTTGTGAGTGAACATCTCTAAATATTCTCTGACAATTGGTCAAAGGGAACGAACGATTCAAACCGTTAAGGATACGCATAGGACTTATGAAAATGATCCCAATAGGAGCGAGAATGCTCGGCTATCGCAAAATTGAATATCATGCAATAGCAAATTGCACACTATGCATATTGACGAAAACGGCAATCCTCACATGATGGACTAAGATAGAAATAGCCAACTTAACAGCTCAGGAACCACTTAAGAGTTGGTTTATAAAACTCCTGGAGTAGGAGACACGGTTTAAGGTAGTCAAGGAGATCACGCTGGCTACTATAAGGAAACCTCTGTAACCTCAAATTGATGACAAGATTTTGTCATAAGATATCATCAAAATGAGTATAGTTCTTTTTTGGCAAGAATGAGAAACCGCTCTACGATACATTGAAACAATTAAGATTCTAGATAGAATCGATTCTATGGCGTATAAACTCAAGTTGCCTTAGAAAACTCGGCAGCTTGCATAACATAATTTATGCATAGTGCAAGGAACGTTTGTCTAAAAAATCGTTATCTATACTACCAAAGGAAATTTACTTCGATGACAAGTTTCACATTGACAAAGAAGTCAATAATAGTCCTTGAGACAAGACATTAAGGGAATTAATGTGTAAAAGAAAGGTGAACTTCAGAAATAACAACACAAACCCTTGGAATTCCAAGTCGGAGACAACGTGCTATTGCAAGTCTCGCCTTGAAAAGGGGCCGTTAGATTTAAGAACCGAGGTAAGCTCAGCCCCCGATACATCGAACCTTTTGATTAGGTCTAGTGGCTTACCGACTTAAGCCACCCCAACAACTCAGCGGTATACACAACACATCCCATGTGAAGTACTTATTTAGATGGCACCCTTGTCATACCACTTGAGGGATTCAGATCAACAATAAACTACACCTCGTGGGACAACCAATTGAGATCATGGATCGGGAAATCAAGAAACTAAAACAGAGTCGCATCCCTAAACTCTAAGCGAGGACCAGAATCCACTTGGGAACACGAGGATCAAATGAGACTTAAGTATCCCAGTTGTTCAACAATGAACCAGTTGCAGACAACACCAACTTAATTTCGGGAGGAAATTCTTTTAACTGGGGGAGGATGTGACAACTGGTAATTTTACCACGTAATTATTTAAATGTAATTACACGAGACTTCACATATTAGACTAATTTTATTTAATTAGGTCTAACCCCATCCAGTAGAGTCCAACCACTACACAACTACATAGGAAATAATAGAGATTTCTTAGACACATCGAACCCCATATCGCGTTGGTGATAAATTGAAAATAAAAATCTAAACAACTCGAGACGTTCTCCTTATTTTTAATAGTGGAGAATACCCACTCAGATAAAAATAAATCTGAACATAATACAACAGGCACATATTTTATCTGAACTACAAAACTTATATTATTTTGTTTATACGACTCATCCCCGACACGTAACAACAAATTGAAAAAATGACGCGCGGGTATTATACCGAACTTGGACTAACGAGTAACACCCAAACACCACCCTACTACCCTACCCCTACCCCTACCCTACCCCCTTCGTTTTTCTCCTTCATAGCCGAAACACACCAAAAAGATGGTGTTTCCTCTTTGTTCCCCTTGACACCAACAAAACCATCTTGTTCCTTGCTACCATGACAAACATGTCCCTTTGGAACACTTTACCTAGTGAGTAATACACAAGCTTAAGATTATATATATGTGTGACACCCGACATTTCAGGTTAATATCCGTACACGATATAAACGAGTTTATATTATATTTGTTTTCGTGATTTACCTAATTGCATAAATTATGACATTAAAGTCTTAGAAAAGCCGTACATTGTTTCATTTCATATTTTGGTAATTCTAGGAATTACCGGTTCACATACCCGTATAACCCGACTAAATACGAACATTAATGATTAAATTAAATAACCAAGAAAAATATTTAGACATATATATTACACGAACTTTACGTTGGACGATAATTCATTTTTAGACTAAAATATATATAAAAATACGTAAAAGTAAACTAACGAACTCTTTCGAAGATATTACCTAGTAGCGTCAACTTTATATATCTATACCTACAAATAATCACCTCAACGAATTATACAATCCAAGATTTCAATATCTTTCGTTAACGAGCCATAAACTTAAAAAATTTATAATACCGTGGGGAAACCTAAACCAAATTAAATTACCATTTGAAACTCTAATTAATATTAATACCCTTAATGAATTAATTAATTAACACTTAAATCTAAATATTAAATATTAGATAAATTAACCCAAACCACTCCCTTGACTTCTCAGCCGAAAATAAGAGAAGCCCATTCCCCCCCCCCATCTATTCCCAAGATTTCCATATACATACCATCTCTTGTCATTCACCACTCACTCAAGCACACTCTCTCTTTCTCATTTCCTTACGGCAATTTCCCCATTTTCTTTCAATTTGAATCCAAGTTTTAGGGCAAAATCCACCATATTTCGGTGTTATAAGAAGAGTTCCAAGTGTTTTTCTCAAGAATCACGCGAAGGAGTTCAAGACCATTCTCTGTTTTCTCTCATCATCTTCATATCTGTTTTAAGGTAAAAACTCAATACTATCTATATTACTTTCTTTAGAAACCGTAGCTAAAACTTACAAAATATTCAAACGCAAGTAAGATAACAAGAAAAGTGTGTCGAATTCAAGTTTAAAACATAAAAATATGCAGGACTGATTCTGTCATTCAGAATTGCAGTAATCGAAACTATAGTTTCGATACCTGTTTCCCAATCGAAACTAGGAGTTTCGATACTAGTTTGATCGAAACTAGGAGTTTCGATACCTATTTGATCGAAACTAGGAGTTTCGATACTTGTTTACTCAATCGAAACTAGGTAGTTTCGATAGCTATTATTCAATCGAAACTAGGAGTTTCGATACCTAGTACTCAATCGAAACTAGGAGTTTCGATACCCAGTTTACTTAATCGAAACTAGGTAGTTTCGACCTCTATTCTGTTATGTTCTGTTCAATCGAAACTAGGTAGTTTCGATACCTGGTCATCAGTCCCATTTAGCAGTAACTTAGAACTGTTTTTACTACAAAGCAAGTGTTGAACAACTAAGAAGATTTTAAACAAACACAACCAGATTTACAAAGTCGGTGAACAATTTGCATTATGAGACGTTCGGTCTTAACACAATTTACCCTTTGGTATCTAGGGTACAAATAGTCAAATTGACTAGAACAAATATCGTTACAAGCATACACAAACTCAAGGTGAGTTTAACGGCCCCCTTTTACTGTTTTGTACTATTTGGGGGAAGAACATACTTATAACTATTTTTATATGATAACAAGAAAACAAGACCCGACCTTTATGTATGCATAAGTGAACACATTTGGAGCTCGTAAAGTCCCCTGATCATCATATTTATAACCATTAGCTATAGGTTAGCCTGAGATTCTATGGATAGTACTATTGGGTCTGACACCCCCGGTCATGGTTAGTCGCGCTAACCATGGGTCCCTCTGGCCAAATGACTGCATAGTGTTCTAATATTGCTCGTGAGGGGCAAAACACATGGTCTTGGTTTGGTTATGCCTCATGTATGTACATATTATTTGTATTCCTAGCTAGTTTACAAATGGGTCAAACATTACTTGTTTTGCTTATCATATACGTAAAAATCATTTTCATGCACTTGGTTTGCTCATTGTATTCATATTTAAATCACCAACCTAGTGTTGACATTTTCAAGTATGTTTTTCAGGAAACTGAACGTGATAGCAAGGGTAATACTACGTAGGGTTCATGCATACACGGTGGATACAACTTTTGAAGATTTTTCTTGTATAACCCATAATGTTCGGGTCATATTTGCAAAATCTTAATATTTTTGTAACTTCAATTTCTATTTTGGGCTGTAAAACCTTAAAATTAATTTATGTATCTAGTTGTATGTATGCGTTTGCAATAATTATATGCTTTGAAAAACCATGAACGTCGCGCCTTGCGTTTCCGCCTTGGCGGGGTGTGACAGATTGGTATCAGAGCCATTGATTATAGCGAACTAGGAGTCTAAAAATCGAACCTAGTCTATAATTTACATGACTCACTGAGACGTTTTTCATTGCATATGCATGTCATAACTTATCATCATATTGTACGAATATCGTAGACACTGAACATCGTCACACACTAACCCCATTTCGACTTCAGACCCATGGCACCCAAAAGAAGGACACCGCGTGACACTACCGGTGAAAACAACACGACGATTTCCGCAGAAGTTGAGCAACTCATATCACAACGTGTAGCCGCCGCCTTGGAGCAGTACGAAGCCAATCGGAATAACATCGGAGGAAATGGTAGTGGTAGTGGAGGAGGTGCAGGAGGCAGTGGCACTGCTGGAGGTTCTGGAGGTAACAGAATGTGTAATCACCTCTATAACACAGTCACGATCTAAGTTAACAACATTATTAAAAATATTGACTTGTGACCCTACAGATACTTCGAGCAAGAAGTGCACTTATAAGGATTTTCTATCTTGCAACCCTCGCAACTTCAATGGCACCGAGGGTGCAGTAGGCCTGATGAGGTGGATTGAGAAGATGGAATCTGTGATTGACATTAGTGAATGCACAGCCGACTGTATGGTGAAATATGCCACTTGCACACTTGCTGACAAGGCACTAACCTGGTGGAATTCTCAGATGAAAACATTGGGAAGACAGACTGCCTACCAGCTATCTTGGGATGATCTAAAGGCCATGATGATCGAGGAGTACTGTCCTCGAAATGAATTGCAAAAAATCGAAACTGAAATGTGGAACCTTCAAATGATAGGAGATGATGTGGCTGGTTACACTGACAGGTTCAATGAGCTGGCAATCTTGGTGCCACACATGGTCACGCCCGAGTACAAAAAGGTTGAAAGGTACTTGTGGGGTCTTGCACCCCAAATTCGTAGTATGGTGACTTCGTCGAACCCTATAGATGCTAAGAGCGCTATAATTCTGGCTTTCAAGCTAAGAGATAATGCTGTACGTGATGGTTTGTTTGAGAAGAAGGAGACTGAGGAAAGAAAGTTAGGAGAAAAGAGAAAATGGGTGGGAAAACCAAATAACCAATTTAGGAATCAAGCCTATAAGAGACAAGAGACTGTGAAAGCTTTTGCTGCTAACGCTGTGGAGAAAAGGGGTTATGCTGGCCCCCAACCGAGGTGTGATAAGTGCGGGTATCACCATGTGGGGAAATGCACTCAATGTGAAAGGTGTAGAAAGTTTGGGCGTCGAGCGCAGACATGTCGACTCAATGCCAACCCCACCGATAAGATTAAGCAAGGATGCTACGAATGTGGAGATCTGAAGCACTACAGGAAAGATTACCCCAAGTTGAATAATCAGAATAACAATCAGGCCCGAGGAAGAGCGTTCGTGATGAGAGCTGGGGACGCACGCCAGGATCCTGACATTGTCACTGGTACGTTCCTGATAAACAATCATTATGCTTCTATACTTTTCGATACGGGTGCAGATATGAGTTTTGTGTCAAATGACTTTAAGACCCTACTTGGTATTAAGCCCAGCAAACTAGACCAAAATTATACAATTGAATTAGCAAACGGGAAATTAATTAATACCGGAGAAGTCATTCAAGGTTGTGCCTTATGTCTTAAAAACCACACATTTAGTATAGACCTACTACCCGTTGATTTGGGAAGTTTTGATGTTGTTATTGGTATGGATTGGTTGTCGAAGAATCACGCCGAGATTGTTTGTTTTGAGAAGATTGTTCATATTCCTCTCCCAAACGGAGAAGTCCTTTCGGTACAAGGTGAGAAAAGTGGAGTGACACTGAAGATGATAAACTGCATGAAAGCTCGTAAGTATCTACGTAAAGGCTATTGCGTATTCCTGGCTCACGTCGTCGAAAAGAAACCCGAGAAACGTCGACTTGAAGACATACCAATCGTTAAGGATTACCCCGAAGTTTTTCCTGAAGACTTACCTGGATTACCACCACCGAGGCAAGTCGAATTCTGAATCGACTTAGTACCAGGAGCCGCCCCGGTTGCGCGATCACCGTATCGACTATCACCCTCCGAGATGCAGGAATTATCTAATCAACTGCAAGAATTGCTTGATAAAGGTTTCATAAGACCGAGTTTCTCACCCTGGGGAGCTCCAGTCCTATTCGTAAAGAAAAAGGATGGAACCTTTAGGATGTGTATTGATTACCGAGAATTAAACAAGGTGACAATCAAAAACCGGTATCCTCTTCCTCGAATAGATGATTTGTTTGATCAACTTCAAGGTTCCAGTTTCTATTCTAAAATTGATCTACGATCGGGGTATCATCAACTAAGAATCCAAGAAGAAGATATACCAAAAACGGCTTTTAGGACTCGTTACGGTCACTACGAATTCCTAGTTATGCCGTTTGGTTTGACGAACGCACCAGCTGTTTTTATGGATCTCATGAACCGAGTGTGCAAGCCATACTTGGATAAATTCGTGATAGTATTTATTGATGATATATTAATATATTCACGAACCAAGGAGGATCATGAACATCATCTGAAATTAATTTTGGAACTACTCAGAAACGAGAAACTTTACGCTAAATTCTCTAAGTGTGAGTTTTGGATCCGAGAGGTTCACTTTCTCGGACACGTCATCAATAAGAACGGTATTCACGTAGACCCATCCAAGATTGAAGCTATCAAAATATGGGAAGCACCAAGAACCCCGACTGAAGTGCGTCAATTTCTGGGTTTGGCAGGCTATTACAGGCGATTCATCGAGAATTTTTCAAGGATAGCCTTACCTTTGACCACGTTAACTCAGAAGGACAAAAAGTTTGATTGGATGAATAAACAAGAATCAGCTTTTCAATTACTGAAGCAGAAGCTGTGTAGTGCACGATCTTATCCCTTCCTGAGGGAATCGACAACTTTATCGTATACTGCGATGCATCACACCAAGGACTTGGTTGTGTGTTAATGCAAAGAGACAAGGTCATCGCTTATGCCTCACGACAACTAAAAGTGCACGAAAAGAATTATACGACCCATGACTTGGAGTTGGGCGCAGTTGTGTTTGCACTCAAGATTTGGAGACATTATCTTTACGGTACAAGATGCACTATCTTTACTGATCACAAGAGTCTTCAACATATCTTCGATCAAAAGGAACTCAACATGAGACAAAGTCGTTGGGTAGAGCTACTGAATGATTACGACTGTGATATCAAGTATCACCCTGGTAAAGCCAATGTCGTAGCAGACGCCTTAAGTCGCAAGGATTGAGTTAAAACTCTTCGTGTTCGTGCTCTAGGATTAACAATTCATACGAGTCTTACTACTCAAATCCGAATGGCACAACAAGAAGCAATTAAGGAAAAGAACATCCAAAATGAAGCACTACGTGGAATGATCAAATAATTGGAGACGAAATCAGATGACACTCTATACTTCATGAATAGGACTTGGGTGCCATGTTTTGGTAACTTACGGAAGTTGGTTATGGACGAAGCCCACAAGTCCAGGTACTCCATTCACCCAGGTTCAGATAAGATGTATAAGGATCTAAAAGAATTATATTGGTGGCCCAATATGAAAGGAGATATTGCCACATATGTCAGTAAATGCTTAACGTGTTCAAAAGTAAAAGCCGAACATCAGAAACCGTCTGGCTTGTTACAACAGCCTGAAATTCCCCAATGGAAATGGGAACAGATTTCTATGGATTTCATCACGAAATTACCCAAGACGTCCAGTGGTTATGATACCATATGGGTAATTGTCGACCGTTTAACGAAATCTGCTCACTTTCTGCCAATTAAAGAAACCGACAAAACAGAGAAACTTACAAGACTCTACATTAAAGAAATTGTGGCAAGACACGGAGTGCCAGTTTCTATTATCTCTGATAGGGATAGTCGTTTTGTGTCAAGGATTTGGAGGTCGTTACAAGAAGCCCTAGGCACGCGCCTAGACATGAGCACAACCTACCATCCACAAACGGACGGTCAAAGTGAAAGGACTATCCAAACATTAGAAGATATGCTCCGTGCATGTATAATTGATTTCGGAGGTAATTGGGATACTCATTTATCGTTGGCGGAATTTTCCTATAATAACAGCTACCACCCAAGCATCAAGGCAGCTCCGTTTGAAGCTTTATATGGTCGTAAATGTCGTTCGCCGCTATGTTGGGCGGAGGTCGGTGAAAAACATCTGACCCAGGAAACCACTGATAAGATCTTCAAAATTAAGGACCGCCTGAAAGCGGCCCGAGACAGACAAAAGAGTTATGCTGATAACAGACGGAAACCATTAGAATTTCAAATTGGTGACCGAGTAATGTTAAAAGTCACACCATGGAAACGTGTTGCAAGGTTTGGTAACCGTGGTAAGCTCAACCCTAGATACGTTGGACCGTTTGAAATACTGGCTAGGGTTGGTCCGGTAGCTTACAAGCTCAAACTACCGCAAGAACTAAACAATGTACATGATACGTTTCATGTATCAAATCTCAAGAAGTGTTTATCAGACGAGACACTAATTATACCGCCTGACGAGATTCACATTGACGATAAACTTCATTTCATCGAGGAACCGATTGAGATTTCAGATTGGAAAGTTCAAAGACTGAGACGCAGTCGAATCAAACTGGTTAAAGTACGTTGGAACTCAAAACGTGGTCCTGAGTATACATGGGATCGAGAGGATCAAATGAAAACAAAATACCCCTCCTTGTTTAAGGATGCACCAGTTCAAGATGGCACGAATTGAATTTCGGGACGAAATTCTTTTAACATGGGGAGAATGTGACACCCGACATTTCAGGTTAATATCCGTACACGATATAAACGAGTTTATATTATATTTGTTTTCGTGATTTACCTAATTGCATAAATTATGACATTAAAGTCTAAGAAAAGCCGTACATTGTTTCATTTCATATTTTGGTAATTCTAGGAATTACCGGTTCACATACCCGTATAACCCGACTAAATACGAACGTTAATGATTAAATTAAATAACCAAGAAAAATATTTAGACATATATATTACACGAACTTTACGTTGGACGATAATTCATTTTTAGACTAAAATATATATAAAAATACGTAAAAGTAAACTAACGAACTCTTTCGAAGATATTACCTAGTAGCGTCCACTTTATATATCTATACCTACAAATAATCACCTCAACGAATTATACAATCCAAGATTTCAATATCTTTCGTTAACGAGCCATAAACTTAATAAATTTATAATACCGTGGGGAAACCTAAACCAAATTAAATTACCATTTGAAACTCTAATTAATATTAATACCCTTAATGAATTAATTAATTAACACTTAAATCTAAATATTAAATATTAGATAAATTAACCCAAACCACTCCCTTGACTTCTCAGCCGAAAATCAGAGAAGCCCATTCCCCCCCCCCCATCTATTCCTAAGATTTCCATATACATACCATCTCTTGTCATTCACCACTCACTCAAGCACACTCTCTCTTTCTCATTTCCTTACGGCAATTTCCCCATTTTCTTTCAATTTGAATCCAAGTTTTAGGGCAAAATCCACCATATTTCGTGTTATAAGAAGAGTTCCAAGTGTTTTTCTCAAGAATCACGCGAAGGAGTTCAAGACCATTCTCTGTTTTCTCTCATCATCTTCATATCTGTTTTAAGGTAAAAACTCAATACTATCTATATTATTTTCTTTAGAAACCGTAGCTAAAACTTACAAAATATTCAAACGCAAGTAAGATAACAAGAAAAGTGTGTCGAATTCAAGTTTAAAACATAAAAATATGCAGGACTGATTCTGTCATTCAGAATTGCAGTAATCGAAACTATAGTTTCGATACCTGTTTCCCAATCGAAACTAGGAGTTTCGATACTAGTTTGATCGAAACTACGAGTTTCGATACCTATTTGATCGAAACTAGGAGTTTCGATACCTGTTTACTCAATCGAAACTAGGTATTTTCGATAGCTATTATTCAATCGAAACTAGGAGTTTCGATACCTAGTACTCAATCGAAACTAGGAGTTTCGATACCCATTTTACTTAATTGAAACTAGGTAGTTTCGACCTCTGTTCTGTTCTGTTCAATCGAAACTAGGTAGTTTCGATACCTGGTCATCAGTCCCATTTAGCAGTAACTTAGAACTGTTTTTACTACAAATCAAGTGTTGAACAACTAAGAAGATTTTAAACAAACACATCCAGATTTACAAAGTCGGTGAACAATTTGCATTATGAGACGTTCGGTCTTAACACAATTTACCCTTTGGTATCTAGGGTACAAATAGTCAAATTGACTAGAACAAATATCGTTACAAGCATACACAAACTCAAGGTGAGTTTCACGGCCCCTTTTTACTGTTTTGTACTATTTGGGGGAAGAACATACTTATAACTATTTTTATATGATAACAAGAAAACAAGACCCGACCTTTATGTATGCATGAGTGAACACATTTGGAGCTCATAAAGTCCCCTAATCATCATATTTATAACCATTAGCTATAGGTTAGCCTGAGATTCTATGGATAGTACTATTGGGTCTGACACCCCCGGTCATGGTTAGTCGCGCTAACCATGGGTCCCTCTGGCCAAATGACTGCATAGTGTTCTAATATTGCTCGTGAGGTACGAGTGAGGGGCAAAACACCTGGTCTTGGTTTGGTTATGCCTCATGTATGTACATATTATTTGTATTCCTAGCTAGTTTACAAATGGGTCAAACATTACTTGTTTTGCTTATCATATACGTAAAAATCATTTTCATGCACTTGGTTTGCTCATTGTATTCATATTTAAACCTGTGAACTCACCAACCTAGTGTTGACATTTTCAAGTATGTTTTTCAGGAAACTGAACGTGATAGCAAGGGTAATACTACGTAGGGTTCATGCATACACGGTGGATACAACTTTTGAAGATTTTTCTTGTATAACCCATAATGTTCGGGTCATATTTGCAAAATCTTAATATTTTTGTAACTTCAATTTCTATTTTGGGCTGTAAAACCTTAAAATTAATTTATGTATCCAGTTGTATGTATGCGTTTGCAATAATTATATGCTTTGAAAAACCATGAACGTCGCGCATTGCGTTTCCGCCTTGGCGGGGTGTGACAATATGCATGCAAGAATTCATTCCAACACACACCTATCCTCTCTTTCGGAAATACCTGAACCCTCCCCACTGCCTCCCTCCCTTCGTCACTTCGACGAATAGCAGTACCACCACACTCCACCGTCCACCACCGCTCACCATCCCCTTCCCCTCCACTCATTCACGGAATCCCTCAACCCCCACCAACCTCACCCTCCTCCCTATCGGCAATACCCGATAACCACCTCTACCACTGATGTCGCCTAGACGGTCTATAAAACTATTGAACGAAAACCTAACTAGACTCCTAAGTAATAAAAGGAGTACATTCAACTAAACTGCACTGACAGGCAAGTGTACATATCGAGTGTAGCACAACTTAACGGTAAACTGAGTTATCGAACCCTAGAGACATTGTTATAACTATACTAGACTCTGACTCTGACTCGGACTAAATATTTATTTGGTTTTGGGGGGGTGACTACACTAAAGAATAACTAAGAATGCAGTAAACTAGTCGACTCAACTATCAAGAACAAAGTAATAAGGTGAAATCAGAAGATGGGAAGAATACTACCTAGGTCGGAATCCTACTAGCAAAGTACAACTTCTACCGGTTATGGAAACTAAGATGGATCTGGGTTTCTAAGGATAACAACTAAAGACTACCTAATGGATCCCTAATCACTCTCAGTGTGTCACTAACTAAGCTACCTAAAGTTACTAAACTCACCAGATGGTTAGATCACCTTTCAGGGATTTCCAACAAATGATAATGTACCCTAAAGACATATCACCTTTCAGGGTCACTATCCACGATACATTCAAAGAATGCACGGGGTAATCTTAGTATAAGAACTATGACATGAACTAGCAACAATCACTAGACTCCTAATACCAACGTCCTCTCAGACTGTTAACACTCGGATTCCTAATGACAAAGACTAGGCAACTAATTCTCACCTCTCGGGTAATGAACTAGGACACACACACAATCTAATCAGCAATCAAACATAACTACTATGGTCACTATCTCTAGCAAACCATACACAATCATAAACCCTAAGATCTATTACTAAAATACGCTAATCAAACCGCCAGACAACCACATTTAATGCACGAAACCACAATCAATCACACAATCAGAATTAAACATGCTATATCATCACAATTAATATCCAAAGATCGTTTACAAAATCATAAATCCATTATTAGAATCCAAAACCGATAAAAATCATAACTTTAACACAGTATTCATCAATTGACCAAGGCAATATCAGATATTTAGCCAAGCATCATGTTCAAAACATTCAAGAAAAAAAGAATTAAACAAAAACATGGTTCAATCACAGAATTCAAATACAAAGATGAAATCTTGAAACCGAAAATGTTAAACAAACGAACCCGATGATCAAAGTCTTCGACTTTATGCTTGATTCCACTTCTTTGGCTCCCAAAATCGCCTCTACCCTTTTTCTAGATGGCTGGAATACGAACTCCTTAACTTATGGCAATCAAAATCTATTCAAATCAAAATTAGGGTTTTTTAGCGATTTAGGGTCCTCTCGCGTACCGCGAGAAATTCTGGCAAGCCCCATGCGTATCGCGAGGGCCAAATTAGTCGGGGTGCGTTTCTGGAATCCTCGCGTACCGCGAGATTCTCTAACTCTTCTCTCGCGTACCGCGAGGCATCAAAAATCAACATTTTTCTCTTTTAATTCCCGGCTTCTCTTTCTTGCTCGATTTCTTCACGTAGTGACTTGTAATCTTCACGAGCACCTGTAAATATACAATAGACTCAAATACAGGCTTAAACGACTCAGAACGAACACAAAACCAAGTAAAAAAACGCACAAAACACTAGGAATAAAGATGTGTGCTTCGCACTACATCAAACATCCCCACACTTAACATTTTTCGTCCTCGAAAAAGCTGCAAATGGAATCATAACTGAGATCAAACTTAACAAACATCAATTACCAATTAACAAAACATACTCACGCGTTAAAAAACAACAATTAGTATTTCTGTCCGATTAAACCCAACCACCAACTTTCAAGCCCACATTACGTGTTCTAACATTTCTTTACCAAGCATATCAATCAATTTATGTGACTTACACTCAAAGTTACAGCTCTACCTAATCTCGTCTCACGGTCATGTTCAGGCACGGATCAAACCATATAGATTTACCCTACCATGTTAAACTAAAATTTACAGGTTTCAGAAATCAAATGAAATATGATTGAATGGATGATGATAATATGAGCCTTAATAAGCAAATTAAACTTCATCTAAAGGCATTTCAACCAAGTCACTATCCTGGAAGGTAACACATAGACTAAGTCATAACCATGAAGCACATAAGAATCAACCCAGTGGTGTTTCAATCAGGCTCGAACCCGACATGTGACACATAGGCGAAACATAGATTTCAATCAAATAAGCTCCAGAATTATGGAATATGGATGCGGGCGCCACCGATACTCTAAGATGAATACCCAGAAGATATCATGATTTTAAATCAATTAATTCCTAAACAACACAAACACGGTATTTCAGCTTTACTAGCTGGCTGGCTCTACCAAAACATCACTAATTAAACACGTTTTCTATTATTTAATCATTTAAACTCAATAAGCAGATCCAGTTGTATTATCATTTTCCATTTATTATGTAAAACTTTTGATTTCAAATGACATTTTTTCAAAATTTTCAATTTTTTTTTATTTTGAATTTTTATAAAGACACAAGCTACAACTAAACAAACTAAACACTCACATCCCCACACTTGAACGACACATTGTCCTCAATGTGAAACAAGACACAACTAAAAATAAAAATGCAAAAATAAAAACAGGAAGCGACTTAGCTGGTAATGATATGCTCTCGAATGTGCAGCTTTGTTCTTCCTTGTGTGCACCGTATTGCATTTCGGTCGCGGTTGCATAAACTGCCGGGTTGCTTCATAAGATATCAGGATCAATTTCGTTCGAATGGAGATTGAGTATGGACGGAATGATGTACACCTGCAAAATAAACCTTAAACATACTCGCAACATCAAACTGACTCAAACAAGGACTCTAGATAAAGTGCAAAGAAACATACCCGATGTGTGGCAAACACATAGACATGAAAGCCACGGCAAGGTGAATCATCGGTCACGAAACGGTTTCTAAATCTCCCATGGTCGGTGGTCGATGTGGATGATATGAATGTGAATAGTGATAATGATGAGGGTGATAGTGAATGATAGAGGTGGTATGATGATGGATGTGGTGAACCATGGAAAACAAGGGAAGAAGGCAAAACCAGAGAGATCCCGCGTACCGCGATAGTTCAGGCGGCCACTCCTCGCGTACAGCGAGGGAGTGGTCTTTAAGCCGACCCCTATTTCTATCCGTCACGTACCGCGAGGAACTTGGGGAATACCTCTCGCGTACCGCAAGGACTATCTAGTGACAAAAAGTTTTGAGGGTTTTTATACTTAGCCAAATTATCATACCTCAAAATTTTCTTTACCCAAATTCCTTAAAAACTCATTCCAATGATAAAAACCAATGTAAAACAAACATTGAACTTCATTCCCGACGATTTTCCTCACCGAATCAAGCGCGAATTCCTGCAAAACATGACACAAACAAAACACGCATACCGAAAAACACAAAAATAGATACGGACTTAAACCAAGTAATGCACACAAACTCTACACTCCGGGCACTGGCCCGAGACTCAAATAAACCTATCAAGAGGCTTCTCCTTTATCCTAACCGGTACGGCCTTCATCCTATGCGGTCTACCGATCCTCCAATTCCTCAGCACATTCCTACATCTATCAAACTCTAAATCTCTCTTATATTTAGCAATCAAGTCCTTCCACCACTGCTTAAACCTACCAGGTCCAAAGATAACCTGGTTCAAATACTTCAACAGGCTGTCACACCTAAACATCCCCACACTTGGAGTTTTCACTCTCTCTAGATCAACAGACTCACTCAACTCACGAAGCTTCTTACGGGGTGACCTAGATTTAGGTGATGACTCGGCTTCTTTCCCCTCAGTATGGACACTAGTAAAGGTCAAAGGCTCAATGTGTAATATCTTCAAAGGTGTGGCCTCTAACCTCTCGCCCGGATCTTCATAATCCTCTAAGCTCTCCATTGTGGGTGTGTCACAGATTATCAAACCCACTTGCTCTAATATCTCACTTAAGTCGCAATCATCACCGTCCGAACCTAAAACGAGGATCCTATCAATTTCATTTCAAATTCCTCAAGCCAATCAGGCGGGTCCTCTATCTTCTCTCCTTCTTCCCTATCAACAACATCCCCTCCTGGATTAGAGTCCCGATGGTAGTCCATGAAGGCATCGATCATGCACACAAAATGGCTATGCTCACCAACATCCTTCACAGACTTCGTAGCATCGAATGTGATTGACTCATCCCCCACACGAAGTGTGTGTTTCCCTTCATAGACATTGATCATTACCTTGGCGGTACGTAGGAACGGGCGTCCTAGGATGAGTGGGACTCTATCATCCACTTCCATATCCAGAATAACAAAATCCATGGGGAATATAAAATTACCTACCTTCACTAATAGATTCTCCACAATTCCTCATGAAAACTTGACTGAGCGGTTAGCCAAGGAAATGCTCATGCGCGTCGGCTGCAGTTCACCTAGATCTAGCTGTTTATAGATAGAATACGGCATCAGATTGATGCTAGCACCCAGATCAGCCAACGCGTGGTTTAGAGGCAAACCGCCAAACAGACACGGGATCATGAAACGACCCGAATCCTCCATTTTCTCTGGTAGTTTGTTCTGCACCACAGCAAAACGTTGCTCACTAAGTGAGACTTCAGAGATACCCCCTTGCTTCTTCTTGCTGGAAACAAGATCTTTGAGGAGTTTGCCATACTTAGGCATGAGCTGGAGGACCTCTACAAATGGCAGATTGACCTTGAGTTGTTTAAACATATCAAGGAAGGTACCGTATTCCCTAGCATTCTTATATGGCAGCAAGCGAGCTGGATAGGGAACACGACTCAAGTCAACCTCGATCTTCTTCTCCTCCGCCTTCTAGGCGGGCTTCTCCATAACTATCTCCTCATCCACCGGCTCTTCTTCTACTACCAGTGGGCTCTCATTCTCTTCTGCCCCTCTACTTCTCGTCGAAACAGCATTCAACTCGGGCTCCTCTATCAACCTAGCATTAATTTCAGCAAATCGAGCTCTCCAATCAATCTTCTTCACTTCCTCTACTGAAGGAATGCCATAATCCTGGAATGCTGACTGTTGAGTCTTTATTAGAGTGTCGTGCCTATCCGGTCTTTGCCTAGTGTCTTTATCCTGTTGTACTAAATAGGCAAGCATTTGTGACTCATTCTCTATCAACTCCTCAATCTTCTTAGTGTTTACACTGCTTCCCGAACTTGCTCCTCCTTCGTCTCCTCCATACCGATACTGGCGACCATTAAACCCAGTCGGGTTGTTTCCAGATCTCCATCCCGAGCCATAAGTATTGTTATAATTGTTGTACCCTCGGTTCTGGTCCTGGTTGCCAGCAAAGGTCACCTGCTCCTGATGATTAACCGGGCAATCCATGGTGTCGTGTCCTCCCCTGCACACTTGACACCGCTGAGCACTGAGCTTCAGCTCCTTGATCTCGTTAGCCATTGAGGAAAGCGCAGCAGTCACGCTAGAATCAGGAGTGACCTTATGCACACCTTTAGGAGAAGAGGCGGGTGATCTAACACTAGGAATGGAAGTCCTAGCAAATGGATGCTGTTGTTCGGCTTGAGCAAAGCTCTCAAACATCTCCTCACACTCATCAGGCTCTAGTCTATCCATGATATGGCCTCCCGCAGCTGTGTTGAACATTTGCTGCTTCTCGAAGGTGAGGCCATTATAGAACTTCTCCACTAGCGACCAGTCAAAAAGACCGTGCTGAGGAAATCAGCTCAACAACATGTTGAACCGCTCCCAGGCCATATGATAGGGCTCGTCAGGATCCATTCAGAACGAGTGGATTTGATCTCGAAGGCGAGCGGCCCTGGAAGGTGGATAGTACTTCTTCTAGAAGTTGGCTTGCAGATCCTCCCATGTGGTGATAGAGTTTTCTGGGAGGGTGTCAATCTAAGTAGATGCGCGCCCAGAGAGCCAGAATGGGAAAAGACGCAAGTAGATAGCATACTTAGACACACCCGTGATATTGAATGGTTCATTCCATTCATATGTGACTACCAACATGTTTTTTTTCATTCCATCACAATGACCCATTTCATTCCACCAGCCATTTATACATACTAAACACTACCTTGGTCTTGGAATTGGTAATGTTGGATCTATTGTTGATCAAATATCTAAACACACCTGTAAAATATATATATAAAGATTTAAGAATTTTATATACTGATATTTTTTACCACGTGTGTAAACAAGGGTTTTAAGTAGTAAATAAAAGTTTTTAATGTTTGGATGATGTAGGTCCCTCGGGTGTGGCGGATCGTCACATGCAAGTGGGTCTACTAGTTGGACAGGGTGCGGAATGCCGTGACTAGGTGGAGAGTCTAGCTAAACAAAGTAAACCGACAAGAGAAAACACTTTAAACGTTCTTTGTATTATAAACACTTGAATGTTACAGAGAAAAGCACTGAGGTTACAATCTGCGTATTTGCACTAAAGCCTGCGTACTTGACTACTATCAACCTATCCTATTTATACAGGACCTGATGCCTGCGCACTTAGCAAGTACGCAAAGTTACTCTTGCGTACTTTCCAAGTATGCAAGAGATTTCTCCTGCGCACTTACAAGTGCGCAAAACACTTGGAGAAATCTGCAACATTCAATATGTAAAAGTAAATACAACTCGATAAACTAATACATAAAGACTCTTACATACAAAGACAATTACAAACAAGACAAAACAACCTAAGACTAAGACTCTATCTATCCAGAGTGTTTGTCACAGGAAAGTGCTTCAACAAACTCCTCCTTGACAACAGCTCTGGATAATCTTCAGTCTTCGGGCTTCACATCTTCAGTCTTCACAGCGCTTGATCTTTAGCTTCCATCTTCTTCTTGTAATCAAGGCAGAACTTGATCACCTTGTCGTATTTAAAAGCAAGGAGCTTTGTCCACTCATCCGTGTAGACGCAATAGTGTTCTGCTAGTACCTCCAGATCTTTCACAGAAAAGTTGATGAAGCAGACTTCATCAAATATTATGATCAGCTCCTTTGGCACTAGGTTCCCACTCTCTGAACGTCCTTTACCCATGATCATAGCCTCGCCCGTCTTTGGATCTACGTACTAGTACCACATGTCACCAAGAATATCCTGAGATAACTTGCTCAGGGGAATCTTAGTTTCACATCGCACTGGCTTGTATACCAATTTCTTTAAGTGCTTCTTAGTCACAGGATGTACAGCGTGCTTATCCTTGACTCTCTTGGGCACTTGAGGCTTGAACATCTCAAACTTCGCTGATCTTGCTTCTCGCTGTAGAACCACCCACAAACCCATCGGCACTGCGTGATTGGAATAACCCAGCAGCTCTTGGTTTGCTAGGTTCACAATGTCGTATTTGGGCAAGGAGCTGAACGCTTCACTGGTGGGTTTCAAGTATTGAACCCCGCCAGATCTTTTGATAGCGAACAGCTGCTTGTCCTCCTCGAACCTTACAGCCAAGATCATCCCTGTTGCTCCGTGTTTGTCTATTATAGATGTTTTTTGCCACACAGGAGCTGGACGCTTTGATGAAGTAGAAGGCATGTCTGTTTCTGTCGGTGCCTCTGGTTCCACAGGTTCAGGGTCAACTGGGGAGGCTTCAGTCGAGGCTTCTACATTACTGGCCTGCTCGACTGAACCTGTGTCGAGTGGAGCGTCGAAGGATGGAAATTCAAAGATCTCTCCATATTCTAGCTCGTACTCTCCTTCCCCGTCACCCTTAGGAATTTCGATCACAACATCTTTGTCATCATCATCGCAGTCGTCACCAAAGTCGATCTCTCCTTCTTCTAGATTGAAGAGAGCATCGATCTGTGCTTCATTGGAATAGTCAGGCTCTAGATATAGGATCTCATCATCAGATAAGTCCTTAAGTACTTCAGCCACTGACTTTCCTTTCTCACCACCACCACCAGAGGTATCACCACCCTCTTGATGAGTCGACTCCCCCTGAGCCATTGGAACAGCATAGATGGGCACGATTGCTAAAGCTTGGTGCTCACCTCCACTAGGACCGGCTTCGGGATCCTTGTCCTTGTCATCATCCTTAGTCAAATCGACCGGATGACATGCCTCATCACGAGTAGACCTCTTCTCCTTCTCTTTCTCTTTCTCTTTGTCCTTCTCCCCCTGAGCATCAAGCTTCTTGGTCAGATCAGCAATCAGCTTGACCATCAGCTCATGCTCCTTCCTTTGAGCGTCAAACCTGAGCTCCATGGATGACCCATGACCCAGAAGCATTTCATTTGTATTGATTAGGGGTTCATTCTGGGCCAGGACGTTTTTCAGTCGTTCCTCAGTCGCTGTTCTCTGGCTAAGAAGGATTGTAACTTCATCTATCAAAGAATTGATCTGTGCTTGTTGAGCGTCAGACTCCTCCTTCGATTTCCTAATGGTCTTCAGTAATCGAGCAACTTGGGTTTCCAGAACATCTATCCTAGCATCATTCGGATCAGGATGTCTGGATGAGGACGCCTCGGCAGTGTGAATAGGGGAGGAGAATATGGTATCAAAGTCAAACCCTTGCGTGAAATCTTGATAATTGAAGGGTTGACTGAGAGGCTCAATGGTGGTAGTTGGGATGGAATATGTGACAAGAGTTGTTGGGGTAATGGTAGGGGTGATGGTGACGGACTCCGTGAGAATTGGAGTAGTCACCGCCACCTGAGTAGTTGTAGTAGGGAGGGTCACTATCACAGGAATCACTTCTGTGATTGTAGTGACGGCCACTTCACTTTGTACCTGCAACCTCCTCCTCCTACGGTAAAGCTGCTGTGAAGGTGGGGTGGAGGCTTAATCCGGACTGGCAGCTGCTACTTGTACTTGCTGCTGAGCCTCCACCACACTGGGGATAGAAGGCTGTTGCCTATCGCCCCTGTTTTTGTGAATGCTCTCCCTTCTTTGTCTTTGTATAGCAGCGTCAGAGTCAGAGTTTGGCTCGTATTCGCTGCTAGAGGACTGTCGCTTTCTCTTGGAGGACGACTCAGGTAGGGTTACCTTAGCCGTTCTCCGTGGGTGTACCTGCGACGGTGCATCATCGGAATCGAAAGAATCTGACTCAGTCGCTTCCCAGTCGGATCCCTCAGTACCACCATTTCCTCCTTCGTCGTCTCCATCATCAGACGATCCATCATCACTCTCCATTTCCTCCTGTTGTTGTTCCTGTTGTTCGTCGGAGTGTTCACTCAATTCAGGCTCCGAGTCGGGACTGTACCATCTCCAGTCACCTGGGGCCACATACGCTTCATTGATGAGGTGGCCAAAGAGTTCTGTATGCACAGGGGTAGGATCTACACTGCCTGGCTTTAGGAATTGGGCGAATACTCTTTTGTCCTCGCGCTTTACTTGCAGTCTCTCCCCTATGGCAGGAAGGTTTGGCAACGCGTCAATAATCAAAAGTTGCACAAACCGTGGGTATAACAAGAACCAAAACCTCTTCGATGTGTTGATCTGGTCATTGACGGCCTTAAAGATGTAGCGGGAGAAGTTGTAGCCCTTGTTGAGAGAAAGGCCGACCATGGCTGCTGCAAGGTCATGACCCATAGCATCTTTCCTAGCTTTCCTTGATGAGATGCACATGATCATGATGTGGGAGAAATATCTCCATTGGTCTAATACCCACATCTTTTTGTATGAAGCATAGTCCCTCGCACCGACATATCCCATTCTTTGTCTCCAACACCCGTCCACAAAGTAGTCTGGATAGGCTGTCGGGTCGGTCGCGAGATCTCTGAATTGAAGGACCCTTCTTATAGTATCTTCAGAGAAAGCAATAGCATGACCAGCAACGGTAGCCCTTATAACGTTAGGGGTTACCGTGCAGTCGTTCTCTGCAGTCTCCCAAAACTGCTCAAGGTAGGGTCTGGACACTATCGGGTCAGCAGAAATGGCGTAGCTGATTTTTGAACGGTTCAAGAAATCAACTATGTCTCTGTACTGCAATGTTGCACCCTTCCATTATGGTTTCGTGTTGGCTAACAGGTTGAATTCGTTAGTAAACGCCCGAGCCATGATCTGCAAAATCACACAGAAAACATAATCAGAACAATACGTATCATTGGAAATGGATAAACACGACACAGTATAGCACTTACTCTTTGAACTGAATTTCAGACTTAGAAATTTTTGCCAAGTGTTGGTCCTGCGTACTTAGCAAGTACGCAGGAGTTTCCTCTTGCGTACTTGTTAAGTGCGCAAGGCTTACCTCATGCGCACTTACAAGTACGCACAAACCCTTAAGTGCGCAAACTTTCAACTCAAATTTATGAAGTTTTTCAAGTCAAATAACGAACAAGTTAAAAATATTCAATCAAGAGGATTCAAATACAATTCAGGAAGGTTAAACACAAATATTTTTGGCTTTTCTGAATAAAATTGAACTATGCATAAACTTAAAATCTTTTTGATCTTTTCTAATAAAAATATACAAGTATTCACAAAAACTATTTTTGATCAAAGACACGAGCAGAGGATCATATCAGACTATCTTTTAGCAAAAACGATACAATATAAACATCAAAGAATATGGGATCATGTCATGGATTACTATTTATTCATACGTAATAAGCACATAAACAAATAATTCAAGTTGACAATATTATAAGATTTGAAACTATAAGCATCTTTGTATCACATTATTGTGTATTAAGGTATTATTTATAAGATATACAACGTGTACCCCACTGATATGCTATACTAATGTAAATTGCATTATCTCAAGGCATCTAAGATTTTCCCAATGATTTTCTAAATTTTCAGAACGAAGTTACATCTATTAGCACAGGAAAAATCAAGCAGAATCCATAAGGATTATCAGGAATCATAAGATTCAGAATCGAGTGATTCATTTGTCTTGGTTTCATTTGATTTTCTTCATTGAATATCGGTATGATGATTCAGGATAATATATATGGTGTTTGAGTTTTAAAGGTAAGGGGATCCAACTTTTATCTGGATTTGATTTCAATGAATCAGGAGTGATTCAAGGGTGAATACATGCTCAATGGTTAATGTAGAGACATGTCTTGATTCAATCTCTCCTTGCATACTTGTGAGTATGGGCAGTGAGATGAACCGCATTAATTGTGCTAACGACATAACCCGAAACTGATCTCAAAGGAAAATTATTGCCAAAATCTAACATCCTATATCTGATAATGATTTTTTCTATTCTTTTACGCACACACACTTGCAAACATGGGTTCAAATCACAGTTGTAATTTAGATTTAGTTTCCACACTACTAGTGATTCAAATACGCATACAGCCTATTGACAATTTAAATTACTTATAAATAAGCAGATTAAAAACATAATAAGTTAAACAATTAAGTAAGCATGACGCAATCATTTCCCATATGAGCAGTCTTTGACGTTTAGATCATTTCTGATGTATTATCATTTCCTCTTTTCTCAAGTTAACTTTGAAATTTTCTCCATTTTCTAGTTTTTGTTTTTGTAAAATATGTTGAAACTTAAAAGAACTATACAGAGAATTTAAAAGAAATAAAATTTAACTTCCATGAATTGAATTGATTTAAGAAAAATTAATTTTTCACTCAGGATTGAACATTCCTATCAAGTTGACAAGATACTCAAAACGGGATCGATCAAATGCCTTTGTGAAAATGTCAGCAAGATTGTCATCCGTGTGAACTTTTACAAGTTCAATTAAATGCTTTTCAGCACAATCACGGATGAAATGATGGCGAATCTCTATATGTTTAGTTTTGGAATGTTTCACCGGGTTATTTGTGATGGACATGGTGGCATTGTTGTCAATGAATAGAGGAGTTCCAGTGAAGTTTAAGCCGTAGTCTCTCAACTGCTCCTGAATCCACAGTATCTGAGAACAACCGCTCGCTGCAGAAATGTATTCTGCTTCACAAGTTGATACAGAAACCGTTGACTGCTTCTTACACTGCCAGGAGACCAGTCTGTCTCCTAAGAATTGACATCCACCAGAAGTTGACTTTCTATCAAGGTTACAACCGCCATAATCTGAATCAGTGTAGGCTTTGAAGTCGAATGACTGCTGTTTAGAGTACCAAACCCCTTTCAGGTATCTGAAAATTCTCTTCACGGCTATAATATGTGACTCCTTCGGTTGAGACTGAAACCTTGAGCACAAGCACACAGCAAGCATTATATCGAGTCTTGAAGCTGTGAGATACATAAGTGATTCGATCATCCCACGGTACAATCTGCTATCTACATCCTTTCCATCTTTGTCAGGATGCAGACCATGACTGACTAGGATAGGTGTGCCATAAGTACTGCTATCATTCATCTTGTATTTTGACAAGATGTCCTGCATATACTTAGTTTGATGTAGATAAATGTCATCCTCTCTTTGACTGACTTGCAGACCCAGGAAGAACGACAATTCACCCATATTACTCATTTCAAACTTGGACTTCATAACCTGCTCGAATTCCCTACACATCCCTTCATTGGTAGATCCAAAGATAATGTCGTCGGCGTATACTTGTACAAGAAGAATGTCACCTCCTGCATTCCTAATGAAGAGAGTCGAGTCAATCTGTCCACGGTCGAAACCATTAGACAGTAAATGATTAGATAATGTCTCATACCATGCCCGCGGTGCTTGATGAAGACCATAAAGTGCTTTGTCGAGCTTATACACTTTATTGATATTATGCGGATCTTCAAAACCGGGAGGTTGAGTGACATAGACCTTTTCATGAACTTTACCATAAAGGAAAGCACTCTTCACATCAAGTTGATAGACCTTGAAGCCGACATATGTGGCATAAGCCAAGAACAGTCGAATGGCCTCAATTCTAGCAACTAGGGCATATACTTCCGTGTAATCCAAGCCCTCTTGCTGATAAAAACCCTGCACAACCAATCTTGCTTTGTTCTTCACAACCACATGACGATCATCCGTCTTGCATTTGAACACCCATCTGGTTCCAATTGGCTGAAAGCCCTTTGGCAAGTCATCCAAATCCCACACGTGAAACTTTTGGAATTGAGACAATTCATCTTGCATCGCCTCAATCCAGCAGTTGTCAGTGAGAGCCTCCTTCACATTCTTCGGCTTTAACTGGGACACGAATGCAGCATGCAGACATGTTTCCATGACACCAGTGTCAAGTATCTCTGTGTACAGACTGTTGTTCTCAGTGATGGTTCGATGACGAGTCTGAACACCGGCATAAGGATCACCAATAATGTTGTCGATTGGATGATTCCTATGCACTCTCGTCTCCGGTACAATCGGTTCCTGAATTTTTGGATCTAGATTCGTGCTTAACTCCCCCATTTCCTGTGTTCCAGAGGAAGAAGATTCAATGTTAATTGGATCAGCTATAGCTTCATTTCATACAGTTGTGTTAGGATTAGCTGGAGCGTCATCTCCAATGACAAGAACATCTTCACTGTTATCACTGTCATGAGTTCTAGATGCAGATGCAGCATTGGAATCAGGAGTTATAATTGGTACAATAGCACGAGTAGAGAAGCTGGAGTCATCACCGCCACCCAATAATTCATAAACATTTGCGGCGTCAACTGCAGATAGATCAGGAAGATTGAATGACTTGAATAGCGCATCATAATCAAAACCCCAAGCTGGACCTGTTGGTTCGGGTGGAATGCTGTGTTTACTATAATCCACTTCAAACCATTCCTCGACAGTACGAGTTCCTATGTTGTACACTCTCTTGCAAGGCGAGTTGGCAACGTATTCTAAGAAGATGCCTTCCACAGCTTTTGCATGAAACTTAGACTGGCGGTCTTTGTACTGTAGCAACAAGGAACAAGGACTACCAAAAGGAACTAGGTAATCAAGATTGGGAAGTCGATTGTTGATCAACTCGTAACAAGTCTTGTTGTGCCTTTTCACAACTAGAACTCTGTTTAAGACGTGACAAGCTGTATTAACGGCTTCTACCCAAAAACTGACAGGAAGCTTTGCATCCGACAGCATAGTTCTTGCAGTCTCAATCAGTGTTCTATTCTTCCGTTCAGCAACTCCATTCTGCTGAGGCGTGTACGGCGCTCTGAATTCGTGACGGATCCCTTACTTGAGACAGAAAAGCTCCATCAAATTATTCTTGAACTCAGTTCCGTTGTCACTCCTTATTCTTCTAACTTTCAGCTTGCAAAGAGATTCCAAGCTCAGGATCAAGTATTGAAGAATATCAGCAGTCTCGTCTTTAGTACCTAAAAAATGCACCTAAAAAAACGTGAGAAGTCATCAGTTACTACTAGACAGAACGACATACCTCCAATACTCCTGATACTTATGGGGCAAACCGATCCATGTGTAATAGCTCCAAAGGGGTATCAATAGAGTTTTGGAGCTTGGGCTTGTGAGACTCCCGTTGCTGTTTGCCCTTTTTACAAGGCATACAGTCATCTGTAACGGTAAACCTCAGCTTAGGAACCCCGGTTACCAAACCGTTTCGGACAAGATGATTCATTTTACGATACGAAATATGTCCGAGTTTCCTATGCCACAAGATGGAGTCGAGCTCTGTCGCTTTAGTAAGAAAACAGGTAGGAACTGATGAGGTGGTTATTGCCACGCTCATATCGATCTGATAGGTGTCGTTTGTTCTTGGAGCTCTCATCAGGATCCAATCTTCGGGAACTTCAAAACCAGATTTGAGAATCAGACATTCTGACTTGTCAAACATCACCGAGTACTCCTTATCACACATTTGGGAGACACTCAACAGGTTATGCTTCAGCTGCTCACAGAAGTTGACATTGTCAAAGCTGACACAACCGTTCGAAATCACGCCTTGACACGTGATGCTGCCGCCTTTTTCTCCAGAAAAGGCAACATAGCCGCCTCTGAATGGTTTAACATCTTGAAGCAGGGCCATGTTTTCTATCAGTGCCTGGAACATCCACTATCTACATACCAGCGGTTAGAGATAGTACCCTTCGGACGTCCCTGCACGAGTCACAAAAGAATTAGTTAGATTTAGAGAACCAAGCCATTGTGGTCTTGGGTCATCTATCCTTTTCAAAATAAACTACTTCCTTTAACTCACAGTCATGATGACTGTTCAAAATTGATGAATCTTTAGAAGAAATAGAACTAGGAGATTGAGAAGTTTTGGATTTTGCAGTCCAGGATCTCTTCTGTTTCTTAACCGAAACAGGAGACTTTGGTTCAACAACAGCAGGTGAACTTGTGGAAGCTTCACCTGATTGAACTGAATTCAGCTGTTCAAGCTTTCTCAACCTCTTGTTTCGTCTCCTCCTCTGTGGCTTAGAGAGTCTTGCCACGGGTTTCTCACCAGTACGTGTACTACCAGAGGTAGATACACGAGGTACAGCAGGTTTCATTACCTTTCTTGTAACAGATGTCTTAGGCTTTACCATCGGTTTGACTGGTGGTTTCACCACATTTTTCTTTGGATGTTTGGGAGATGGTATCACTGGTGGCGACCTGGGGATAACAGCTGGTTGTGGAACAACATGCCGTTTCCCTTGGTTCTTAGAAGGACAGTTCATAAAAATGTGACCAACCAAGACACAATGAAAACAATTCCTCTTGTCTACATAAGTTCTCTTGTAAGGCTCATTAGATCTGGCCTTAGATAACTCAGCATTATGAGAAGGAGAAGTTGGTTTATGAACATTAGTCTGAACCTTAACAGTTTGGTTTTTGGGAGTATAATATTTTTCCAAATTTTCTTTATACCCAAGCCCATAATGAGCTGAAAAAGCTTCTTTCTTTGCTTGGTTAAGACTTTTATACCCCCCATAAAGCATTACCTTTAGATTATCATTTGTTTTCAATGATATCGGGTTCAGATAAAATGCAATTATCACCATTAGTGATAACGTTTTTCTTTATTATTTGTTCAGTCAACAACTCCTCAGATACTACTCCTTTAGGGCAAGAGTTAACCGACCCGTCTTCAGAAGCAGTAACAAACTCGTCACTAGATGTGGAGTTAGCCTTACTTGAGGATTCATCCTTTTTAGGGGAATCATCCTTATCAGAGGACTCATATAGACAAGTGAGATCAATGTCTATTAAGCTATTGACAAACTTCCCGCTCACTGGTAGAGGAATGGCATTAGTACCCAAACCTAACCCATTCAGTTGTCTCACCACAGACTCGTAGTGTTCCACCACAAAGCGAGAGTTTTTCAACTTCTCATTAGTGCATTTTAACTGCAAGATCTCATTTTGCAGTTTGTTGATTTCATTGTTTCGTTTTTCTAACCCCCTATATGCAACATCTAAGTGAAGCTGTTGATCACTTATTTTTAAGGAATATTCACATTTTTCTTTTTTCAACGTTTCAATAGAATCTTTAAAACGTTTTTCATTTTCTTTATAGTTTAGAGCTGCCATACTTAGGGGTTCGATTTTGTCTTGGAGCCTAGAATTTTCAAGTTTTAGCCCTAGACATTTAGAACATGAAATAACAGAGAAAGGGTTAGAATCTACCTCAGATGATGAACTTGTTACTTCTCCAATGGCCATGAGAGCAACAGCAGTGGTCGATTCCACTTCATCAGCTACAGGAGCTTCCATTTCTTCAGCTTCCTTCACCTCCTCTGTAGCAGCAGTTGTAGATTCTTCTAGGTCAGCCATAGAAGCTTCCCTTTTCTCTGCTTCCATCATCTCCATGATCTCAGCCATGAGACCAACCTGGGTTTGTGCGATGATGGCATCCTCAAGATGAACACCCCAGTCAAAGTTGTCATCCTGTTGGGCTACCAGTGCATTGGACGTTCCACCTTGGCTTTGATTGTGGTGGTTTGGATTGTTGTGGCCATGGTTGTTTCCTTGACTGGGTCGGGTAAAACCAAAGGCGAGTGCTCTGTCTTTCTGACACTCACGAGCAAAGTGTCCATAGTTCAGACACTTGTAGCATTTGGCCTTAGATTTGTCAAACCTGACCTTGGCATTAGGATGCCCGCCAATAAACTTTCTTCCTGTTCTGTTCAGGAAACGCTTGGCTCTCCTCAATAGCATGGCCATATTCCATTGAATATCCATGTCCTCCATGTCATCAGGATACACTTGATTAAAATCTTCTTCAATCGTCTCTGGATCAGTAAGCTTGCCACATATGAAATTCTCATAAGCAAGCATACAAGATGAGAATAGTGCTACATGATCTTCAGCTATTCTGGCTATAGCTGTTTGGTTAGCTGAAGACATAGCAGAAGGATTTCTTGAGGTATTTTGATGATGAGACCCCAACCCTGATCCTGAAGCATAGCAAGCATGACCACCACACCCAGTTGAGTGGTCTTCTTCAGTAGGATTTCCAGTGAAGAGGGCAATTCCAGAGCCCGATGACTTGGATGTAGAAGTCGTCCCATGATACATAGAAGGGTCTTGTATCTAGGGTCTTCCTAAGCTCTCCTTTCTTCTTAGGTTCATGTCATGAGCTTGAACTTTTCTATTGCCTCCACAACTATCAACTCATAGAATTTAGGATTTTCCCTCATCAGGGTTGTGTACATCTCAAATTTGGGTGGTAAAGCATCCAAAAAATTTTCCACCATCTCTTCATCTGGATACCTGAGTTCAAAAGCCTTCAACTCCGTCTGTAAATGAAAGAATCTAGAGATGAGGTCATCCAAAGATTCGTTCTCTAAGAATCTGAAGCACTCATACTGCTTCCTGAGAGGATCCCGCTTACTCTTCTTGATGTCACTATTTCCTTAGAATCTCTTCTGTAAAGCTTTCCAGAGATCCTTAGAATTGTTATACCCTCGAAAACTGTGGAACAATTCCCGAGTTAATGCCATAGTGATCGAACCAAGTGCCTTCTTTTCACGATCATAAGCTTTCTTTTCTTCGTCAGAAAGCTTAGAGATAGGTTTGGGCATGGTTTCATCAAAATAGAAGTGTGTGAGATGCTTATATCCCTCAAGGATTGGTATCCATAGTGATGAGTCGGTATAAGAAATGTAGTGCTCGAAACGTGCTTTCCAATTAGAATAATCGTTCACGTTCAGCAACTTTGGTGGTTTCTGTGGTGTACCGATCTCATTATCATAATTCAACAGGTTTCCAAGATTCTGAAGATTCGACATAGTGAACACTTAGTCAAATTTCAAAAAAGTCAGACACAGTTGCGCACTTGATTTTGGCCTTGCGCACTTGAGAAATGGTCTTCCGTATTTAGATTTCCTCTTACGTACTTGTAAGTACGTAGGATTAAATGTAAGTACGCAGGATATAACTTAAGTTCGCACAAGTTCAGTCTTGCGCACTTATAAGTACGCAGGAGATAAGTCTTGCGTATTTAGTAAGTACGCACAAAACAATACTTTTTTGCCAGAAATGGTAAGTACGCAGGATACCTTTTCAGCAACTTTCACCAAACTTTTCCGGTCACCTGAAAGTCGCCGGTGATGGTAAAAATTCGTCTGATGATCAATGCAAATGAGCCAAAGGGTCAGAAACTTGTTTCTAACCAACCTTTGATGCTCAAAACACTCAAATACACAACAAAAATCAACTTTTGAGTATTTTTGCTTCTAAAATAGTGCTCAAGAACTACCCCTATTTTATCACAAAAATCAACAAAAATACCTCTTTTTGCTTATAAAAACTCTCCAAACTCACTCACAACACTCGAAATCAGGAGCAAATGCTCTGATACCACTTGTATGTCCCTCGGGTGTGGCGGATCGTCACATGCAAGTGGGTCTACTAGTCGGACCGGGTGCGAAATGTCCGTGACTAGGTGGAGTGTCTAGCTAAACAAAGTAAACCGACAAGAGAAAACACTTTAAACGTTCTTTGTATTATAAACACTTGAAGGTTACAGAGAAAAGCACTGAGGTTACAATCTGCGTATTTGCACTAAAGGATGCGTACTTGACTACTGTCAACCTATCCTATTTATACAGGACCTGATGCCTGTGCACTTAACAAGTGCGCAGGGCAAAATGCTCTTGCGTACTTAGCAAGTACGCAAAGTTACTCTTGCGTACTTGCCAAGTACGCAGGAGCTTTCTCCTGCGCACTTACAAGTGCGCAAAACACTTGGAGAAATCTGCAACATTCAATATGTAAAAGTAAATACAACTCGATAAACTAATACATAAAGACTCTTACATACAAAGACAATTACAAACAAGACAAAACAACCTAAGACTAAGACTCTATCTATCCAGAGTGTTTGTCACAGAAAAATGCTTCAATAGATGAATAGATTTTGCTTTTAATTATCTGACTATTTGAGTTTCTTATTATAGCTCCAACGAAACTAAATTACAGAGATTAATGTTTTTAATGTTTGCATAAAAAATGTCTTTTTTGGTCATTTGTCTACTACTTTCTTTTTTGTCATATGGCTTTTATTTTTGAGTAAATTTCACAAATGATACTACACTTATATATTAAATTACACTTTATTTACTTTGTCTTCAATAATCACAGAGGTTGTCCTTTTTTTGAGAAAGTCTGCATATCTATGTCTATTAAGTTAACTCTCCTCCAGGTTAACTCACATCATGTGCCCTCACGTGAAGGGCAAAACGATCCTTTTGCTTGCTTCTTTATTATAAGTTTCTTATAAAACCCTCGCTCTACTCTCTCATCTCTCACCTCCCCTTTGCTCTGTGTCAACAAGAAGGAAAACCTAGTGGTTTTTTTAATGGATCTTCGAGAGCTGTGACTACCAATCGGTCAGAAGTGGTGATGGTGTGGGGTTGTGACTACAAATCGGAACAAATTGCGTCGTACCAAATTTCACCCAAAAAAACTCACCATCCAATACCTGTTCTGCATCCCCACCCTGTTCCAACAACAGAAGATTTCCATCACCAAAAAAGATGAGAAAAGTAGACATTTTGAAGTCAATAACGCCAGTGGTCCTTTCACTTCTTTCAAATTCCTCCCAAATCAACGAGTTGTCCATATCAGCGTGACTCAAAGTCAACGACTTGATCTTATAACATCAAGGCTGAGTGGAAAATGGTGGTTAAGTTCTTGACCTCCTCCAGTTTCACACCGTTTGCATTTTGGTGGTATAAAGATCACCTGAATTTCAATCGATGACGATTAATAAATTGCACCAACTATGTTAATTTACATTAAATGGTGATTTCGTCGACACCTTTTGTTTCTTTCAATTTCTTCATCGGTACACCAGAGAGAGCTTAGAGATGATGATGTCGAGTGAGAGGTAAATGGTGGTTTGAAGGATGCCGATGAACAAGTTGGGAGGGGTGGGGAAGTAGGGTTAGGATTTATTTACATATGAGCTCAAGTCTTTGAATTAGTTACACAAGTGTTGGGCATATTTAGACCGTTGTATACCATCCGGCAAAAGATCGAGGGTTGATTCTGACTTTTTGGACAAGTTTTGGTTCCCGGCGACACTGAAGACGACACACTGTCCGTCGCCAAAGTCATCTGGCGACGTTTCAGAGAGTGTCGCCCCGGTGCATGGCGACACTCATCAGGATGCCTATAAATAGTCTTGTTTTCTCTTGTTTTAGGGTTAGATCTTTCAATTGTAATTTCACCTTTGTGCGTGTTTTTGCTGTTAAGCATTAGGGTTTCTTTGTAATAGTTAGGATCATTTCAATATACATCTTTTGGGCTTTATTCTTGGATTGTGTTTGATTATATCTCTTGTTCTTCATTATTTCTCATAGTTCCATCTTTGATCTTCATATCAACTCCTGTGTAGTTGGTTGTGAAGGTTAATTCAGATCTGGAAATCTTAGTTTGTATCCGGTTAGTGAAAAAAACGAAATGTGTGCAAAAGTTTCAAAAAAAGAACAATCACTGTAATTATTAAAGACAAATGACATAAAGTGCAATTTGATATATAACTAAAGGACAATCTCTGTAATTTAATATTTATTTTTTTACAGACAACAAGATTTACTTAAAAAAGTAGTGGAAGTCAAACCGAAGCGACAAAAGGTGTCAACACAAGCTACTCGTAATGCATCCATAGAAAATAAGATGCGGGTTAATATAGAAGATAAAAACCCGCAAGTAATTCAAACGAACCCCATAAAAAGCTTGCTTGCAGCATACGAGATTTCAGACGATGAAGATTAAACAGTCGTATAAGTGGTTTCTTATGAAACACTGACTATATATATGTTTATGTAATTGTGGTTTGACAGTGAGTAGCAGAACTGGGATTCTGTATTTTGTCTGTAAGTTCTATAATCATTAACCATGGAAATTTAGCTTGATTTTGTAGAATTCTTTGTTGATGAGTCTTAATTTAGTCTAACAAAAACTTGTATATTTAGGCTATGTGTAGTGGTTAGTGACTGTGAGTAAAAAGGTAGTGTCAAATAGGCGTTACGCGGGCAGTGACTTTGGTCACATTCACACTCACTAAGGTTGTGTAGTGCTTAGTGAGTGTGACCAATTTTTTGTAATAATTACCTAATCATTGACACTTTGTATATTTATATATTTACTAGGTTAGAATCTCGTGTATTACACGAGTTGAATAAATATAATGATATATACTTAAAATACGTTTTTAAAAACCCATGTATTACACGGGTTGAATAAACATGTGTGTTAGGGGTGATATAATCGGATTAACCAAACCGTAACCGAACCATAACCGAATCTGACGACGAGGAACAAGTGGGTGATAACTTTGACTTGTTCAGTGATTAGAGCGGTGGTAGTTACCACGGGAGGACTAAAGTATTTTGAGTAGTGGTCGTCGTACACTTTTGTGGCACGATACTTGTCTTGGATTTCCTAGTGCTTGATTTTGACATTTATTGTGAGTCTTACCGCATGGTGATTTGAACATAATTAATGATAAATTTGTTTGTGACGGCATATGATTGTGTTTACAGTAGTGAAATACGTGCATTATGGTGTGAGTGTGTGATTGCATTCTAAATGATGTGAACTAGCATTAAATGTGATCTTTGCTGTGATATCTGGAGCATGGTTGATTACATGGTGTGAGGAGACTTTTATAGACATGAGTTTTGAATTTGTCTGTGACTACGATCTTAAGATAGTGTCAACTAAGTGTTAATGTCTAGGTGATGTTTGAAGTGCAATGGGTGCATTGCACCTTGTGTGAGTATTCAGGATGGGGTCCTATAGGGAGTAATGATTATAGTTCTTTAGTAGGTGTAATGTTCAGGAAGAGGTCATGTGGGAATTTATGATTATAAATATTATGTGTGTGAATGTGTAGAGTGATGACTTGTATCTGTGTCGTTCTGAACCATTGGTACGACCCGTATGGGGTACGATCGTGTGAACTCTGTGTGAGTAGGTGATGATGTGTTGCAGGGGCTACCGTTGTGACGGATAGAAAAAGGGATTCAGAAATGGTGTGTCTATAAATGACGAAGTCACATCGTACACATGTAGTTTGCTCAGGTCTAGCTAGTGGTGTATGCACTTTGTGCGAGTTAGAGATTTGGGGGTACTATAGTACAATATATATACACCTTAAACATGATAGGTTTACCATTATGACCTGACGTTTTGTGTCCTGGTGATGCACGGTTAATCGTGCGTAGGACGGGTGGTGAAAATGGTCAAGTATAGTGTTTCTATCTTCACATTTTCCTTGACATTGATGCATCAAGGTGATGCGAGGACTTTTGATGTCTTTCTAGACGGTCGTTGAGGTGCTCTTAGGAGATGCCTATGCTTATATCTCGGGAATTCAGAGCACGAAGTCGATGAGTGGAGCTGTAGAGTTGGTGAGGAAAGCGGTTAAGTGGGCGCTTGACCAGAGATGTTTATGATGAAATTAAAATGATGACGCTGAATATTTCAGCATGGAGTTAACGAGGCGAAGAAGGACCTTCATGGAACACGTTCTATATGAAGAATTCAGTCGAGGTGAGACACTAGAGGAATAGGGATGTTTTCCCTGGACGAGGCGACGAATAGCTGAGGCTTGTGAGTAGACGGACGTCATGTTCGTACGTGATAAATGAGACGCGGTCGGTGATCGCTTGGTAATGGTAGAGCAACCATGAGTAAGGTGAAACTCAGGAGGGATAAGTGAGAGATCACACATAAGTAACGAGGAAGGAGATGCCTACGCTGGTAAACCTAAGACTAGCTTAATATGAGCTCCTATGGAGCATTCATGTAAGGCAAGTGTTTGTCTGTTGAAACGGACATGAAGAAGGTAAGTGAGCTTTGAGAAACATCGAGAGCTGAGGGTGATGACTCTGGTGTTGGGTGTATGTACATACTTAAGGGGCACATAGAATGCGTGATAATGAAGTAAAGAGATACTGTAATAGAGAAGTTTTGAGAGGCTAGTGTAGCTTTGCACAAGCTCCTGGAGATTATTCGAAAAGGGCAAAAGTAATACCCTTTTGGGTAGGACAGTGGGATTGAGTTTGAAGAATCATCGCAAGATGGCGATCGGGGCATAAGAGAGAGGAGTGTGATGGACACACGATAGTAAGATAACTATTGTTCCTGTCTGTAAATACAAGGACCTACTTGGGAGGATAATCATCGCAATGATGAGATTATCGGGGCTATGTATGAGACAATGGTAAATGTGCTAACGATATGTTTATGGAGATGCATTGAGTGCAAGGAGCGTGGTACTAAGGGGCATCTAACATTAAGAAGTCGATGGTGTTGCTAATGAGAGGAGATACTAAGTAGATCATGAGTAAGTCATTATCGTGCTATGGATTTATGGCTAGAGAGATGAAAGACGACGGAATATGTAGGTGAGATCTACAAGTCCTAGAATTGAAACCAGGCAAAGGGTAGGGCTTCTTGAACACAAAAGGTGGTGGTCGTATTGCAAAACAAAGTTATGAAACCGAATAGTGTGAAGGTGAATACTTGACACCGAATGAATTTGGTGCACATTTGAAACAGAAGGATGTGTGGGGTGGTTTGTACCGACACAGGATTCGAGGATGAATCATCTTTTAAAGAGGGTAGACTTGCAACATCCCGAAAATTCGTTAACTATTGGATCAAGTTAATGAAGGAACCAAATCCCTTCATAATGACTTAGACTATAACGGTTTCACGTGGAGTTTGTTTTATCAATGTTAAGGGACCCGGTTAGCCATTATTACCAAACTTGAGATGGAAACGCACAAGACAGAGCTAGAGGGACCCGGATGTAAACCGTAAACATTTAAATACCATCATTGAACAAACACTGGACCATTCATCCTAGACACTTCGTGACGGCAGCACAAGAGGGAGAGGAGCCGGGGAGGAAATCTGTGGTGGCTTGAGGTGGCGCGCGGCGGCCTGAAAACCAGGAAGAGCTAAGGGAGGCCGACGACAGTGTCCCTGACTGTGTGACTTCACAACTTTGTCAAGGTAACCCTGTTCATTATATTGCTTCGATCATGTCTTGACTTCCGGTTATGCGTAAGATCACGGTTAGGGTTTCTTAGCTCTTGGCCGTGAACGATGGCAGTGGTGGGCTCGTGGTAACGGCCGGTGGTGGTGACTCTCGACAGCCTGCGAAGGAATTGCAGTAACCCGTTGGGGCTGGGTGCAACGACCAAGAAGGAGAGGAGGAGGATTACTGTCACACCCCCAAATTCCACTAACGGAGTTTTACCGTTTGGAAGGTGACACACCAGGATCTCAGTCATTAGTTACATCAAACGACACTATATGGGACTTAAAAGTCATAACCTAAATGCTCAGAGTTAATGCGGAAGCTTAAACGTTAATATAAAATCAAAAGTAATTACACGCAACAAGCGTCAATCAATATAAATAAGTAAACTGTTTAAAATGTTTGAAATGAATGATATGACAGTAGGACTCCATGCATGTCCTAAGTGTACAACCTGTGCCAAAGCGACCTAAGAAACATGTAAGAAAAAGTTTCAACACGAGGTTGGTGAGTTCACGGGTTTCAAGTTTGTAATAAGAGAGTGTTTGCCAGATTATGTACATTCAATATGCTTATCTATAGGTAGCTAGCCTATGTTCATGTCTTACTAAAGCGCTCGCAACCGAAGCTGACTGTTTGTGTATTTGCCTCCTGCAAGGTCTATCAACTCTGGCAAATGTGAGTAGGCTAACATTTCACCCGGTCGATCTCCAATCGAGTTAGCGCGACTAACGCGGGTGGGATTTGTCAAACCCAGTAGTACTACTAAACATTACCTCGCTAAGATCCAATATTAACGGTTCGATGTATGATGAGGACTTTCTGTGATAGTGTGTCACGCTTAGCCTCAACAGTAATAACATATGAATTACAATAATCTAAAATAGTTGTGTCATGTTTTCTCCCCCAACGGGGAAAACATGTAACATAATGTTTGTCTGCGTACCTGTTTCTCCCCCATGGGGAAAACAAGTAAAAGTATGATAGTTTGTGTACATGTTTGTTTCTCCTCAACAGGAAAACAAGTAAAATATGTTTGTGTGTAAGCATGTTTCTCCCCTAATAGTAAAACAAGTAAAAAGGGGTCGTGAAACTCACCTGCGTTGCGTAGTAGGTAGTATCACACAAGTATGAGATTTAGAACCTCAAGTGTTAGCTTGTACGGCTTACGTATGTCCTAGAATTATAAACACATAAGTTAGGGACATATGAGATTTGTGACGACGACACGGAAGATTAGAACGTCTTAAAACATTCTAAGGATCAATGAGTAGACGAACGTGTCCACGGGAATGGGGTTTCTTAATATAATCATTAAGATTAATGCGTTACATGTCGAACGTTAATAACAAATAATATTAAATGAATGAATAAATTCGTACGCTTACCCTTTAAAATGGTTAGGAAAATAGTATAACTATATTTATTATTTTAAGTCGTATGATTAACAAAATAATCATTTGTGTGGAAAAATAATAAATATAATATTTTTATTCGAGAATTAAACCGAGGGTAAATAATATAATAACTATATTATTTAATAGTTTGAACGTTACACAAAGTTTATAATTGTGACAAAAATAATATGAAAATATATTATTTTTATCTGAGATCACGGGATTAAAATAATATAAACATATCATTTCATTTGGAGTGTTGGTTCGAAAATAATATAAATATATATTATTTTAAAAGTGGAAAATAATTATAAAATAGGTTATAAAATCAAACCCGAGCCTACGGGTGTTTTCTGAGACTAAAACATTTTAATATATTAATATAATAATGTTAGGATAAGTTTTATGTGTTAAAATAATAGTTTAAAAACATTAAAAATCAAAATGGGGGGGGGGGAGACTTGAACCCGGGTCTCCTCCCCAACAGCACCAAGTCTTAACCGGTCCACCCGCTAGGGTAATCGCAAGGATAACCAGATCCGATTTCTTTTAACACCACAGTTCAAGGTGTTCTTACCTTTAACGCAAACCCATCCCAAATCCTCCCTCAAATCCCTTGAATCCGATCGCGATAGAACCAAATGACAAAGGGGTTTTGTAAATCGGTATTATACGAACGTGTTGACAAGTTTAATCGCAAAGACATCGAGTTTATAGCCGTTAATTTCAGTTTGAACATACCGAAACCCTAGGTTTTGATCTTGGAATCAAATTGACTAAAACTGATAATGTATGTTGTTGGATTCATAGGGCTTTCAAAGAGTATGAAATTGTGAAACTACTCATATCATTTAATTTAATTGGAACTGAGTCAAGGGTATCGTTTGATGAAACCGAATTGGTTATGAACCCTAGAATTGGTTCGAGTTCAATTCGTTGTTATAAGCCCTAGATTTGTTAGGGCTTTCGTTATAGGGATGAAGGCGAGTCTGAGAGTATGATTAGATACCTGAATTATTTTCGAATTGATGGTGCTCGGCTAGAACCCTATCGCGATTTCGACGAGTGGTCCCCGGCGTCTCCTTCCGCGACTCCGGTGAAATTGATGTGGGGAAAATGATCACAGAGGCTCGACTTCAAATATTTTAGGCCAAATGATCGAATTGATGAATTTTTTTTTCAAGAGGTCAATGGTTACAACTCGTATAATCATAATGGGGTTAATTCATACTCAATAATGATGTTAAATGCTCCAATTATGATCGACATTATCATATTTATGAATCTCAGTTACGAATTTGGACAATCATGAGAGGTTACAGATTGAATTGGATCAAAAGGGTTCGATTTTGACTTTAAAAAGTCAACCAAATCGGTTTTAAGTTAATTTCACAAATAGTCCTAGTAGTTTATGTGCTTATGGGTTTGAATGATGACAAGTTTGGCCTTGTGGTTTGAAATGTTAACGGGGTTAAGAGATAATAGGATTTGGGTTAACGGAGTTAACCTAAAAAGGCCGGATGTCACATCATCCCCTAGTTGAAAGAATTTTCGTCCCGAAAATTAGAATTAAAAAAAATTTCCGGGGTGTCACATCATTCCCTAGTTGAAAGAATTTTCGTCCAGAAAATTAAATAGTACCTTAAGAATTTGACACGGAGTGCTTGAAGAGATTAGGATATTTGCGCATCATCTGATCCTCGCGCTCCCACGTGAATTCTGTTCCGCGTTTCGAGTTTCAACGAACTCTGACAATAGGGATTTTACTGTGCTTTAACGTTTTGACTTCTCTATCCATACTTTCCACGGGTTCTTCGATGAAACGCAACTGTTCATCAATGTGTAGTTCCTCAAGAGGAACCGCCAGAGGCTCATCTGCTAGACATTTCTTCAAATTTGAGATGTGAAAGACGTTGTGTACACCACTAAGTCCTTCAGGTAAGTCCAGTTGATACGCTACTGGTCCGATTCTCTTCATTATCTTGAATGGTCCAACATAACGAGGATTCAGTTTGCCTCGTTTCCCAAAACGAATGACACCCTTCCAAGGTGAAACTTTTAACAAGACCATATCCCCTACTTGAAATTCTAACGGTTTACGATGCCTATCGGCATAGCTCTTTTGACGATCACGAGCTGCTGCCATACGGTTTCTAATTTGAACGATTTTCTCAGAAGTTTCAAGTACGAGTTCAGGACCTGTAAGTTGACTATCCCCAACCTCGGCCCAACAAATAGGAGAACGACATTTCCGTCCATAAAGTGCTTCAAATGGAGCTGCCTTGATGCTAGTGTGATAACTATTGTCATAGGAAAACTCCAACAACGGTAGGTGAGACTCCCAAGTGTTACCGAAATCGATCACACAAGCTCGTAGCATGTCCTCTGTAGTTTGAATAGTACGTTCTGTCTGGCCATCAGTTTGAGGATGGTATGTTGTGCTCATATCTAGACGCGTGCCTAAAGTTTTATGTAACGACTGCCAGAAACGAGAAATGAATCGTGCATCACGATCCGAAATGATAGAGATTGGCACCCCGTGCCGAGAGACTATTTCTTTCAAGTAAGTACAAATAAGCTTATCCATTTTGTCGGTTTCCTTGATTGCTAAGAGGTGAGCGGACTTTGTTAAACGGTCAACAATTACCCAAATGGTATCACATCCGGTAGGAGTTCGTGGCAATTTTGTGATAAAGTCCATGGAGATTTGTTCCCATTTCCACATGGGAATTTCTGGTTGTTGGAGAAGACCGGATGGCTTTTGATATTCAACTTTGACCTTCGCGCAAATCAGACACTTACTCACATAGGTGGCTATATCGGCCTTCATCGGCAATATAGCACCTTTACGTCATGGTACATCTTGTCGGAACCTGGATGAATAGAGTAACGAGATTTATGAGCCTCATCCATGACTAGTTCCCTTAGATTTCCGAATACTGGAACCCATATTCGCTCGACGAAGTAGCGAATACCGTCAGATTTGACCTCGAGTTGTGCTTCCATGCCGCATGTACCTTCCAGCGGTAGGTTTTCCTCCTTCAGGGCTTCAAGTTGAGCATTACGGATTTTGTCAGGTAATCTGGGGTGCATAGTAAGCTGTAATGCTCGAACTCGTTTGGGTTTCGTTTATTTTTTACTTAGGGCATCAGCCACAACGTTAGCTTTACCTGGATGATACCGGATCGCACAGTCATAATCATTTAAGAGTTCGACCCAACGACGCTGTCGCATGTTCAACTCTTTCTGCTCAAAGATGTGCTGAAGACTCTTGTGATCGGTGTAGATGGTGCATTTGGTACCGTACAAGTAATGTCTCCATATCTTAAGTGCGAAAACTACAGCTCCCAACTCTAAGTCATGAGCGGTGTAGTTTTTCTCATGAATCTTTAGTTGACGCGAAGCATACGCGATTACCTTTTCTCGTTGCATTAACACACAACCTAGACCCGGAATGGACGCGTCACAATACACCACGAAATTATTCGTTCCTTCCGGAAGAGCAAGAATAGGTGCACTGCAAAGTTTCTATTTAAGATGTTGGAATGCTGACTCTTGGTTATCGCCCCAGTTATAGGCTTTACCCTTTTGAGTTAAGGCAGTGACAGGTTGTGCAATTTTTGTGAACCCCTCAATGAATCGACGGTAATAACCAGCCAATCCCAGAAATTGTCGCACCTCAGTCGGAGTCGTCTGTGCTGCCCAATTCTTGATGGCTTCTATCTTTGATGGGTCGACATGTATTCCTTTCTCGTTAACCACATGTCCTAAGAATTGAACCTCCCGGATCCAAAATTCACACTTGGAAAACCTAAAATACATTTGCTCCCATTTAAGTAATTCCAAAATTAGGCATATATGCTCCTCATGTTCCTCCTTGTTCTTGGAATAAATGAGAATGTCGTCGATGAAAACGATGACAAATTGATCAAGGTATGGCTTACACACGCGGTTCATGAGGTCCATGAATACCGCAGGTGCGTTGGTTAATCCGAAAGGCATGACCATAAATTCATAGTGGTAGTACCTTGTTCTGAAAGCAGTATTAGAGATATCCTCATCTCGGACTCTTAATTGATGGTAACCGAACCTAAGATCTATCTTCGAATAGAAACTTGATCCTTGGAGTTGATCAAAGAGATCATCTATACGAGGCAAAGGATAACGATTCTTGATTGTGACTTTATTCAGCTCACGGTAGTTAATACACATACGGAAAGTTCCGTCTTTCTTCTTGACAAACAGTACCGGAGCTCCCCATGAGGTCGGATGAAACCTTTATCCAACAAATCCTGTAACTGAGTGGACAACTCTTGTAATTCACTAGGTGCTAGTCTATAAAGTGCCCGAGCGCTCGGTGCCGCTCCAGGTGCTAGATCGATTTGAAACTCAACTTGACGACGTGGTGGAAGACCAAGCAGGTCTTCGGGAAATACTTCCGGGTAATAACGAACGATCGGGATATTGTAAATCCTCTTCTCTTCTGATGGATGCTCAACAACGAGAGACAAAATAGCAGTATGCCCTTTTCGAAGGCATTTATGTGCTTTCATAAAGGATATGATGCCCATGACTGCACCAACTTTTTTTTTCGCCCTGAACGGAAAGGGTTTCTCCACTCGGGAGAGGAAGGCGAACAATTTCTCATGACAGACAATCACGGCTTGGTTCTTAGATAACCAATCCATCCCGACAATCATATCGGTCAAGCTTATGACCATTCAATCTTAGCTTACATTCTCTAAGAATGTGAGTTGCTTCGGTTATTTGACCGTCCACTATTTCTATAGTGTACTTAGTTCCTAATAGAGTTGGAGTACGACCACACCAACGTGAAATTTGTGAGGTCACTGAAATAACTGAATGTGCTGGGGTATGAATCGAATTAGACTGAGGACTAGTCACAGGGTAAGGTAGTAGGGACAAATGGAATTCATTGTTGGAGTGTAAGGAATAACGTGTTAGCTTAGAAAGAATTTCTCATATTTTGCTTACATAGTTGGAGTCGATGGGTTTACCATGAGGTTCTTCTAGAGTTTCAATAAAGATGGTTTCTATGGTCACATTTGGATGAGAGTCTTAATTTCACCAGGACTCTTACATGAGTGAGATAAAATGATGGATTCCATTTACGATAGCTCAGTGTAAATCTCTTCAACCTGATAGTCGCGTCTATCAACTGTTGAACATGTTTAATGATACCAACTAGTCATTGAGAGGGTTATAAGAACTTCTACTGATAGTGGAAGTTTAAGTTTGTAGATCACTGATTAGGATCATTTATCCACACACTAGATTTCACCAGGATTTACATGCACCTCAAATTACTATTTCACGTGCACCCGTAATGGTAATTTGCCTTGCATGCTCACCCTAGTTCTCCCTGTCCTGTGTCAACATGTCCTTTAGTTTGTATTGCCGAGTACAGAGTGTTGTCAGGTATGATAAGTCATTGAAAGGAGTAGTCATCAACCATAAGTTGATCGACTAGGACTCATATCAGTATGAGTAGTCGGGAATTGTTTGATACGAGTATTCACCCTAGTTGAAACACAATACGATAGTCCAATCCAGCGGATTGTAGATGAGAACATGGAACAAACATGTACATAAAGTGCGACTTTGAGAAATGAAACTAATTCATGAATACAAGTTACAAGAAGCAGCAAAGTAACCGTCCTTTCAACTGAGTCAAGATAGGGTTTGAATATGCGTTCTCAACTTTGTGGTCAATCTATTCTCAACAGAATATTGACCAAGGAAGCAAGCCTATGGTTCGGAAATGTGATAACATCTACGTGTCAATGGATTCTGCAATAATACGTGCAACGGTCTGCCTTCACCCGGTGTATTGTTGCTACTAGGTACAGTAGGGACTCGCCTCCGACGATCCTTACTCCCAAAGAGATATGTGCTAGCTGAGTGTCGTCTATAACATGGACCTGAGAAAGCCCACCATACTCAACAGGTGATGGTGAGGTAACTGACTCCTCCGAACGCTCCGTCTCGCTGCCCTCGGACGGGAGTGGATACTGTTCTGGTGATTCCCCGAGTGTCGTCACTGGGAATGATGATGCAATGCAAATGATGTGTCCCTCGCCAACTGAGGGTGATACAGATGGTATTAACATGCCTGCACTGCAGTGTATGTATAGTTGCTATATGTATCAGGTATAAGTGTCTGTGTCGTGTAACTAATGTGTGAGGTTATAGTCTAGTGTGCAATCCTAGTTCTCTATAACCAATGGCTCTGATATCAATCTGTCACACCCCCAAATTCCACTAACGGAGTTTTACCGTTTGGAAGGTGACACACCAGGATCTCAGTCATTAGTTACATCAAACGACAATATATGGGACCTAAAAGTCATAACATAAATGCTCAGAGTTAATGCGGAAGCGTAAACGTCAAAAGTAATTACACGCAACAAGCGCCAATCAATATAAATAAGTAAATTGTTTAAAATGTTTGAAATGAATGATATGACTGTAGGACTCCATGCATGTCCTAAGTGTGCAACCTGTGCCAAAGCGACCTGAGAAACATGTAAGAAAAAGTGTCAACATGAGGTTGGTGAGTTCACAGGTTTCAAGTTTGTAATAAGAAAGTGTTTGCTAGATTATGTACATTCAATATGCTTATTTATAGGTAGCTAGCCTATGTTCATGTCTTACTAAAGCGCTCGCAACTGAAGCTGACTGTTTGTGTATTTGCCTCATGCCAGGTCTATCAACTCTGGCAAATGTGAGTAGGCTAACATTTCACCCGTTCGATCTCCAATAGAGTTAGCGCGACTAACGCGGGTGGGATTTGTCAAACCCAGTACTACTACTAAACATTACCTCGCTAAGATCCGTATTAACAGTTCGATATATGATGAGGACTTTCTGTGATAGTGTGTCACGCTTAGCCTCAACAGTAATAACATATGAATTAAAATAATCTAAAATAGTTGTGTCATGTTTTCTCCCCCAACGGGAAAAATATGTAACATAATGTTTGTCTACGTACCTGTTTCTCCCCCACGGGGAAAACAAGTAAAAGTATGATAGTTTGTGTACATGTTTGTTTCTCCTCAACAGGAAAACAAGTAAAATATGTTTGTGTGTAAGCATGTTTCTCCCCCAATAGTAAAACAAGTAAAAAGGGGTCGTGAAACTCACCTGCGTTGCGTAGTAGGTAGTATCACACAAGTATGAGATTTAGAACCTCAAGTGTTAGCCTGTACGGCTTACGTATGTCCTAGAATTATAAACACATAAGTTAGGGACATATGGGATTTGTGACGACGACACGGAAGATTAGAACGTCTTAAAACATTCTAATGATCAATGAGTAGACCAACGTGTCCACGGGAATGGGGTTTCTTAATATAATCATTAAGATTAATGTGTTACGTGTCGAACGTTAATAACGAATAATATTAAATGAATGAATAAATTCGTACGCTTACCCTTTAAAATGGTTAGGAAAATATTATAACTATATTTATTATTTTAAGTCGTATGATTAACAAAATAATAATTTGTGTGAAAAAATAATAAATATATTATTTTTATTCGATAATTAAACCGAGGGTAAATAATATAATAACTATATTATTTAATAGTTTGAACGTTACACAAAGTTTATAATTGTGGCAAAAATAATAAGAAAATATATTATTTTTATATGAGATCACGGGATTAAAATAATATAAACATATCATTTCATTTGGAGTGTTGAATCTGATCGTGATAGAACCAAATGACAAAGGGGTTTTGTAAATCGGTATTATACGAACGTGTTGACAAGTTTAATCGCAAAGACATCGAGTTTATAGTCGTTAATTTCAGTTTGAACATACCGAAACCCTAGGTTTTGATCTTGGAATCAAATTGACTAAAACTGATAATGTATGTTGTTGGATTCATAGGGCTTTCAAAGAGTATGAAAATGTGAAACTACTCATATCATTTAATTTGATTGGAACTGAGTCAAGGGTATCGTTCGATTAAATCGAATTGGTTATGAACCCTAGAATTGGTTCGAGTTCAATTCGTTGTTATAAGACCGAGATTTGTTAGGGCTTTCGTTATAGGGATGAAGGCGAGTCTGGGGGTATGATTAGATACCTGAATTGTTTTTGAATTGATGGTGCTTGGCTAGAACCTAATCACGATTCCGACGAGTGGTTCCCGGCGTCTCCTTCCGCGACTCCGACGAAATTGATGTGGGGAAAATGATCATAGAGGCTCGACTTATGTGCGCAGAGTGCTAGACTTCAAAGATTTTAGGCCAAATGATCGAATTGATGAATTTTTTTTCAAGAGGTCGACAGTTACAACTCGTATAATCATAATGGGGTTAATTCATACTCAATAATGATGTTAAATGCTCCAATTATGATCGACATTATCATATTTATGAATCTCAGTTACGAATTTGGACAATCATGAGAGGTTATAGATTGAATTGGATCAAAAGGGTTCGATTTTGACTTTAAAAAGTCAACCAAATCGGTTTTAAGTTAATTTCACAAATAGTCCTTGTAGTTTATGTGCTTATGGGTTTGAATGATGACAAGTTTGGTCCTTGTGGTTTGAAATGTTAACGAGGTTAAGAGATAATAGGATTTGGGTTAACGGAGATAACCTAAAAAGTCCGGATGTCACAATTACGGGCTGCGGGAGAACGGAGACCACACGGTGGTGGTGCCCGACGGCTGTTGGGGGCTGCAGCGGTAGTGTTCTACAGTGGGGAACAGTGGCAACGGCAATGGCGTCACGCATGAGAACTACACGGCTGGTGGTTCGTGGCGGTGATGTGCATGAGTGGGGGTTGGAGTTAGGAACACCTGATTAGGGTTATGGCTAGACGAGGATGACGATGATGGGACATGACAACGGGTCGACTAGAGTTTCACTAAGTAGGCATGCAACAAGGACCTAACACGGGTGCATACATTTGCATGGTTAGGCTTTTACGTGCATGGCTTGCGTGTGAGTATGAGACTCGGTTCATGTACGTGTACTTTTGAGTAGTTATAGTTTGCATGGCCAAGAACGCGCATGCATGCGGGTCCCAAACGGATCCAGGATGACCCGATCCGAGTAGACACGTGGATTAGGGTTTTTCGTGGTTGATGGGTATTGTGTGGATGAGACGAATATCGGGAACATTTATGTTTTGAAGTAGTGACACATGTCTAGGATGTACTCTGACTGTGTGACCCTACATTGGCAGGTTCGGGTTCGTGCCAGGAGACCGTTGTAGTACTAGACTTGGATCTTCGTACCTGTAAGTTTCTAATCCCCTCTTTTAAATGTTTTTAATGTTTTTGGGGTTATCGTACAAGCTTATGAGACATGTTTGTTTTATTAAACATATTAATAGTTTCGGGTTTTAACCCGAGATGTATACAAGTTAGTACATTCGTTAATAAGTTGGAGAGTCTATGGGGGGGTTGTCTATGATGACTGTGTGAGCTAGGGGTAAAACAAACAACAACGTGTGTCATGTTATGAGTTAGTCGGGTATGAGCTAGAAGCTTATGAGTCGCGTAGGATATATTATCATGGGAATATGTATGGGGTGCAGGTCTAAATAATTAGGCACGTAAGTGCAGTGTGATGTTGTTAATGTGTATCGTATTAAGGGTTATTCGGGGAGAGTCGGGGTATAAACCAAACGCTTATGAATAAGTGTAGTATACATTATCTTAGTGCTATGTGTGGGGTGCAGGTGCGGTTAATGAGTCATGTAAATAGAGTATGATGTTATGTGTTTTATACATGTGTTGTGTGTATTGTCTCGTTGTCCTTGTGACACGACGGGAATTGTTATTGTGTCATTGTCATTGTCCTTGTGACACGGCGGGTATTGTGTTTGCATCGTTGTCTTTATGACACAGCAAACGGGATTGTGAAGGATGAAATCCTTCAGGAAGTCACTAAAGGTGACAATATTTAACATGTTAACGATGAACTCGAGGTGTGTCAAACGCCCTAACGAGGGTGCAGTGATGTGGTATGTGTTTGTGTGCGTATATATGTGTGTGTTAAATTACATACAAGTGTTGATTCATATATGTGTGTGTTAAATTTCATACAAGTGTTAAGTTATATGTATTGTGTATGAGACGATAATGATGTGGTGAGTAGATGTTAACAATGTGGTGTGTAGAGTCGGTTTGACCGTTGTGTCGGGATGAGGACATTGTGTTACAACTGTTGTGTCAGTTGATTTGTGAGAGTGTTGATTAGGGTTGGTTAAGTCAGTGTTTAGAGACTTATTGATGTAACCAGTGCTTGGTTGATATGTTTTGTAAATTTGAGTTACCAGAGTAGTAAGCTCGATCCTTGTCGGAGAGACTTACTAAGTTAAATGGCGGGATGTGTCCGGGGCGGAGAATCATTTGGGACATCATAAGATAACTAGGGTTATCTACATGACGATAATTTGTAAAACCATTTTTGAAGGACCAGAGGGTTTTGAGTGGAAATAAATAATAAATGAGACGAGTTGGCTTTTGTTTAAATTAAACTATTAGAACTCACTCATCATAGCTGACTTTGTGTGTACGTTAGATTGTGTTGCAGGTGAGCTTTGGGGTCAATGTATCTTGGCTTTGGGAGCGGTGTTACTCGGATTGGTGTGTAGGCATTCGTGAGGTAAACTAAATGTCGATAACGAAATTAAAGAGCAATATTATTTTAGAAAGACTTTCGCTGTATGTTTAATTAATAAAACGAGTACTTTTATAAGAGAATACCTAGTAATGAGAACCAACTGTAGGGTGCCCGGTTTGGGGGCCTTACATGACTTAATTAAAAAGAAACTATAACCGGGCTCAAGCCCATTAGGGCCGGCTCCCTCCTTATTCCTGCGCATCACAACCCAAAAATCTCCGACTTGAAGGCCTTGCGAATTCTCCAACCCGCCATCAAGCACACAATAACCAAGATTCAGTAACTCCAGTATCCTCCATATCCAAAGTCTCCTGAGCCTCCAGTCCATATAAACAAGCTCAAACTTCATCAAAATCCCCCTAGTTGTAATCCACCTCTCATCATGTACATGAAGGGGAAGTTGAAGCTCCCCCGAGCTCCAACCATTCTCTATCTTAACTGGTCCGCACGATCCACCAGTTCCAAAGATAACCCGAGAACCATTACCACTCTCCTGCTTTAGCAAGACTTCCATAGGATATATTTCCACATTCGGACTAACGATCTTCAAAACCCAACGTTGTTTTGTAACTGTAACCGGAACACGCCCCGTGCTCCCACTGTCACCGAACCCCTGACCCGGTTTAGACCTCTAACCCCGCTCAGCTTGAATCACCATGGCACCAGGATCCCCTCTTGCAAATTGAACCTTCTTTCGCCCCTTTGACTCAGCGAACCTAACTTTGTTTTGAGGGACAGTCACACTTCCCTCAGCAGGTACCTCCATCATGTATAATGAAACACGCATGTTTCCACCAGCAATAACTAGACTACCTTTGGTTATCTTTCATTTGCCTCCACCAAACTTTACTTCAAGTCCCTGTTCATCCAGCTGACCGACAAAGATAAGTTCTGTCTTCAAAGCTGGAATAACCCCGACATTCTTCAAGTTCCATGTGATTCCCAAAGAAGTTACCAAATTCATATCACCCATGCCCGTAACATCAAGAACTTCACCATTAGCTATTCGTACCTTCCCAAAGTTACCAACCTCTAAATTCTCCATCGTTTCCCCGTTATGCATGGCGTGAAAAGAAGAACTAGAATCCATGACCCAAGAATCAATGTCAGACTTCACACAACAAACCAATGCATCATCAGATTATTCCTCAGCTTCCACACTGTTCACTTCCTTCTACCCATATCCTTCCTTTTTCTTTCCCGAGCATTGACTTTTCACATGTCCAACTTCATTGTAGCTCCAGCACCTCACATTCTTTCAAGCTCTAGACGAACTCCTCCCCCTACTCCCACTACTCCTGTTATTTTCCCTTCCCTGTCCACATTGAGTATATCAGAAGAAGATCCTCCACTAGTGTTTCTCCGATGAATGTCTTCACCCAGAATACTATCCCGGATCACGTCAAACTTCAAAGTCCCAGCTCCACCAGAATTAGGTATCGCTGTCACATAACCTGATCAGCTGTCAGGCAAAGAGGATAACCGGATCGCCGCTTGAGTATCATCATCAAACTTCGTACCAATGGTCGATAACTTAGACAAAATTGAATTTATATTATTTATGTGATCAGGTATTGAGATTCCCTCATTCATCGTCATCATGAACAACTCTCTCAACAAGAACACCCTATTACCGACAGACGGCTTTTCATACATATTTGACAGAGCCGTCGTCATACCATGTGTCGTGGTTTCCTTCATCATACTAAACTCTACACTCCTCGTCAAAGCCAGTATGATCTTACCTCTCGCCATTTTGTCCTTAGAATTCCAAATCACTTCGTCGGCTTTACTTAAACCACTCGGTTTCTCTTCTAATGTCATATCCAAATTGTTTTCACCGAATAACGCCTCTATTCGCATCTTCCACCATGAAAAATTAGTCCCGCTAAACTTCTCGATTCGAACTCTACCGTCTTCAGCCATTGCAAACGAGAATCAGAAGAAAACAAAATTAAAAAGTCAACCAACCGAAGCCAAGCAACCTCCGATAAAACCCTGGACATCCCCCTCTTTACTCCTTGTTGACAAAAAAAGTCAACTGCAACTTCTTTTCCCAGCAAGAACAGCGATCCCTAGGGTTAGGTAAACCCTAAATCACAAACACCAAAAAAAACTTTCCGAACAGCCCCTGCCCTTCCTCTTCTCTTGCGACACTACCTAGGGTTCTTATAACCCTAAACGCAACAGAAAAAACAAGCAGTAACAACAACCGATCAGCCCTGCTCCTCCCTTACTTGCAGCCATTCCTAGGGTTTGACCAAACCCTAATCGCTAAGGCCAAGCAACAGTCAAACCGGCTGAGATCAGCCCTTCAATAGATCCGAACAGTAGAAAAAAATCGGACATCAGCAAATAACCTTTCTCGAACAGCCCTTACACCTTCTTGTGATCGAAGCAGTAGCGAAGAACCGTTTGTAAACAACGAGCCAAAGCACTAATACCGGTTGTCAGGTATCAAGAGTCTTTATCACAGCAAAATCACACACACAATCGATAAACAGAAAGTAAAAGACATGGGAGATTTATAATGGTTCAGCCCCGATTGACCTACATCCACTTTGCAACTTGGTTTTTTTTATTATTAGGTGCTCAAGAATACAATTATATTTTTTTATTATTAGGTGCTCAAGAATACAATTACATCATAGGTTCTATTTATAATACTAAGATTAGAGTTAATGACTTAATTAACAAGAAACTAATAACCGGGCTCAAGCCCATTAGGGTCGGCTCCCTCCTTGTTCCTGCGTAAGCCTTCACAACCCAACATAAACAAGGAATTTTCACCTGAAGAAATATCTTCCATGATTCTAAAGAAGTTGAAAAAGGCTGCTGAGGCGTACCTTGGAACAACCATTAGAGATGCATTGATTAGTGTCCCTGCATATTTCAATGACAAGCAATGACAGGCAACAAAGGATGCTGGTACATTGGCTGGCCTCAATGTCATGCGCTTGATCAATGAGCCCACATCAGCTGCAATTGTCTACGGATTAGACAAATCTGCCGACCAAAACCGCCCACAACAGAAAAACGTCTTCATCTTTGATTTGGGTGGTGGCACATTCGATGTGTCACTTCTCACTATCAGAAGGGATGGAACGATACATGTTAAAGCGGTGGGGGTGACACTCGCTTGGGTGGAGAGGATTTTGACAAAGCGATGGATGATCATTGTGTTATAGAATTTAAGAAAAGACAAAAGAAAGATGTCAGTAACAATGCAAGAGCAATGGGGAGATTGTGTGGAAAGCCAAAGCCAATGCTGGTTTATTTGGAAAGTGTATTGAGCATGTGGAAAGTTGTTTAAGAGATGGGAATATGCAAAAAGATAAGGTTGATGACATAGTCCTTGTTGGTGGGTCAACTAGGATTCCAAAGATACAACAAATGCTGAGGGAATTTTTTGATGGAAAGCCGCTTTCCAGGAGCATTAAAGCGGACGATATGGTGCAGCAGTGTTGGCAGCAAACTTAAGTGGTAGTGGTAATAAAGCTGTGAAGGATTTGGTACTTTTAGATGTCACCCCTTTGTCCCTTGGTACCAGTTTCAACGAAGAATATTATATGGATGTCATAATACCAAGAAACACACAAATACCAGCTATGAAAACATATGTGACTGTTTTTGACAACCAAGAATCTAAATATGATAGTCGATGTGTATCAGGGTGAGTGTCGTTCCACCAGCCCCTGCAGGTAAACAAAAAATGAATGTTTGCTGAGTTGATATCTACGGGTAGTAGAAAAAGTATGTTAATTGCTGGGAGTGGGAATGTGTCCAAGGATGACATCGAGGAGATGCTGAAAAAGTTCTATGCTGCTTTTATCATTACAATGCAACAACTTGTTAAGGTTTTATTTACCAATGACAAAGAAGGACTCAACTCCATCACTATATCGCCTTCTATTTATAATAGAAGTCTAATAGAATTAGTTAGTATAGAAGTCTATATAACTAATTAGCCAAATCGTCTTAAGCATGTACAGAATCACCATTGTTCCAAAGGCCTAGCGACTTCTTTTTTTCTTCTTTTGAACGCAGCTCTTTTCTTTGTCAGTGAGTTTCTGCGCCGTGAACACTTACATTTTCACTAAAATTAATTATGATCAAACTCAAAAGTAGTCTTCAAAATAACTAAGAAACAATATATAGATGGTATAATGGTATAATGAGATTTTAACCTCCTAAACCGCTCTCCCACAATCTACCACCTACTTTTTCTCCATATATCTATTTAGCTGATTAAGAACTGTGATGAGCCTTATCCCTTGCAACGATTGGGTTGTGAAAGACGATTACAAGGTAGAATAAAGATTGATCGAAGAGAACCGTCCCTAGAGGCCTGTAGCTAGCCATTACTTGCACGGCTCCTACCCATCATCCTCAAATCAGCCCGCCCAAAGTAGAGTCCGGACTCGTCAGTTTCTTCTTTTCCACAGTGGTTGATGCCTGGTCATCGGTGTTGAGAACGCACCAAATGATATCCGTGTTTAGTTTCACAAGAACCAACAAGTATATATTTCACATTGTTCCTTTGAGGAGTTAACGAGCATGAGATCGAAGATATATCATGCACATATACTTTACATGCATATGCACGTGCATATATGCGTACATCCCTTGAATTTACTGTATTTAACGTTTGAAAAAAAAATTAGTCTGCGTACTCCAATGACAACCATGTTAAATCAATATGTTTTCTATGAACTCACAATTTTACTGATTATTATAATGTCATATGTAATGGCTACGTGATTGGGAGGCGTGAACATGTAGCCCGTGATTGGGGCGTGATTCATGGTTTGAGACGGTGGCGTGAGGTGATTCACGGGCGTGGGGCAAGAGGGAAGGCTTAAATAGTCGTTGGTAGAGAGCCGTTAGGCTCAAGCTGTTACGTATCTTTTTGTGTCTTTGGTTTAATTTAGGGTATGTTGGTTAAGTTGTTTGTGTCAACGACCATTATGGTCTTTTGTTATTTCTCTTGGGATTTGATTTGTTACTTGTTGATCTATTTAGTGAAGTCGTATCTCATTTGGGATAGGTAGAGTTTGAAGTTAAACTTATCCTTGTCCCTTAGCTTTCTTCTTCTTCTTCTTCTTCTTAAATCAGCCTCTTCAAATTTTATCCCTATCAAGGGTATCAGAGCTTTCTCCAGGTGATCTTAATCGGATTCGCTACCACTACAATGACGAACACTTGTAATCAATACGTAGACAAGGTGCTTAAGGATCAAGACAAGACGATTTCTGACATCCAAGCAACCCTAGTCTCCATAACGAAGCAACAAGAACCGATAATTATGGCACTGACACTACTAGAAAATAGACCTTTAATGACACGCGAACTATGACATGCAAAAGTGTGTGTCATCATTTAGGTGTCATCATAAAAAAAATAAAAACACGGAGCGCACATTTAAATATGTGTGTCATCTTGTAATTGTCATCTTATAATCTGGGCTTTAATGATACGCGAACTAGGACGTACAAATATGCATGTCATCTTATAATTGTCATCTTATAATTTCAACATCCCTCCCCTTAGTCCTTTCTCTCGCGCGATCGTCTCAAAAATCGAATAAACCTAGGGTTTTGAAACGATTTAATCTCTTTCATCTGAAACGATTCATCTCTTTCAAAAATCTCTGACCTACGAGCGGTGATTTAATCTCTTTCATCTGAAACGATTCAACTCCGGTGATAAGACCTAGGGTTTTGAAACCAGGCACGAGAGGTTGTACAACCGGAGCAAACCACTCCTACGCTCACATTCAATTGAAGAGTCATGATTTGAGGCTTTTGTTCCACGCTCACAACCACTCCTCCGCTCATATTCAGGTACACAGACTGGGCAGAATTCAGGTACACAACCACTCCTCGCGTTCGAGCTTTGAGGCTTTTGTTCCATGCTCACAACCGCTCACATTCAGGTACACATTCAATTGAAGAGTCGTGCTTTGAGGATTTTGGTACAAATTGCAGTGTTACCGGTGTGAGTTTATGATTTGAATATTTTATGAATTCTATGGATTTTGGAGTTATATTTGCTATAATATGTTGATTTTATCTGTTAAGTAAGTAGTTCCTTTGATTGCGCATGATAATAAGGAGTTTTAATTGATAATTTGTGGATTTTTTTTGTGCGTTGAAGGAATCATTTGGTGCAATTTAGTAATTAGAACTTGAATGTTCTTTAAAATCATCTGATCTAAATAAGCCTTTTACCTTGTTTGTGAATCTGATTGGTAGGTTTTCTTGATTTTGAACATGAATAATGGTATTATTATTGGTTTTAAAATTCCTATTTTCATGACAAGTAAATGAAATAGTGTTTTGGTTACGGTAATAGGAGTTTACATTCAAATCTTCAAGTTGGCTGAAGTCACCAACAGCCATCACAAGTTATCATTAGAAAGAAGAAAACTAAGGGCTACTGGTGCAGGTCAAACTGTTGATTTGTTAACAAAGAGGTAGAAGGATGCAATTGACATGCAAAAAGGTGTTAATGCAAACAATGGTGACAGTGTCGGTTCTTTTAGGATCTAGCATTGCAGTAAAAAATGTTGTCAGGCCTATCAGGCTTCCAGAAGTGAAGAAATTACCTCCTTACACCACATGGATTTTCTTGGATAAGTGATCTTGCCTTGTGCTTGTTATGTTTTACTGATGTTATTTGACTAACGTATGCTTGCTATATCCATCACTAGTTCAACTGTTTAATAGTTATTGCACTTCAGTTTCAAATCTAAAATTGAACATGCTACTAGCTACGATACAGTTTTGTCTCTGCTTATAATGGGTCCTATTATTCTGCTTTTTCTTTTGTAAATTTTAAGTTATAGTACATCTCTTATATAACTATGAATTATTCAGAAATCAAAGAATGACAGAAGACCAGTCTGTAGTAGGTCGTAGGAGAATTTACTATGATCAAAATGGAGGTGAAGCACTAATTGCCGGTGACAAAACTGTTGGGGTTCAGTGGTGATCAGTTTGACTTTTGTAAAAAACGGGTTTTGACAGAGAAATTAATTAATTCAGTTAATTAATAAATCCGCAGCGGAAAATAAAATCATAACCTATTTAACAGCACTGACAAACTGAACAAGATCTGGTTATGAGCACGCAAACACAAAAAAAACAATTAATCTACTGATGAGATTAATTATACCTTAGTGGTTAATAAATAATCGCTCGAGACACCGAGGTACAACGAATCGATGCTAGATCACAAACTGACAATACGAGAGACGAGTAGCGCCGGGGCTGGCCGGAAACGGGACAGCAGCGGGGCAGGGTCCGGCTTGGGTTGGTTTGGTGGTGCCGGAAATCACCAAACAGATGACCTTTTTCTTTTGGTTTCTGCTTTCTTCGATCAAAAAAAAAAATTTTGCGGCTACTTTGGTATCTCCTTTGCAAACAAATATATAGATTATAATTATATAATAATTATAAACCCTAATAATTGTTTTCGGGCCCAAAGTCTAATACGAGATAAAAAGCATGTACCCATTTAATTGTTTTAATAAAAAGATTAAAACAATAAATATGAATTATTATTTATAAACTTGTATAAATAATAAATCCCGTGTAACGAATATAAAATATACCGTGTCGCTAACAGTTCGTAATTACCAGTTAAGCGGATTAAGTGGATTTAATGTTCGTTGCCCTAGGTGTAACTCTTACGGGTCATAGCTCGGTCAGCCGCGTTGTCCATCGGGTCGGTCCATAAAATACAACAATCTCCCACTTGGACGATCCACGATAAATCAACGCAAACAGTCAGCGGCGCTCTAGCTGCACATGGCTGTCCCTAACAAGGTATGACGCTTTAAAGTCATTAACCAAATATCTCGGTGTTAGTAACAGCTAACTAAAGCAAGACAATAGACTTATGGCAATAGTTGTCATTCATCCTTTACGTATAAAACATCAATTGAATCAATGAGACATGGATTTAGTTCATTCTCATATGGCGTTCAATTATTATTGTTCTCGATCAAGAATCAAAGTGGTCCAATCAAACACACAGTAAGTTTGGGTAAGGCCTTACACTTCACCAGTTTGAATCAATGAGGGCGCCACGATGCCTATCTGTTACATATAATGTAAGAGTACAGAATCCCTTATTGACTACATACAACTCCCACTGAACTTCAGAACTATTCCTAATCAAAGTCTTTCTGACCGGCAGTTACGCGACAGCGTTTGACAGTGATTAAAGAATGGTTCTTGGTAAAAGGCAGTTCTAGTACGTATCTTAGGTCAGAGGATACTAATGAGTATACCAATAGTAAAACATGTTATGACAAGGATCCATGAAGATGATTTGATGCGAGTTACATCCAACGTCATTCAAAATGAGGCCTGTGAAGTTCGGAGTCAACTCCTTGAGCCGAAGTTCAGAATAGTCTTAATTCAGAGACGTTCCCACGTGTCTGATCGACTACGGATAATTAAGAATACAAGATTCATGGATTAAACGTATTAAAATCGAACACAGTTATAAGAATTCAGAATTGCATTTAAATCAGTAAACCAAAAGAATTCAAAAGTACAACTGTTTAAATGTTCGCACATTCAAAATACTAAATCAAAACATATCACTAGCAAATCTAAGACCAATAGCATCTATGTGAAGATCATGCTTGTCCTGAGTCATGGGCTTAGTAAACGGGTCCGCTAGGTTTTGATATGTGTTTACTTTGCTTATCATGATGTCACCACGTTCCACAATTTCCCGTATATTGTGGAAGCCTGCGTCAATGTAACATCTTACAGTGAGCTCTTTTTCCACTCCTCCAAATATTAAGAACATGTCTTTGGTCCTTCTTAAGTACCTCAGGATATTCTTGACTGCAGTCCAATGGGCAATGCCAGAACTTTGCTGGAAATGACTGGTCATGCTTAAAGCATACGAGACGTCAGGCCTGGTACATAACATAGCATACATGATAGAACCAATCGTCGAAGCATATGGAATTGCTTCCATACGCTTGGTTTCAATGTCCGTTGAAGGAGATTGCGATTTGTTCAGCACGGTTCCTTTAGTCATAGGAACACCTCCTTTCTTGGAGTTTTCCATATGAAAGCGTGCCATGACTTTGTCTATGTATGTGCCGTGACTTAGCCCTAGAAGCCGCTTAGATCTATCCCTGTAGATCTTGATTCCTAGAATGTAAACAGCTTCTCCAAGATCCTTCATTGCAAAACAAGATCCTAACCATTGTTTGACTTTGTCAAGCACAGGGATGTTGTTTCCAATGATCAGTATATCATCCACATACAAGATGAGAAATGATATAGTGCTCCCACTAGCCTTTCTGTAAACACAAAGCTCATCTTCATTCTTGACAAAACCAAATTCTTTGATTTTCTGATCAAAATGAAGATTCCAGCTTCGAGATGCCTGTTTAAGTCCATAAATGGACTTATTCAGTTTGCAGACCCTACTAGGATAGTTTGGATCAACAAAACCGTCAGGCTGAACCATATAGACATATTCAGAGAGATGTCCATTAAGAAAAGCGGTTTTGACATCCATTTGCCATATCTCGTAATCATGATACGCGGCTATGGAAAGCAGTATCCTGATCGATTTGATCATAGCAACGGGTGAGAAAGTTTCATCATAGTCAATACCTTAAGTTTGAGTGAAACCCTTTGCAACTACCCGTGCTTTATAGGTTTGTACATTACCATGCATGTCGGTTTTTCTTTTGAAAATCCATTTGCTCCATATTGCCCGAGAACCGGGGTTAGTTCAATCAAGTCCCAAACCTGATTATCACGCATAGATTGCATCTCGGCGTTCATGGCTTCAAGCCATTTCTCGGATTCAGGATCTGAGATAGCAGATTTGTAGTTTGTAGGTTCGTCATTTGACTCAGCTACTAATAGGACTTTAGAAGCTTCAAGATGCCATATGTATCTATTAGGTTCTTTACGAGACCTGCTACTTCTGCGAACGCTTGTGTTTATGTCTGATTCATCAGCAACAACTTCTTGTTGATCAGACGCTCCGACTTCCTTAGCGGTTGTTTGTGTTTCTCGAATTTATTCAAGATCCATAATATTATTTCCGATTCCTCGATTTAGAAGATCTTCATCAAGAAAGCGTCCTTCCCTTTTGATGGAAAAAATGTTTGCATCAGGATGATAGAAATAATATCCGCTTTTGTTGTAATAACCGACGAAAACAACTTTTTCGCCTCTGGGATCGAGCTTGTCATCAGAATCGCTGGTGACATATGCATCACATCCCCATACTCTAAGGTAAGACAAATTGGGTTTAGACCCGTGCCATATCTCATATGGGGTTTTGTCTACCTTCTTAGTCGGTGCCAGATTTACAAGGCGGGCGGCAGTCATAAGAGCATAACTCCAGAAGGAGTGAGGCAAGTTAGTTCTACACATCATCGATCGAACCATATTAAGTAGGGTTCGATTTCTCCTCTCTCTCACGCCATTAAGTTGGGGTGTGCCAGGAGAAGTGGGTAGAGAAATAATTCCGTGCTCCTTCAGATGATTAAGAAATTCTAAGCTGAGATACTCGCCAGCTCGATCTGATCGAAGTGTCTTGATAGATTTATCGAGTTGTTTCTCTACTTCGTTTTAAAACTCTTTGAACTTTTCAAATGTTTCATGCTTATGTTTCATAAGAAAGACATAAGCATATCGACTATAATCATCAATAAATGAAACGAAGTATCTTTCATGATTTCTAGACATGGTTCTAAAAGGGCCACACACATCAGTGTGTATAAGGCCAAGCAGATCCTTGGCTCGTTCACCAACATGGGTGAAGGGGTGCTTTGTGAGTTTGCCAGCTAAACAAGAGTCGCAATTATCAAATGAGTCATGTCCGGTAGGTTAAAGAATTCCCTCGGATTGGAGTCTTTTAATGCGTGCCTTGCTTATGTGGCCAAGTCGACAATGCCATAGAAAAGTATCATTAATGCCAGATTTGATACGTTTAGAAATATTATATATGTTATTGTCAGTTTGAACGTCAATCTCATAAATACCGTTTTGAGGTTTTGCCTCAAAATAAAAGATATCATTTAAGTAGGCAGAAATAGCAATACCATTAAAAACTTACTTAAATCCTTGTTCAAACAATAAAGAAACTGAAATAATGTTTCTGGTTAAACCAGGTGCAAACAAACAATTGTTCAAAACAACCACAAGGCCAGAAGGACATGAGAGATGATATGTTCCAGTTGCAAGAACTGGTACTCTTTTCCCATCACCAACGATGAGCTCCATGTCGCCTTGTTTCAGCTTCCTCCAACTTTTAGGCTCCTGCAAGACATTAATGATGTGGTATCCACATCCGGTATCAAATACCCATGTGTTGCTAGAAACAGTAAAAATGTCAATAACATAAATGAGAATACCTGAAGAGGTGCCCTCACCACTGGCCCTCTGCAGCTTTAGTTTGGCTAGATATTTAGGATAGTTACGCTTCCAGTGCCCCATTTTGTTGCATTCAAAGCATTGGCGCTCCTCAGGAGGGGGTGCTTTTGAAGCTTTCTTGTTATTGTTGGTGGCAGGCTTGGCAGCAACATTAACCTTCTTCTTGCCTTTGCTATTAAAACCTCTTTTCTTGGGGTTAGGCTTTTTAACTCCAGCAGATCTGACCATCATAACTTGATTTTTCTTTCCTTAGATATTCATCTCGGCCGTTTTGAGCATACCATGTAGCTCGACCACTGTCTTCTCCAAGTCATTCATGTTGAAATTCATTACGAATTGAGCATAGGAGCTTGGGAGAGAGTTTAAGATGAAATCAGTAGCCATGTCATCCTTCATGGGATATCCAAGTTTGTTCATCTGGTCGATGTACCCTTTCATCTTAAGTACATGAGCCCTAACAGGCGTGCCCTCTTGCATCGTGCAACGAATGAGCTGAGACATGGTTTCATAGCGTTCTTGTCGGGCTTGTTTCAGGAACATGCCCTTAAGTTGCTCAATCATGTCAAAGGCACTCAGGTCCTCCATGCTCTTTTGGAGCTCACGGGACATGTAGGCTAGCATAAGGCAGGCCACCTCAGTGGCATCATCTCTTTGTTTTTCCCAGGCCTTACGAGTGGCAGCCGTGTTACCATCGGGTGCCTCAGGGACTGGTGCATCGAGAACATAGAGCTTCTTGGCCATCTTGAGAACTATTCTTAGATTGCACTGCCACGAGAGAAAGTTGGTGTTATCCAGCTTTTCATTCTCAAGGATAGACTTGAGAGCGAAGGAGTTATTAGTATTATTATTTTCAGTAGACATCTGTCAAGATAAGCAAAGAAAATAAATTAGTATAAAGAAAGTGAAAAGTCCTTATTAATTTATGACCCAATTACATAAATTAGAATAAGGAGTGAAAATCTAGCTAAATCAGTCATTAATGGTAGCTGTGGCATACAACATTAGTAAGTGGGTAACTAGACTGACAATTATTGTCAATTGTGGAAAGATGCACAACTCTCGTGTATGAGGCCGCTAAGACAAGACATGTCTATGCATTGATACGTTTAGCCTCATCTATGCTCACTTTTAATCTCTTGATAGCTGGGGCATGTAACAAGAGAGAAAATTAATAGTCGTCCTAAAACAGGTACTTGCGGAAGGGCCGGATGTGTCAACGAAACCCTTGCGCCTTGGAAGGATAAACTACGCATCTAGTGCGGTGCTGTGGCTCCAAACACCGATGTTTCATTTTATGCTCCAAGTGTTCCTTATAATAGGATGGCATAGACCATTGGTTTTAAATATGGGTTCCAATTTTAGTGTTTACCTAATAGGGTCAAACACAACGAATGATTAAATCATACGTGTGTTGTAAAAGCCAGTTTTACTATTTAAAGTCATGACAAATTTGATGAACCCTTTCATCTCTCAGGACACTTAATTTTAAATAACCTATTAAAACTAAGTTTGTCGCGAATTGAATAACCAGTTAAAGTTAATACTTGAAAACTATTAAGTTATAAGTTTTGAAATTAAATTTAGTTTAAATTGCAAAACTTTAGCGGTTATTTATTTTATAAAAACAAGTCAGTTGTTATTTTTATAACATTTTACAAGTTGTAAAATTAGAACTTGTGGTGACAGATTGTGACATTTTAAAACTCTTTTTAAAACGTTTGGTGTTTGGTTGGTTTATAATAAATTTAAGTTATAAAAAAATAAAAGCAACCATAAAGCAAATAAATATGTAAATCTTTTAGGGCCAAGTTTGTTTGATCTTGCTAGAGCCAGTTAGCGAGACCAAACGGGTCACGGGGTCCAAAAAATTAAAACAACCACAATGATTGACTTCCGTGCATCTAGTCGTTTCGGATGACTCCCACTGACTCCATGATTCCTGTTGCGTCTTCAGATTTGTCTTCGGGTTTTTATTACATTACATAAAATAAAAAAGCCTATTCTATTACAACTTTGAGTCATCAAAAGTGGGCCAAAACCATAAAACCAAAAACTGAATAATAAACACAAACAACTCAATCACATGGGTCGGGCCAGATTTACATATTCAACCTAATCACATATACGGGCAATAAATTTGGTCAAATAAAAAAAATTAAAATCGACCAAATTAATAAATAAAAAATGCCCCAAAAACATATCAGATCAGAAAATTCAAGATAGTTAAAGTTTGTGATTAATCTAACCGGTGAAACCAGACCGGTTCCGATTTGCGTGTTATAACCCAGGCTCTGATACCACTGTTGAGGTTCAGTGGTGATCAGTTTGACTTTTATAAAAAACGGGTTTTGACAGAGAAATTAATTAATTCAGTTAATTAATAAATACGCAGCGGAAAATAAAATCATAACCTATTTAACAGCACTGACAAACCGAACAGGATCTGGTTATGAGCACGCAAACACAAAAAAACAATTAATCTACTGATGAGATTAATTATACCTTAGTGGTTAATAATAACCGCTCGAGACACCGAGGAACAACGAATCGATACTAGATCACGAACTGACAACACGAGAGACGAGTAGCGCCGGGGCTGGCCGAAAACGGGACAGCAGCGGGGCAGGGTCCGACTTGGGTTGGTTTGGTGGTGCCGGAAATCACCAAACGGATGACCTTTTTCTTTTGGTTTCTGCTTTCTTCGATCAAAAGAAAAAAAAATTGCGGGTACTTTGGTATCTCCTTTGCAAACAAATGTATAAATTATAATTATATAATAATTATAAACCCTAATAATTGTTTTCGGGCCCAAAGTCTAATACGATATAAAAAGCCTGTACCCATTTAATTGTTTTAATAAAAAGATTAAAACAATAAATATGAATTATTATTTATAAACTTGTATAAATAATAAATCCCGTGTAACAAATATAAAATATACCGTGTCGCTAACAGTTCGTAATTATCAGTTAAGCGGATTAAGTGGATTTAATGTTCGTTGCCCTAGGTGTAACTCTTACGGGTCATAGCTCGGTCAGCCGCGTTGTCCATCGGGTCGGTCCATAAAATCCAACAAAAACTTCTTCTCCACTATTTCCTTGAAGACAGACCAACCCATGTCATAAGCCTTGTCTCTTCCTTTGGCAGATATCACTTGATTCCACCATTCTAAGGCTTGGTCTCTAAATAGATTCGAAGCATAAAGTACTTTGTCTTCCTCGAGGCATTTACTTATAGCCAGCACCGACTCAGTTTTCTCAAGCCATCTTAGTGCGGCTATCGCCCCTTCTCTTCCTGCAAATTCATAAGGTTTGCAATCTTAAAATTTTTTGTACGTGCATCCAAGATTTCTCTGTTTCTTGTATGCAGAATCATACCCTTCTTTGGGAGTAGCCATAGAGGAATCATGGCTTTTTCGGTATATTCTCTTAGTAGATTTACTATGGAAATTTGAGTGACCTCCCTCGGTATGTTTTGTAAACTGAGGGGTAGAGACTTCATTCTCAGTTTCTCTTGTTTTAGATTTTTGCAATAAGGATTCTCGTTTCTTAGCAGCATTGCATTCTTCTATTGCTGCTACAATTTTAGGAATTGCTTTCTCAATTCCAACATCGATCATTTTAGTTATATCTGCCTTATAAGTTTCAGCAGTATCGTTTTCAATCATTTGCTTCATTTTACCACGGGCGTTACTTGATTGTCCACTTTTCGATATTCTTGAAATAAACAAGATTGTAATCAAAATAGACATTTTTATTACTGAAATTTATACAAGAAAAGTACACATATAGAAATTATTGTTCTAGTAATTATCATAATTTTTTTCTTCTAAAGCTTGAACTAGAAGAATATTTTGAGCTTCTATTTCTTCTGTCTCTCATTCAAGTTCAGCTATTCGGTTTAACAGTATTCGTTCCCTCTCATTTCCAGGTGCTTATTCATTTACATAAGGAAAATGGAATTGAACTGTCTCATGATAAGGGATAAAAGGTTTGTTAGAATCTTCTCGTTCTTCATCTTCGAAAACATATCTATTTTCATAAGTTATTTCAGAAAATCCCTCATGAAAATTATGTAAGTATATTGGAGTAATGTTATAATTTCCTGCGGTATGAGTAGAATGATAACTGATAGAAGGATTACAAGGAATACTAGGATTCCCTATTTCTCCAAGGCTTCCAAAAGTTTAACTTTAAATTTTTTCATTATTTTCTATAGTTGTCTCGTTAGTTTTACATTCAAAATAATTAGCTGGGGCAAATTTACGAAAAAAACTAAGACCCTTGCCTTTTCCAACCATTTCTATAAATAAAACAAACAACTTTTACTATATAGAAAATAAATTACAATAAGAACAAAATACAATATATCAAATTAATCTTTCATTAGCTTAGATCCAAGAATCATCAGATTCTCCCCATGTTCGTAAACCTGTTGTCCATAAAATTGTGTCCTTGCCTTGTTCATAATTCTTTCCCTCTTTGTTTCATCTGTTTGGCATAACGAACGATCTAAACATTCTATGGGAGATGAAGGCATACTGTGTTCATACCCATACTTAGGCGGAGGTTCACGAAGACCAACCATTATATCATTATAGGCGTTTTGATACCCTGGTGGTGCTTGGAAATAATTATCATAAGGACTAGTATATATAGGTTCGGGAACAACATAGGGATCATGAAGAATAGGAGACTAATGTGTTGCAAAACACACCTCATATTCCTTGTGATTTCGTAGCATTTTAATATAGTTTTAGAGTCCTTTATTTTTAGTACTGAGTTGTGTGTTGGTTTGTAGGTGATCATGTCACTTTGGAGCTAAAACGATCGAGAACCAGGAAGGTACGAGCAAGCGAGGCAAAACAGGAAAAGGACACAAACTTTCTGTGATGGGTAGTGGCTCGCGGTACGCGAGCTTTGCAGGTCTCCCCCTCGCGATACGCGAGGGGCATGTTCCCTCGATTTTTTTTCGCGTGTTGCTATTCTCTGGAGGTACGCGAGGGATTTTTCTCTAGGCCTCGCGGTACGCGAGAACACCCGGTTACGGGTCTTTTTGCCTATTTTCTAGGTATAAAAGGTTAGGGTCGATCTTAGGGTTTATTATTAGATTCCCGACATAAATATCAGAGCTTTTTGGTGATTCTAAGTGGGAGAAGGCTTCTAGGATCAATCGGAGACTTGCATTGAAGTTGGAGAGTCGATTACCAGCCGTTTGGAGGGGAAAAAGAGGCGATCTTGAGAGGATAGGAAGCAACGGGAGCTAAAGTCCGGATCTTTATCAATCGGGTTGGTTAATTCTCGCTCGTAGGGTTTCGATCTTTGTTTCTTGTTTAGTTTGGTTTGTGTTGGATTATGTTTATGGCTTTTGAGATTTTTTTTCTGAGTTTGAACATGTATCTTGGCTAGACTATAGTAGCTATCTAGGTTTTTGATGATTTGATTGATTCGTGGATTTCTTTCGATTTATGTTGGATTGTGATGGATTGGTGATGAAGTAAAGAACTTGGATTCACCTAGTATGATGTTTTGCATGTTTAATTCTGATTTGCAATTGATTTGTGTTTCACATGTGTCTTGTTGAATGTTTTTCAAATAATAGATGCATGTTAGGTTACCTACTTTGAGTTTGTAATTAGTTTGTGGATAATTGATTTCTTCGTCCATAGAAACTCATATTGAGAGTGTCTTAGGATTAAATGTTCTTCCTACTTCAATAGCTGAAAGGTACGAAGTTGTCGGGTATTCCTTGGTGTTAGGGTTCTTAGGTAGATTGCTCTGAAAGAAGGGTTTCCTAGGGTTTCTTAGCAGCTTTGATATTCCGTGTCCTACTGAGAGTTTCTAGGTTACCCCGTATGTCTTAGGGCGTATAGAGATATTGAGACTGAGAGGTAATTTATTTGTAGGGTACTTTAGCATCGTTGGAAATAGCTGAGAGGTGATCCGACCAACCGGTGAGTTTACACATTCTTTAAGGTTTCCTATTCGGTCACACCCGGAAAATGATCTGGGATTCTTAGGTTATCTTAGGGTTTCGTATTCAAAGATCCCGGTTCCATCATAACTGTCAAAGCCGAGAGAAGTTCATGTTTGTAAAACAGGATTCATTACCGAGATAATGCTTTATCCTTTATTGATTTCATCCGTTTCGTCTGTCCGATAGTTGGTGTCGTTAGTTAGAGAATTCCATTAATTATAATCAACACAAACCCCCCCCCCCCATTTATAATTCAGTTTAGTTAGTTGAGTCAGAGTCTAGGTAGAGTTGTCACTAGTGTCTGGTGGGTTCAATATCCTGACTTCATTAGACTTTGCTACAATGATCAGTACACTTGCCGATTGCGTGGTCTAGTATTAGGTTGAGTCTAGATTTATAAATTTAAAGCTAGAGTGTCTAGGTTAGGTTTTATATTAGTTTTTATAGAACGTCCAGCATACATCAGAGACTCGGGATTATAAAAGGGATAATCCTCCAGATTTTTCGTATGTTTCCTCCACTGGTGTATTTTGATAAATTTCCTCCATTTCAATGGCTGGAATAGAAATTCTCTCGGTGGCATTCCCACTCTTATTCGAGGCTTTCGGGACGTACTTGGCCCTGCCTGATTGTCTATTGGTGGAGGGGTATTAAACTGCCAGTGACGAAAGTCAGAACCAACGTCCATCCAAGAACTCTCGGTATCATATGATAAGGGATGATACTCAGGTGTAGGAGTATCTAGATTTATAATGAAAGGACTGTTATCATCAGGAAACGTAATTGGCATCATTTGAGATCCATAGAAAGGATACTCAGGTGATTCCTGCTTGAGCAGACGATTAGGATCGTAATTAGGAAGGCTATGTTCTCCAGACATCCTGAAATCTTTAAATATTAGTAACTACTTTAATAAATATTATGTCCCCATGTTGATCAAAACTTAGATACTAAAGCCAATATCCTAATCTTAATCTTACCAGTATCCTAATCTTAATCTTGAGGTAAAATAATTTAAACTATGGTTAAAGCTTAGATACTAAGGCTAGTATCTAATTCGCTAAAACCTTGGGCTCTGATACCAATCTGTCACAACCCGGTTTCACGACACCCCAGGCGTGCGACCAGATTGGCACCTCCAATCTCATTTTATTTATGAAAACAAAGTTAGTTTGGCAGCGGAATTACTTTTGGATCAAACTTGTAATAAATCTCAACCCGAGGGTTAATAATGCATATTTTCCAAATCTTGAGATAAAACATCATTTTATTTCACTGGGAATTTAAATACCCCTTCTGTATACAAAAACCATGGTCCACGACCATTTACATATCACCTGCATAAGCAGGGTAAAACTAGATTCACAAGGTAGTTGGCATGTGCATAGGGAGTTAACCCTGTCCAACACCAAGCTAGACAAGCATCGGCATCTAAGGGTTTTACCTTCCGGCACCTAACCCTGTGTATAACCAGGGAGTATCCATGTCTAGGAATACATCTTCCTAACATCTCCTCTTGTTTTTATTCTTGCTGAGTTATCTCCATGCTAGCAGCATATAACCCTGTCAAAATACCTTTATAAACACATTTATCCCCAAGACTATCCCATAGGACTAGTCTTATAGATAATCATTGATTACCTGAAAACAGTTTGAAAAATAAAACGTCACCGCGAACGCTGTTGAACATGATTATCATGACCAGTTTCAGTTGGCAAATACAGTACCAAAACATTTAACCATAATATGGGTGCAATCTCCCATTCAGCAGAACTATTTCATCTAAGTGTACAACCATGATATACACCGGTAATTTCTGTAAAAGGACTGCTACCATTTGCAGACTTACTTACTGCGATGTCCCTTAACTGAGACCCCGTCTTACATCCGGTTACAGACAATTACCAGCCCTAATATGGGGATTTCACCCATAAAGCGTGTATCCCTTGATCAAGTTTTACGTATACTTATGGCATGTTAGTTTTACGTCGACACCCTTATGCATCAAACTTTTGAATACAAGTATTGTCATTTCGTAAACGTAAAACTTACAAAGTTTTGAAGATAAAGACAGATAAACATATTCACCTTAACAGTAGCTTGATCTTATCTCAGTGGTAGTCCTTGAGGGCTAGAGTAAACCTTAATCCAAGTTCTAAGTCAAGTTAGTACCTTAACGCACGAATTCGGAAATAAGCGAAAGTGCAAAAGATATGCAATAGCCAAATATTTTACCGGAATGCGAGCACGTGGATCGAGGATGGGACAACTCCAGAGTTCTTGGAAGTTGATTGTATGTTGGTGTGTGCAAAAATGAGAAACCGGAAGAGATAGTTATAGTTGGCCGAACAGACCCGTAGCGGACCGTTAACCTTGGACTGAGTTTTCCTTTCTTTCCAAATCGTACTACACCCTTCCAAGGCGAGACTTTTAATATCACACGATTGCCTACTGAAAATTTTAACGGCTTATGATGCTTATCAGCATAACTTTTCTGTATATCACGAGCAGCTTTGGTCCGTTAGCCGCAATCCAGCCGCAAAGCTCCGAGCTGACACGTGTCCGGTGACTCAGTGTAGGGTTTTGACGCGTGTACTAGTTGCGGACCGCCACGCCCTCCGTAACGGTCCACCAGCCGAAATCAGAGGAACGGTCTAATTAGGATTGGACGTGTAGGGCTGACGCATGCCCTGGATGGTAGCGGACCGCTACCACCCAGGTTAATGGTCCGCTACGGGTCTGTTCGACCAACTATAAATAGCCTCTTCCGGTTTCTCATTTTCGCACACACCAACATACAAACAACTTCCAAGATCTCATGAGCTGTCCCATCCTCGATCCACGTGCTCGCATTCCTGTAAAATATCTGACTTTTGCATATTTTCCGCACTTTCGCTTATTTCCGAATTCGTGAGTTAAGGTACTAACTTGACATAGAACTTGCATTAAGGTTTACACTAGCCCTCAAGGACTACCCCTGAGATAAGATCAAGCTACTGTTAAGGTGAATATGTTTATCTGTCTTTATCTTCAAAACTTTGAAAGTTTTACGTTTACGAAATGGCAATACTTGTATTCAAAAGTTTGATGCCTAAGGGCGTCTACATAAAACATTCAGGCCATAAGTATACGTAAAACTTGATCAAGGGATACATGCTTTATGGGTGAAATTCTCATATTGGGGCTGGTAACTGTCTGTATCTGGATGTAAGATGGGGTCTCAGTTAAGGGACATCACAGTAAGTAAGTCTGCAAATGCCAGCAGTCCTTTTTACAGAAATTACCGGTGTATATCGTGGTTGTACACTCAGATGAAATAGTTCTGCTGAATGGTAGATTGTACCCACATTATGGTTAAATGTTTTGATACTGTATTTGCGAACTGAAACTGGTCATGATAATAATGTTCACCAGCGTTCGAGCTGACGTTTTGTTTTCCAAAATATTTTCAGGTAATCAATGATTATCTATAAGACTAGTCCTACGGGATAGTCTTGGGGATAAATGTGTACATAAAGGGATTTTCACAAGGTTATGTGCTGCTAGCATGGGGATAACTCTGCAAGAATAAAAACAAGAGGAGATGTTAGGAAGATGTATTCCTAGACATGGATACTCCCTTTTCATATACAGGGTTAGGTTTCGGAAGGTAAAACCCTTAGATGCCAATGCTTGTCTAGCTTGGTATTGGACAGGGTTAACTCCCTATGCATAGGCCAACTACCTTGTGACTCTAGTTTTACCCTGCTTATGCAGGTGATATGTAAATGGTCGTGGACCATGGTTTTTGTATACAGAAGGGGTATTTAAATTCCCAGCGAAATAAAATGATATTTTATCCCCGGATTTAGAAAATATGCATTATCAACCCTCGGGTTGAGATTTATTACAAGTTCGATCCAAAAGTAATTCCGCTGCCAAACTAACTTTGTTTTCATAAATAAAATGAGATTGGAGGTGCCAATCTGGTCGCACGCCCGGGGTGTCCTGAAACCGGGGTGTGACATATTGGTATCAGAGCCCAAGGTTTTAGCGAATTAGATTCTAGCCTTAGTATCTAAGCTTTAACCCTAGATTAAATTATTATACCTCAAGATTAAGATTAGGATACTGGTAAGATTAAGATTAGGATACTGACTTTAGTATCTAAGTTTTGATCAACATAGGGACATAATACTTATTAAAGTAGTTACTAATATTTAAAGATTTCAGGATGTCTGGAGAATATAGCCTTCCTAATTACCATCCTAATCGTCTGCTCAAGCAGGAATCACCTGAGTCTCCTGTCTATGGATCTCAAATGATGCCAATTACATTTCCTGATGATAACAATCCTTTCACTATAAATTTAGATACTCCTACACCTGAGTATCATCCCTTATCATATACTGAGAGTTCTTGGATGGACGCTAGTTCTGACTTTAGAAACTGCCAGTTTAATACCCCTCCACCAATAGACAATCAGGCAGGGCCAAGTACGTCCCGAAATTCTCGAATAAGAGTGGGAATGCCACTGAGAGAATTTCTATTCCAGCCATTGAAATGGAGGAAATTTTTCAAAATACACCGGTGGAGGAAACATACGAAGAATCTCATCAGTATACTCATGTGTCTGAAAATTCGGAGGATTATCCCTTTTATAATCCCGAGTCTCCTATTCTTCATGATCCCTATGTTGTTCCTGAACCTATATATATTAGTCCTTATGAGAATTATTTCCAAGCACCACCAGAGTATCAAAACGCCTATAATGATATAATGGTTGGTCTTCATGAACCTCCGCCTAAGTATGGGTATGAACACAGTATGCCTTCATCTCCCATAGAATGTTTAGATCGTTCGTTACGCCAAACGGGTGAAATAATTAAGGAAAGAATTATGAACATGGCAAGGACAGAATTTTATGGACAACAAGTTTACGAACATGTGGAGAATCTGATGATCCTTGGATCTGATCTAAGGAAAGATTAATTTGATATATTGTATTTTGTTCTTATTGTAATATATTTTCTATATAGTAAAAGTTGTTTGTTTTATTTACTGAAATGGTTGGAAAAGGTAAGGTTCCTAGCTTTCTTTGTAAATTTGCTCTAACTAATTATTTTGAACGTAAAACTAACGAGACAACTATAGAAAATAATGAATAAACTGAAAGTTCAACTTTCCGAAGCCTTGGAGAAATAGGAAATCCTAGTATTTCTGACAATCCTTCTATCAGTTATCATTCTGCTCCTACTGTAGGAAGTTATAACATTACTCCAATATACTCACATAACTTTCAAGAGGGATTTTCTAAAATACCTTATGAAAATAGATATGTTTCCGAAGATGAAGAACGAGAAGATTCTAACAAACCTTTTATCCCTTATCATGAGACAGTTCAATTCCCTATTCCTTATGAAAATGAAGAAGCACCTGGAAATGAGAGGAAACAAATACTGTTAAACCGAATAGCTGAACTTGAACGAGAGAAAGCAGAAATAGAAGCTCGAAATATTCTTCTAGTTCAAGCTTTAAAAGAAAAGAATTATGATAGTTACTAGAACAATAATTTCTATATGTGTACTTTTCTTGTATAAATTTCAGTAATAAAAATGTCTATTTTGATTCCAATCTTATTTATTTCTAGAATATCGAAAAGTAGACCATCAAGTAACACATGTGGTAAAAAGAAGCAAATGATTGAAAATGATACTTTTGAAACTCAGAAGGCTGATATAACAAAAATGATCGATGTTGGAATTGAGAAAACAATTCCTAAAATTGTAGCAGCTATAGAAGAAAGCAATGTTGCTAAGAAACGAGAATCCTTATTGCAAAAATCTAAAATAAGAGAAAACCTGAGAATGAAGTCTCTACCCCTCAATTTACAAAACATACTGAGGGAGGTCACTCAAGTTTCTATAGTAAATCCACTAAAAGAACATACCGAGAAAGTCATGATTCCTCTATGGCTACTCCCAAAGAAGGGTATGATTCTGCATACAAGAAACAGAGAAATCTTGGATGCACGTACAAAAATTTTCAGGATTGCAAACCATATGAATTAGTAGGAAGAGAAGGAGCGATAGCAGCACTAAGATGGCTTGAGAAAACTGAGTAGGTGCTGGCTATAAGTAAATGCCTTGAGGTAGACAAGGTACTGTATGCTTCGAATCTATTTAGAGACCAAGCCTTGGAATGGTGGAATCAAGTGATATCTACCAAAGGAAGAGACAGGGCTTATGACATGGGTTGGTCTGTCTTTAACGAAAGAGTGGAGAAGAATTTTTGTCCCATGAATGAGAGGGAGAAGATTGAGCACAATTTTCTGAACTTGAGGATGGTAGGAACAAACCATCAAGACTGTGTAACTAAGTTGTTCGATTATGCTAGGTTAATACCTCACTTGGCAACTCCTGAGTAGAACCTCATTAAGAGATATATCTGGGGTTTAGTCTTGGAAATTAGAGACTTGGTCAAAGCCTCTAAACCTGAATCAATGGACGATGCCATTAAACTTGGTGATATGCTTACGGATGGATTTATAAGGAATAGAGAGGAGCTGAAGAAGAAGGATAATACGCACCAAAACAAAAACAAGCAGAAACGATCTGAAAGTAATTTCAGTCGTAAAGATACTCGTTCCCCTGCTCCAGAATGCCGACTATGCAAGAGGAGGCATTTTGGAAAATGTGGTGCAAGTCCTTTTTGCAACATATGTCAAACTCCTGGGCACTGTTATGAGAAGTGTTATAAAAATAGAAAGCCCATTGTTTGCTATGGATGTGGAGAGTCGGGTCACATAAAAACCTAATGCCCGAAGGCAAAAGAAGTAGAAACATCGGGAGCAAAACCTGCTGAAGGCGTTGAAAACTTGAAATCCAACTACCTACATTATACAACATGCTTGTCCGTAGCACTCGATCACCGACAATATTCAATAGTTTACGTTACTCACGAGGTTCTTCTATTTACATATGAATGTTCATAATATACCTGAGACTAAATTGTTTACATTATACACGCAACTTGATTGTTCACACTTGGTTGTATACGATATACATGATTATTTACATGAAACTTGATTACTTGCGATATACATGATACTAGATTGATCACCTTATAGACGGAACTTGATTATTTGCAATATGCATGATACTAGATTGTTCCCACGATATATGATACTTGGTTATTTACAATATGCATAATAGTAGAATATTTACGCTATACATGAAACTTGAGTGTCTACATTACATACGAAACTAGACCGTTTACATTGTCACAATTGATTGTCCACTATATACATGAGGCATGATCATCACTTTATTCATAAAAATTGATAGCTATAAACTTTGAGCTACTCGGGGTTTGACACATTCTTGTTCAAACACGAAGGAGCTATAAACTTTGAGTTACTCGGGGTTTGACGTATTCTTGTTCAAACACGAGTGAGCTATAAACTTTATGGGTAAACTTGAGGATTATGCCATCCATCTAGGACAACCATGGAGTTGTGCCACATTGTCATTATTTTATTCTTTGATTGATTCTATTAACTATGGACTTAATTATTTGTTAGCGACACATATGTGGAAACAATAGTCATGAATTAAATGATTTTGTGTCCTCTCTTGACTCAAAAACAATGGGATGAACTATACGGACC